>JAHTLZ010000054.1:12582827-12618299 GCA_023846285.1 Phrynocephalus versicolor
ACCATATCTAAAATTTGTAAGGCGTCAGTTAAAACGCCAACAGTTTTCCACTCTTAATTCAAATTGCTCTTAAGTCGAGCTGTTCTTAAGTCAGGGTACCATTCTCTGTGTGTGTATTTCCACCCCCCGTCAACAAATAAACTTTAGAATTCCTTATTTTAAAAGAGATGTACTTGTGATTAAAAAAAAACTCTTGGAGTTTATTTGAATTTTCAGTAAAAATGGTTGCAGGAATGTTTAGTTAAACTCCCAAATTGGTACCCTACGCCTTTTTGCTTTTAACTGTGTGTTCTGGTGCTTTTGCAACTGGCAACAACAAAGTGAAGATTAACTTAAAAAGTCAGTTGCCAGCAAGCCTGCGACCACCAATGGCATGCACGAGGTGAAAGTGAGGTTTTCAAATGAGTCTTTCCTATCAGATCGATATCCAGCGATGCTTGGCCGTTGACCCATCCTCAATATCCAGTTGATGAATATGGGTGATGGGAGTTGTAGTCCCCCCCCCCGCTGGGAACTTGCAGCTTGCTTTCTTTGCATGGTGTTCATGCTTCCTTCCCAACGCGGGTGGGGTGGGGGCTTATTGAAGGTGTTGTGGTGGTGCTGCAAAGAAAGCCCTGCATACAAACGTTGCCATTGTGTGGAAAGATTTGCCTGGGGTGATCATTAAGCCTGTTAAATTATTCAAGAATTGGTAGTGGATTAATCATGTACCTTTCAGCCAATTAATCAGATTTAAATAAATCTCCATATTACCCAAACCTTAGCGTAGGGTTTTTTTCCTCTTCTTCTTTTGAGTTATTGAATGAGGTATGACACAAACAGTATAATAAAGCAAAGACTGCCAGAAGGAAAGAGTATAATATTTTTGTCTTCCGTCTCCTGTTACAGTAACTCACTGAGATGAAAATAGCTTCCCAAATAGGCATGGATGTTTTAAACAGTTTCACATTCAAATGTGTCCCACCAATGAATCAACTAAAGCTATACTTGGTTAATATGCCAATTAAAGCAACCAAAGCTTGCAACCAGAGTAATAAATTAAAGCACAACCAAAGTAATAAATTAAAGCAGTCTCTCCATAAATTAAAGCAGCCTCTCTATTACAGAATATCCTTTGAAGTTGCCAGCTTGAAATATAATTGTCTTCCCATCCCACAGTTTTCCCGTATTAGATAATTAAGAAAGTGGTTTTGGATGCCCTCCTTCTGTGGGCATTTAGAGTCACTTTTGCTTAATTTGTCTGATTTTCCTCTCATCTCTAGGTTGGGAGAGGTTTCCAGCAAATATCACATTGCATTTCTCTATACTTATCATCCTGGGATATAGCCAACCAATAATCTTGTTGGGGATAATTGCTGGTGTTTCTTCAGATAATTTTTATGAAAGGTGACAAACTGTTTGCCAGAGTGAGATGTTAATAACATGGAGATGCCCCTTGTTTGAAAGCTGGCACAGAAATTACCCAACATGTCTGCTCAAGAACCAGCTGTATCTGTGTAAGATGCGAGGTATGGAGCTGCTCATTTACATATAATTTCAGGGCTTCTATGTCATCCTTTGTGTAAGCCGTACAATTTCTGCAGGAACAGGGAAGATGCATTCAGAACTGAGAGAAACAGAAATTGTCCCCTTTCTCAGATCAGGGTTAAAGCAGTGCCTCCTGTTCAGAAGACCATTGAATACAAGAGGAGGTCTAGAAAAAAGCAGGAGATGAGTCTTCATTCTACCAGCAGGGAAAGCATGGCAAATATGGTTGTCAATTCAAAGGTTTCCCACACCTCTCCAGAAAGGAGAGGCCCACCAACTAGGAATAAAACAAAGAGCTGATTTCTTCTTTACACTCAGGCGTAGCATCCTGCTCAGGCGCAAAGGGTCTTCTTGAGAGTAAGGGCCTTTTCACACGACCCCTAAGATCCGCTGGCCCCTTAAATTCGGACCAGAGATCTTGGGGGTTCATTGCTCTTCCTGCCTCCCCACCCCTCCGCACTTCCTTGCTTCTGTCTGCGTGAGGGGAGGGAGGGAAAATTCTTAAAAAGGGACAAAAGAATAAAGGCTTACCTCCGGGTGCCGGTGGAACCTGCTCCAAGCCCCCGTCACTTCCTGATTCCTCTTAAAGGGGCAGGAGGCAAAAAACAACAACAAAAAGAAGCCAGGAGAGCCCGGCAGATCCACATAAAGGAATTGTCACCTTCTGAGAGCAGGTACTTGAAAGGTGCGCTGGGATGCGCTTATGGGGGCGTGGTCGCACTTAATTTTCTGTAAGCTCTGGAGCTGGTGGGAAAACATTTTTAAGCTCCGGAGCTGGGAGCCATTTGCCCCGGAGTTTAGGGGTCGTGTATAAACGCCCTAAGAGGAAGTCTAATGGAACCTAATGTGGAACAGCTTACTGCTGCAGCAGCGTATAAACTTCAGGGTGACCGAAATCTCCAGTCCTGAGAACAACAGGCCAAAACACCTTTGTGGTCTTTTTTCAGCTGCCTGCATCCCAGCTACTTATTGCTTGCCTTGCTGTGTGTGAAACTTTTGGACTGTGTCTCTTTTTGCCCTGTGGTTTTTCCTCTTTGGCAGCAGCTCCGATCGGTTGGCTTGCTGACCTCGGGCCCTTTTGACATTCCTTGAAAAAGACTTCCAGTCCAAAAGGACTGGGCGGTTGGCTTTCCTTGAATCTGCCCTTCTGGCCTGCCCTTTTGGGATTAAAGGGAGGCACCTGAGAAGCCAGGTGGCATGATGGCACACGCCCACTGGAGCCTATGTTTCTCACCCTAGCATCCTCTCTTCTTATAATTAATCAAAAGCATGTGCTTCCCACTAATGCAGGCATGTCCAAACTTTGGCTCTCGTGATGTTTTGGACCAAAACTCCCAGAATTCCAAGACTGTATTTCCACTGGCAAAGGACTGTGGGAGTTGTGGTCCAGAACATCTGGAGGGCCAAAGTTTGGACATCCCTGCACTAATGGGACCCAGAAGCAGCCTAGATCAGGGATCCTCAAACCCCACCCCCACCCCGGTCATTGGCTTCTTACAAAACAGGTCACTAGGTCCTATGTGGAGTGTTTCCCTCTCCCCACCCCCACCCCACATTCAGGGTCTTCCCCCTCTTGTGTGTCCATTACCGCAACAAAAGTAGAGTGGGAAAGGAGGAATTTTGTGCACATGCACCCGACATAAAAGCGGTGTATGTCCCATGCCCTCCTGAAGAGCACTATGCGGGAACAAAACCGGTCTCTGGACCTTGAGAGATTGGGGACCGCTGTTCTGGATGGAATACAGAGTTTTTAATTTGTTTTTCTTATGTCCCTTCAAGTTGAAACTGACTCAGAGTAATCCTAACAGAGCTTACCAGGCAAGTGAGTGGTTTTTCCAGTTCCACATTGCAGCGAGTTTCCATGCCTGAGCAGGGCTTCAAAATTAATTACTGTATAGCTAGTTACCCTCCAATAGTCCGTTGTAGGGTAAATGTCTTCCTTTAATTGATGTGTTACCAATACCCTATTTATTTATTTTTTGGCTTGTTGTATTTCTGTCCCACCTTCCTCCTTAAGAGTACCAATGGTGTCTTACATTATGAAAACAAAGTAAAAAATGGAAGGTGTGGGGGTTTGATGATTAGGTATTGAAAGTACCCACCTTGATTCAAATTTTACCAAGTCCAGTGTCCATGCTATAGAACAGTGGTTCTCAAGCTGTGGGTCGCCAGATGTTTCTGGACTGCAACTCCCAGAAGTCTTCATCACTACCTGAGCTGGCCAGGATTTCTGGGAGTTGCAGTCCAGAAACATCTGGGGACCCACAGGGTGAGAACCACTGCTATAGAAGCTGAGTAGTTGCTTGTATCCCTTCCTCTAAAAGAGATGGCTGCTGAGACCACAGACGATCCCTTCTGAAGAGCTTGTTCTGCATTCTGGGCATTTGGATATTTACGTACCTCTCCGCTTCCGTTAATAAACCCAAGATGCTTCTGCGTGCAGCCAATTGGTACCCAATAATAAACTTAACAATCAGACCTCTCCTGCCCGACTTCCCCAACATTTTCCAATAAACTCCTATGAATATTTCATGCATAATTATTAAATATTTAAAAATTTAAAGCTGAAATAGTTTTTGAAGTGAGCGTGTGATGAATAATGCATGTCTTGGAAACGAGGCTCAGCATGTCAGGGCGTGGGGCTGCTGCCTTCCTGCGTTGACAGCCAACCCGTCGGGTTGGGACTCATTGTGGTCCAGAGGGTGGATGTGACAGGAGCACCGGTTGTCTCTCACGTTAACGTGGGTCTCTGCCTGTGACTCTGTGGGACTTGTCCCTCCCTTGTAAAGCACAGGCTGAAGGGGAGGTCATCTGCAGGATGCATGAGCATTGAGGGCAGGCAGACGGGACTGAAATGCCGAATTGTCCAAGGGGGGGGGGGAAGCCTCCTTCCTCCAAGGGGGAAGAGACTCTCTTTTTTTGCCTTTAGTTATTATCCTGTGCATCCGTTCTTTAGCAGCACTTATCCCCATCCAACAAACCTGCCAACTTTACCTTGTTGCACTGCTTGTCTAGTTGTTCCCTTCTCTCTGGAGTGTTGCTTTAGTCTGACTCAGCAGTATGGCCTGTAAATGATTGCTTTCATAAAGTGGACTCCAGCCAGTGGAATGGAATGTGACAAATGTTCCAATAAAGAGGGGGTAGAACCTTCTGGTCCAGCGAAGGAGCAAAGAAGTCAGGCAGCTATTTCCAAGTGGCCCCAGAGGAGCAGTTCTGGGGAAGACCCGGGGTGGTGGTGGTGGTGGGGGGAAGCAAGCCATGTGAGACCCAGCTCAAGAAGGGAAAGAGCTGAAGAGCTGGCCTTTGCTTGGCCAGAGATGTGTCTCAACTTTCCAAAGTGGTAAATGGGATTTGGAGGAGTTAAATTCTAAAGACAGCTTCCCAGAGGATTAACCAAGACAGTCTCTTACTGAACGGAAGGGCATTGCTTTACCCCAAACATGGTGTCCTTTGTTCCTGCTGTGTGAGGGTGGGGAGGCAAAGTGAACTGTGCGTTCTTCTCCAACGATCTCCAGCCCTGATGCCTCGCTGTTCACAGTGGAAGGCGTTCCATTAGCTTGGGCCATGTATGTAAATATAAAATGCCAGCTTGACCTTTCAAGCAAGTTGGCTTGCATGGGTGATGGCAGGGGGCAGTAAACAATGGTGCATTTAGACCTTTGTGCCTAGAGCTAATAATAAGAGTGATCCATTAGACAAGCAAAGGTTTGTACTACATTTGCAAAGGACTTGGTTTGATCACTGAGGTCTCCAAACCGTTTCCTAGGACTTCTAGAAACAATGGAGTTCTCTAAGACTGGAGTCTCAGATGGTGGTTCTGTAGCAGAAAGACTATTGGCCTGAGTCAGTACAATGGACCCTTGTATAACAAATTGTTTGTGTAACATAAAATCTGTACAACATAAAAAATTCCAGAGATAGGGGAAATTTGCTTAACAAAATTGTCTATGGGACAAATCCATACAACATAAAATGGTCGTGACTAGGGATTACTCCATTTTCAATGCATTCCTATGGGAAATTTGTATAAAGGAAAATTTACTTAACATAATTTCATTTGGAATGAATTAATTCCTTTATACAAGATACCACTGTATTTTGGGGGGCGGGGGCGGGGGGAGTCCTGGGTATTTCAGAGTGGCATTTTCATTCTCCCTTCATGTCAGTGGGTGCAGGTCTTTTCTCCTTTCTCGCTTTAGACCTATATTTCTTGACAGTGTTGAGAAAAGCGGGCGAGAATAAATCTAGTTTGGAAACCATGGACCAGGGGCCTTCTCGGGCATATGGGCTTCCTTCTTTTCATTGGATCAGACCATACTTGTTCCATCCTGGATTTTAAACGGCTTATCATCTGCTTACAGCTTAGGATCTAGATTCTCGGCCCTACCACCTTTGCCTTTCCCTTACCTGAGAGTGTTCAGGTCTTTTTTTCTCATGGGTTCTTTTTTTTTCTTTGAGCAAAAATCACAGCTAGAGCACATGCTCAGCAAAAAGGTCTTGGATTCAATCTTCAGCAACCCCAGGTGGCACTTGGAGACGCCTCTGCTTGAAATGCTAGAACATCAACAGTGCTGAGCATGACAGAAATAATGGTCTTATTCCATAATAAGCAACTTTTGATGTCCTATCAAATACTTTTAGCAGTTTTTTTAAAATTTACCTTGAATTTCTACTTGTGGGTCAATATTATTCTTGCCCAACACACACATGTTGCTATTTACCACTCTCCCCCTTGGGTAACATATTATCCTCCTTCAATCCCAAGTGTTTTCACCGTTTCCGGGTAGATTTATCTCCCTTACCACCACAAGCTTCTTCTTTTCTTTTCTTTTCTTTTAATTTCCTTTGCTTCCCCCCTTCTCCACTGCCATTTTCCCTGCACCGTATTCTTCTTCAGACCTTTCCATCTAGTGTCTTTGAATCCAATATCTACTGTCTCTGCTGTTTCCTCACTTGTGGGCTTCCTTTGCTTCTCTGCCAGTCAGAAATTGCTCCCTGTTCTCAGCCTATCATTGTGTTGTTCGCTAACACCAGCAAAAACCAGCAGACTTCCTTTCCCTCAAATAATTTGGCCTACAATCTGCTTCATCTCCCCGGTCTTCAGATGGTTCTGTGGCACCAGCCTGCTGTTCAGTGTCAAAGGATTACATGCCACAGATGCTGCACGATGTAAACACTTTCATACTGAAGATAGTGACACAAGTTCCTAATTTACTATAGGCACCTTGCTTTCTCTGTGTGCAGTATCCACCATCAACATGTGTGTTTTGATATCACAGGCCTCAGTTTGAGGCATGAAATGACCTCTCCCAACACAGCCTGTTTTGGGTTAAATCTCTAATGGATTTCTTGCGGTAGATGATGCAGAAAATATCATTGTAGCTGCCAAAATGCCTTGTGCAACATTTCCGAGGCTCAGCCTTTCACTCTCACTGTTGTCACTTCTGCCTCTGCAGAGGACATTCTGCTGCACAGCCCCCCATCAAGATGGGCACGGAAGCTAAAAGAGCAGTTATTTGAATATTAAAGTAGTTCATGAATTAGATGATTACCACTTACTACAATCTAGATCCATTCTGATATTATTGGTGGAAAACAGAGTTGGTAACATTGCATAATGACCTGCTTTTTTCTTTCATTGTTGCCTCTTTTTCTAATGTGCCTCTTTATGTGCTTCTCTACATGTTGAACCTGTTGCTCTTTTTCTGATCTGGCCCAAAGAGGCCTCCCTGGCCTCTGCTATTATTCTGTATCTTTTCACAGCACCTGATCTTAGAAGGATGCTAGATACACAGTAGGCTGCCTAGATGCCCTAAGTCAGGCCTGCCCAAAGTCCGGCCCGGGGGCCTTATCCAGCCCGTCAGGCCATTCTGAGTGGCCCGCGGCTGGCTGGCCCACCCCTCCCTCCCCCTCCTTCATCCCATGTTTTTTTAAAGAAAGTGGGTGGGGCTTGCAGTGGGGTGGCAGGGTTGGGGAGCAACCGGCCCCTGACACATTCTCAGCCACCAAATCTGGCCCTCCTTACAAAAAGTTTGGGCACCCCTGCCCTAAGTACATCCGATCTCACCTGATTTCAGAAGCTAAGCAGGGTCGGCCCTGGTTAGTACTTGGATGGGAGACTGCCAGGGAATGCCAGGTACTTTAGGTGCCTGGAGTAGGAACTGGCAAGCCACTCCAGTATTCCTGCCTAGAAAACTCCATGGACGTGGAGTCACAAAGGGTCGGTCATGACTGTAACAACACAACTCACAAAGATAGACAGTGGAGTCAAAATGGGATTCAAGGAGCATTTATTTCTTTCCCAAAGTGGCTCGTAGAAAAGTAAGAAGACTACAAAGGAGACGGTGGTTTGTCTGAAACATCACTCACTATATGAGTTTACTAAGAACCACCTAATGAGATATTTAGACTAGTATGCACCTTAAGATGTATTGAGGCATTCTCTTTAAGGGTCACCAATATCTGTGAGGAGGTGGATGCTGTTTGTAGGGAAGGGCAGGCTTTTCATTATCTTAGTGCTCAGCCTGAATGCCTTGACTTAATCAGTCTTGATTACATAGGAGGCTGAGACACATACACATGCCTACACATTCAGCTGGACTTGAGCTGTTGGCTATTGATAGATCCAGAGTTGCAATTTGAAGTGTGTCAACAACATACAGAAAAAAGTGGGCACATAGCAAGTCTTGTTTCATGTTATCAGGAATCACACCTTGCCACCGCCAAAATAAACCTCCAAAACTCAGACATCTTTGTCCTCTGAGAGGGCACTCTATTGTCAATATCCAAATGTCTTGCTCATGAACTACAAATGCCTTACTGGTTGGTTGGTTGTTTGGATGGATGGATGGATGGTGTGGTTGTTGCCAGCTCCATATGAAAACTGGGTATATTTCTTTTGAAGAAAATCCAACATCACATTCCCTTTCTTTTGAGATGCCCCCTTCTTCATGTCTCAACAGGCAAGAGTTTGATCCATTGGTAGTTTGGTGGGCTCAGAGGTACCCATTATTTGATCCTGTCTAGGAGTTGGGAGAGGAGAACAAAGTGGAATGAAATTAAACTGTGCACACAAAAAGAGCCAACACAGTAGGACAGCGTCTCATGAATGGCCAGAGATCTGATAGTTACTGTCAGAAAAGGCAGAGGCCAAGAAAATGTGTGTCCGTTTCCTTTCATTTGGATTTGTTTTTAATCGTAGCTGCAGTATAACATGTTGCAACTCCCTCCTCCTCCTCTCCATCCCAATTCAGGTTTGCTCAACCATATTACAGAAGCTTTAGAAATGTTATATGACCCAGTGGGATGGCCTCTCTGCCCACCCCACACCCTTCTTCTGGTACTCTGCCTTATATTTAAAAGAGGGCCATAAAACAGAACTGGTGGAGTTTATCTCTCTGTGGAATTAAGATCGTAAATGGGTGTAAACCGGGGATGCTCCCCTCTGCTCCTATTAGCCTTTCCTTAATCTAATGCCATTTATTTTTATATGGTGTCCTTCGCACAATATTGCCAATATGTCTTGTGCCATAAAGTAAGCGGGGAAGTAAGCTTTCATCTCAAAGCTTCAATCGAGTCAGTGATTTCCCCTGTGCTGGGGCAAAGAAGCATCTCCGATTTCTGGGATATTGAGAAGAATTGATGAGATGCTATAGGGCAGTGGTGGTGAACCTTTGGCACTCCAGATGTTTTGGACCACAACTCCCACAGTCCTTTGTCGTTGGCAGTCTAGGCTTTGAATTCTGGGAGTTGTGGTCCAAAACATCTGGAGTGCCAAAGGTTCGCCACCACTGCTATAGGGAGACCATGCAGAATTCTGGCTGGTAGGGTGGAATGGGGAGACCACTATCTGTCTGTCTGTCTGTCTGTCTGTCTGTCTGTCTATCTATCTATCTATCTATCTGATTTTTATACCGCAACCATTCTAGCTACTCTGGGCGATTTACAATATAAACAAAAAATACAGTCATACCCATTATACATCATAAGAATATAAATAAACAGAACTTATCTATGCAGGGATTGATGGAGGAAATGGGTAGAAGGCTCAAGAGGTGAAAGAGGCAGGAAGGATTTTGTGGGGAGGAACGGAAATGTTTTGTGAGTCTTCAGCATCTGCCATTTGAAGGATGATGGTCAAATCAGCATTTCAGGGAAGCCTGTTGAGCGGCTGCCCAATCAAAGTTCTGCACTGAGATTTCCGGGATCCAAATTCCCTGTGTGGCTTAGAACATTCTTTTTTTTTTTCTCTCGGCAAAGGTATGTAAGCTGTCTGGCAATGGAGAAGCTCTGGTGTAATGCAAATCTAACAAAAACACAACTTGTGTTAGTCATAGGCAGTATTGCACTCAGGAGGAACTTGGTACAGGCCTAGACTGGAATCCCTCTTACTGTTTCTGGATGCGAGTGCTGTGCTTATTTATCCATCAGCAGCAAAGAGGGAAGTGTTAGCAGATCTGGGGCATATGTACAACAGCAACAACAACAGCAACATCAGTATTTTTCTGTGTGTAAGACTATATTTTTGTCTAAAATTGTTAGCCTAAAAATTGAGGGTTGTCTTATGCATGGAAGTAAGCCAAGGAGATAACCGCACAGTCACAAAATTGTGATTTTGCGTTGGAAAAGTGGGGGGGTGTACATGGGAGGCATCTTATAAAAGGAAAAATCCATTATTTACAGATAAAAAACTCTGAAGAGAGGGAGAGGTGGAGCAAGTTGGATCCCCACCCAAGAGACTAGTGGGAGGACAGAAAGTGAGTTAGGAATGTTTACTGATTATTCTAATGGTTATTGAAGGGGTTTGAAAATGAGAAATGAGGTGGAGATGCAGCATCGTGAACTATCTCGGAGGCCAATGTGAATTGATCTGGCAAAGGAACACTGGAAATACGGCTCAGTGTCCTGTTTTGTTGACAGTTCGAGCCCATATTCTGCGCAATTGCCACTCACATGGATTGATTAATTGGATGGAGTTAAAGGTTAGGGTAAAAGAACAGTTTAATTAGTACAGTATGTTAAAATACAAGCTTTTTTTAAAAAAAACTTGTCTGCCTGTTTGTTTGTTTGTTTGTTTGTTTAAAATGTGCAGGTCCCCCCCCCCCGGGAGCTGGATTTCCTATCCATTTCCTTGGTAACCTGTTTTGCTATTGAGGCAGGAAATATAATGCAGCCAACAAGCAATGTCCAAATTAGAACTCCTGTAGTGTGGTTGGTCTGCGGTGACCTTGTTAGTGGGCCAACGTCAGCCTAGCCTTGCGTGTGTGTGTGTATTTGTGTGTGTGTACACTGAGCATGCTTACTGATCAGACTGTAATTGGATCTAGGCATCGCCAGAAGGTTCTCTAGTTAAAGCTTCCATGTTGAAAGCAGTGACATTTTCATTAGAAAGCATGACAAGGACCATCCTGTAGTTTATTCAAAATAGTGTGAATAATTCATTAATGCAAAAGTGTTAGGTTTGTGTCTGGGGATGGGTGGGCAGAGAACAAGGTTTCAGAGGCAGGTATTACAAAGCAAGCATTCATGGTTTGGGGTTTTTGACTTGCTGCTAAATAGGAACTGTGGTCCCCCCCCTTCTCTCCCCCCCCCAGGGCATCTCTTCTTTCCTCCCTTAAAACCCCCTTTGCTGTGAACCCAATTCAGTGAAGCACAGCTGGCCTCTGTCAGAAGCTGGAAATTAATTAAGGGAACTTGATGCTGCAGCAAGAGTCACTCCTGAATGGAGCTGCCTCAAAAGATTGGGGGGGGGGTGCTAAAGGCATAGGCAGCGATGGGAAATATGACTGCCTTAGATTCTTAATAACCATAATTCCCTATATGTGGAATCCTGGGAGCTTTGGTCAAAAAGGGAGAAAGAGAAACTCCCAGAGGGATTTGGGAGTTTCATCTATAGTCTTCTGCAGCAAAAAAATACAAAGGGGTTTAGAGTACTTTAGCAAGTCTGGATGGGCATTTAGTCCTTGTAGACCAGTGATGGCGAACCTATAGCACGGGTGTCAAAGGTGGCAGTTGGAGCCCTTTCTGGGGGCACCCGACATCACCTCTTCATAACCACCTGTATACAAGTTAAATTACTGTACTGGCACTTTGCAAAAAAAAAAAAAATACTGGGTTTTGAATTGCAGTTTGGGCACTCGGTCTCTAAAAGGTTCGCCATCACTGTTGTAGACTGCCGCCAGCTTCATTAGAGGCCACTGAACGAGGGGACGGGCTGTCCACAGAATCCTGGTAGATAAATGTGTAACTCTTCAAGATAGCACAAATTTATTTATTTATTGTTTCTTTGATTTTGCAACAAAATGTATTATTTCCTATCTCTGAGTATGGAAGGGCTGCATTGCCCGTTTCATAAGAGCAAGGAAAAAAGGGGACCTAGGCCAGTGGGTGGGAGACTTCTGTATATACATCCTGCCCCTTGGTTTGCCTTCATTATCCATCCAGGGCCATAGGACAAATGAGAAACCCACCCTTCCCACCCACTTGACTTTCTGTTGTGTCATTACAGTCGTGAGTGACTCTTTGTGACCCCATGTCCATGAAGTTTTTCTTGGCAGGAATACTGGAGTGGCTTGCCAGTTCCTACCCCAGGTGCCTACAGTACTTGGTATTCCCTGGTGGTCGCCCATCCAAGTACTAGCCAGGGCTGACCTTGCTTAGTTTCCAAAATCACGCGAGATCAGATGTGCTTAGGGCAGGCATGTCCAAACTTCGGCCTTCCAGATGTTTTGGACCACAACTCCCACAGTCCTTTGCCATTGGAAATACAGGCTTGGAATTCTGGGAGTTGTGGTCCAAAACATCAGGAGGGCCAAAGTTTGGTCATGCCTGGCTTAGGGCATCCAAATAGGTATCCCATAAAGCAGTTGGGTCCTCGTTTTTGCTTTAAAAACCCAAGCAGCAGAGGCATTGTGATGTCCACCACTGATGTAAAAACAAAAGAGCAATGGCAGTCATACTACAAATTGACTTATTCTGTGCATAGTCGTGGTGAGCCATCGAAGTGCAATTATACTTAAAAGTCAATCCCAGGTACTTAAATTCTCTTACTTGCTCTATTTATTTATTATTTATTTTAAAGCTTACATACCGCCCCATCTTCCAAAAAGGAACTCTGGGCGGTTTACAACATAACAAACAAAACAATAGAATACAACATCAAAAAAACGATAAAAGCAACATAGGTACTTGAAGGCAAATGCTGGACAAAAAACAGGGAAGAGAGAAAAAAAATTAACAGTCACCAAATGCCTCCCGGAAAAGCAGGGTCTTTAATGTTTTTTTGAAGGCTGGCAGGGACTGTGCAAGGCGCAACTCGCTCGGGAGATGATTCCATAATGTAGGACCAGCCACAGAGAAGGCTCAGCCGCGGGTGGACGTTTTCCGAGCCTCCCTGGGCGTGGCCACCCACAGCGAGATTGTTCTGGATTGACTAACGAAATTCCTTCCAAATCTTGGAGAACACCAGGTGGATGGAAGTGGGAAAGGAACTATGCTAGCAAGATCTCTCTCATTCTCTCTCTCTCTCTCTCTCTCTCTCTCTGACAGAAATTGCTTTCTTTCAGTTTAGGCACACGAGTTGGATTGATTTATATCCCAGTGATTTGAATAGCTGAAATGCCAATAGATTGGGTGAGATCTCAGGGCTGCCTATATCCAGAACAAGCTCATTTTAATAAACATTGCCTGTGGCCTCTTGTGACAGTATTTATAGCACTCAGCCTCAAAGATATTGTCTCCCGGGTTTTAAAGGTAGAGGACCAACCTTTAACAGAATATATTTAATGTTACAGAGGTGATGCATGGATAGTCTCCACATTTTATTGCTGGTTCTTCTTGTTTTTCTTCTTTCCTGGAAGAAACAGAGGTGAATTAGAAGGGTGGGGGTAGGGTGAGACTCTGTTTCTTTGTCTGTTTCAATCTGGGTTTTCTGCCAACACCTTTCACCCCTACGGGCCTCCCGTTTCAATTTTGCTAGCTTCCCAGTAAACTAAGGGCGTTTTCACATGACCCCTAAACTCCACGGCAAATGTCTCCCAGCTCCGGAGCTTAAAATTGTTTCCCCACCAGCTCCAGAGTTTACAGAAAATTGAGTGCGGCCACGCCCACCTAAGCGCGTCCCAGCGCACTTTTCAGGTACCTGCTCTCCGGGGGTAAAAATCTCTGATGCGGATATAACCTAGTGAGTGCCGGGCTCTCCTCGCTTCTGTTTGTTGTTCCCCCTTTAAGAGACAGGAATCAGGACAACAACAGGGCTTGGGGCGGCTTCGACCAGCAGATGGAGGTGAGCCTGCATTCTTTTCTCCCCTTTTTTCTCCCTCCCCTCACGCAGACAGGAGCAAGGAAGTGCGGTGGGTGTGGGAACACAGGAAGTGAGCAACGAACCCCCAAGATCTCTGGTCTGAATTTAACTGGCCAGAGGATCTTAGGGGTCGTTTGAAAAGGCTCCAAGTGGCCAATTTGGGTCTGTTTTGAGGAAGGAGAAATTTAGGAGCTTTCAGGTCAATGGTTTTGCTCACTTCCACATTCCAGAGATCAACCAAGGTTTCAATAGAATCACCCATCAGAGAGGTAGGAAACTACCCAAGGGCAGTTAAAAAATCATCTGGATTCATCAGCCTTCTGATGAATTACCTTGCTTTTGTCTGACTTCCCCCTTCTGCCCAGGCTCTGAGTTACAGTGAGCTTAAAGCACACCATATAGTGGTCTGTCCAGGACAATGGGACTACAGAAAGTTCCTTTATCCTGATGTCCCCACTGTCCATATCAGGGGAGAAGACCAGGTCTAATGTATGGCCTGCAGGATGGGTTGGGGCAGACACCATTTGGGCCAGACCCATTGTTGACGTGGAGGACATGAAGTCCTCAGACACCCCTGCCAGAGCTGCCTCAGCTTGGATGTTAATGTCCCCCAGAACGATGAGCCGAGGGGAATCCAACATCATCCCTGTCATCAGTTCGGTAAGCTGAGGTAGAGAAGTTGTTGTGCCATGGGGAGGGTGATACACCAAGAGTTGCAGTTGACTATTGCCACTCCACCACCCCATCCCCCTGGTCTTGCCTGTTGTTCCACAGAGAAACCCAGAGGACAGAGCTGAGTGAGAGTGACACCCCTAGGCTCATCCAGCCAAGTCTCTGTGATGCAAGTGCGATCAGCACATTCTTGCAGGATCAGGTCCTGGATGATTGTTGATTCCCCATTCACTGATCTTGCATTGACCAGCAAAGTTTTCGGTTCAGGGACCCTTTCAACACATTTTTTCAGAGCAATTCAAATAACCTTGGGAGTTATCAATATCCCGTGGTCCTTCCTTCTTCTGTAGTGCAGAGGAACATTATGATGGCCGTGTCTTCCATTACCCCAAAATATTGGTCTCCTCCTCTCTCTGACAGAGCTTAGAAAGGAAAGCAATTCTCCTCCTACCCATCCCATTGCTAGAGAGGAAAGTGGTGCTTTAGCAGAGATAGCTTTGAGCAAACAATGTGTGGATACTTAAATCATTGCCAAAAGGAGGACCATAAAATTAATTTTGCATAAAATTATGTGTGCCGTTTTATATGTAAATCAGACCAAAGGGCATTTGTTTCTGGGCCTGTGTCGCAAGATGGAAACACTGTACAGTACTTGAAATGAAGCAGTTTGAGTTTTCAAGTAATGTTCTTGGGAAGATACTTGTTTGAAGGAGATTTCCTGGAAATCATTTGGGGAAAATCCATTTGGGTTCAGTGATATTCTGAATGGGGAATAGCATCTCCCTTTTCGAGGTCTTAAAACATTTGAACTTACTATCTGAACACATTTTGCTACTGAAAACAAAAAGCAGGGGTGATGGAGGTCAGAAGCAGTCAGAAAATTTTGCAAGGCTGTTCCGAGTGTTCTAGAAGGCAGCATTATAACTACTTTGAATAATGGACCCAGCTGGGAATCCATTTCTTGGTTTCATCTAATCCAGACTATGCGTTAAACAATTGAGGGCTTGTGCTACTCATCCAAGTGCATGGTTTTGTGGTCTGAAAGTGGATAAATAATTCTATACCAAGAGAAAAACAATCATGGGGGAAATTGTGATGGTTGTGCTTTTACAGAAGACAGCAACACTCTGTGATTTTCTCACCAGTGAGGAGCTGGCTCTGTAAAGATCCACTGTGTCCGAAATACCACAATTCTCTTCATTTGCAAAATAAACCCTTTAATCATCATTTTTAAACTCAGCTACAGGGTATAGGGTCTAATGTATTGTAATTAAAATATTTCTTGTAAAAGGTGAAAATCAACAAAAACCCTAAGAGACCAGTCCTAGTGCAACCGAAGGAAAAATGCACCGCCAGTGTCTCCATGTAAAATAATTTGCTAAATAAAAAAGGACCGTACAGAGACAGGTATCGAGGCTAAAGATTTGACAACAGAGTGGGAAATCCACAACACAAAGGTCACTCCTTGGAAGGCCCTGCTGTTAGTGGAGGCTGTGTCTGGGGCAGCTCACAAGTAGGACGTTGTAAGTCTTCTACTGAGTCAGCCCCAAAAGTATAGTGCTTTCCTCTAGCCAGCGCCACTTGGCATTGAAGGTCGAGCATTAAACACCACTCCCTCCCCACCTGAAGACACAAAGGTCCTAAAGGCAGTGATGCAGAATAATCTCATGGACGCCTCTCCCAAACTCTGACAGGCCCTACAATAACAATTTGAATAATCGGCAATTTTCTACCCTTTCGTGATACCCACAATTTGCTGTCAGAGGCCGCCTCTTCCTCCAGGATGACAGGCTGGTTCCTGTTTGGTCTGTAACTCAATCAAAAGCTGAACAGCCACATATTTGTCAGAACTGGAACCTCTGGAGCACCTTGAAAGATTTGAGCCATGCACTAAACATCATCATCATAACAGAGTTCCCTTGGGGAGATATTGACTGATATCTTTGCATCTAAACCTCAGGCAAAGATGGTGAAGGGGAATGCTTTGCCCCAAGGCAGAGGAAAATACATTCCCTACAGGAGACTTTGTTGTGCAACAACTCTCATCATCCACAGCTGTTGGCATGGCCAATGGGAATTGTAGTTCTGCAACATCTGGAGGGCCTCATCTTTGGAGCAGGAAATGGCATCTAGCTCCTTGTTCTCACCGTTCCAGAATCGGGGTGATGTCTTCTTTCCTCCTCTTATAAAATTAGAGCCAGGCAACTTCCATGTCTTCTGGAGCAAAAGTTGTGTGTACCTTCAAGGCTGCTCTGTCTTTATTACTCAAAAATATCTACCACCCAACATTATCTCGGTTGAATGGTTGAGATATATTAAAACCTACATGGTCCCACACAGTGGCAACATATTGTTTATTACTGAATCATGGGCAATGGAATTTTGGAATGTTTCCTCCCTCTTTTTCATCTGTGGGATTTTTATTCCTGATGATTCTGGTCCAGGGATAGCTGAGATGAATATAGAACTGGGAGAATGTTGAGGTCAGAGCTGCCAATTAACCCCCTGATTTCAATAGCTGATTACTCAATTAATCAAGGGGCTTGAGCCAGCTTGGGGGTGGGGGGGGGAGAGAGAGAAACTGGCCTGTCTCAAACAGTGATGAATTTGGTGCAGACGCTCTACGCCAGGCTATGGTCTCAGAGTATTGCATCCGTCCAGCAGTGTGAATACCTGGAGGGAGAGCTCCATAAAACATGTACCATGTGAGAGGAGGAGGAGGAGGAGGAGGAGGAGGAAGACAGCAGCAGGGTGACAATTTATAGCGCTAGGGTGGATGCAGCATTGGGTTAGCGCGTTTTCTTCATGCCTGCCATTGTTACTGCAGCATAGTGGGATTTAACACATGTTTATCAGGTGCCTCCCACCAGGGTGTTTAGAACTTGCTACCCACTAGCATCTGGTAGCTACTTTCCTTCAGATCCTTCCCGAATCCTTACCTTTTCTCTGACATCTTAAGGGCAGTCTGCTAGGCCTTATCTCCACTTGCACGGAGTGGGCAGATTATAAGGTTTAGGGGGGAGATGCTGGTGGGTTCATTCCCTCCCCAAGGAGCCCTTACTTTTGGGGGCAAAATCCAAACTGGCCAGGGACACCCCTTTTCACCCCATCTCATTTATTTTCCAAACATTTCTCTTCGGTTCCCACTCCCTTCCTTCTCTCTCTCTCTTTCTCTCTCTCTCTCTCAGACATTTAGGGGACATGTCCTGGGGGTATCTAATAAATTTGCAATAAATCCCATTAAGCTGCAGAGACAATGGCAGGCATGAAAACAACATACTAACCCGAAGTCTCATCCTCATCCATCCATTCTTCTCTGCCATCTTAACACCAACACATGTGCATACGTACACCTCTTTCTTTCACATCTGGACACATGCAAACACAAACCATTCCTCTGTTGTGTGTGTTTGTGTGTTTGTGTGTGTGTCTGTTTCTATGTCTGTGTGTGTAAGAATGAGATTCGTTTCAAAACATGGTGTGCACACTTTTTTGAAAGGAAGTGAAACTGGTTGTACGGTGGGCAGCCAAAGGTGGTAAAGCATCTGGGAGCCAAGCTCTAAAAGGAACCATTGAGGGTGTCTATGTGTTTAGCTTGGAGAAGAAATGACCGAGGTGTGGTCAAGTACCCTCCTTCAGATGTCTGAAAGGCTCTCAGGTAGAAAACAATGTAAGCTTGTTTTTTGTCTGCTCCAGAAGGTAGGGCCAAAAAGAAAAAAAGAAAAAGAAAAAAAGGTGGTTTTGAACTACAAGCAAGGGGAGTCTAACATTACAAAGAACTTTGGAGAGTTAGAGCTATTCAATAGCAAAATGATTAACCTTGGATGGTTGTGGACATATCTTCCTTAGAAGCTGAATTGTGGCTTCCCGAAGGCTGCTGTAGCCTAGCATTGACAAGGGTTAAGAACATAAGAACATAAGAAGAGCCATGCTGGATCAGGCCAAAGGCCCATCTAGTCCAGCTTCCTGTATCTCACAGTGGCCCCACCAGATGCGTTTGGGAGCGCATGAGACTAGATATCTGTCTCCTGATACCACTCCCCTGCATCTGGCCCTTGAAGTACCCTGGTTTTAAGCCTGGAGATGACACATCTCCATCATGGTTTGTAACCTGTGATGGACTTCTCCTCCAGGAATCCATCTAATCCCCTTTTGAAGGCATCCAGGCTAGATGCCATCACCACATCTTGTGGCAGGGAGTTCCACAGTTGAAGTTGAGAGACCTTCCAGCTGCCTTCCTGGTCTCCAGTTCTGTCATTCTAGCAAGAGAACAGAGTAGCAGTGCTAAGAATAGTACCATATGGAGCAGAATTTAATCACCCAAGTCACACCCCAAGTGCCTTCAGATAATTTGAATTTAATCTGCATCATTTCCCCCATCTTTTCTGTTCCCTTTTGCGGCTTGAATCATCACTGCTGTCTCAGTGGGTAAGAGGGAGAAGAGGCACGAGGTTTCCTCAACTCATGTGCAATGGAGAGGAAGGTCTCTTGGCTCACTTCGGACAGCTGTGTTGATAAAACAAGCTGACTTAGGTGGCATCTCCGACATATATTTAACTAAAGCCCGTCTCTGTAATTAATGGGGGGATAAATTGTGGTTTAATTACCCAGAAAGCACCTTGGGTGAAAGATTCATGGTAATTGTTGTGTACCCTCCGGAAGGATTCACAACACGGGCAGCCAACCTTAGTAGCGATAAAAGGCTGGTTGAGTGGCAGCCAGCTTTGGGGAGTTTTCTTTACCAGGAATTTCCCCATGCAAAGGAAATGTGTTGCTGTTCAGGGTTTGACTTCATTGTTTTGCTTTCATCCTTTAAAATGCACAGGGATTTTTTAAAAAAAAATCTACTTAATTTTCATAAGCTAGTTAACATTGCCTGCATTTCCATGCTGATAAAAATAAAAGATCCTTGTGTCCTGGAGTAAGATAACAGGGATGTGTCCGCATCTTATTGGAAATATTCGAAGCTGATTGCAGCCTCCTGCCATCCATTCAATGATTAATTCTGGAATGAGTTATTCTACTTACTGTGTTGTTAATGGAGAAATCTCCATGTTGGTTGTATCTGTACCAAGGAGGGCGGTGTGCCAACCCTTAGCCTGCAGAGGCATCAGTCATCTCTTTCCAGGGACACTGTTATAATCCTGGATGTTTCTAATTAATCTTAGCATGCCAATTCATCGGAATGGGAAAATCATGGTGGAATCAACTTTTGAATCAACCATAATCTTAAAGCCTGATTTGAAGATTCTATCTTCTTTGGAAGTTAGTGACAAAAATTTTTTTATTCCTCTGTTCATGGTTGATATTACTAACAGTATCATTATTGATAATAATTACTATGTCATAAGCCAAGGAGTAGATATTATGGCTGTGCTGTCACCTGCCAACATATCTCTTTGGTTGTACAAATGTTTGCATTACCTGGTTCTGCATCATGCTGAGAGCAAGAGCCTTAAGATTCCCATGGCTTCTTCTGAGGGCTATGGTTTTGCTGCTCTTTTCCAGAACTAAAGAAACAGCTGGAGAGTGCCGAGCTGAAAAACCAGCGCTTAAAAGAGGTGTTCCAGGCCAAGATCCAGGAGTTCCGCAAAGTGTGTTACAAACTGACGGGCTACCAGATTGACATGACGACCGAGAACCAGTACCGGCTCACCTCCATCTACGCTGAGCACCAAGAGGACTGCTTGATTTTTAAGGTAAGCTTCCTCTGCTCACAACTCCTTACATATGTCATGTGTATTATTATCTGCGGTGGTTTTGTAACCTACATGGGGGAATCGTACAGCCTCCAGTTTAATTGCCAGGAAGGTAAAGTCAAACCCACTTTCCTTCCTGATGGATTTTGTTAACGTTGAAGGTGATAACAGGCGCAATTTGAAGAAACTTCTGGGCAAGGCGTCCCTCCTCCTTTCTTTTTTCTAGGCTAAATTAAAAACAACTCAACAAAGCTCTTGATCAGCATTCATCTGAGAAGGTGCAAGGGAAATGTGCAATCATGGTATCACACCCTGATACCAAAATATGGTGGCCAAATTCTTGCGCCTGCCTGGGCAGCTGTTCTTGGTTAGGCAGATGGCTGCATCCCTCCAAGTGCTTCAGAGGAACCTGATAAGGAAGCTTCTGACAACAAATCACCCTCTTATATCTGTTCTTGCGTATATTTTGTTGTTGTGGTGGGGAGCTGGAGTCCAAAAGAGATGTGTCCTGGGGGATGTGGACTCCTGCTGTAGACCACCTCAAAACAACAACCACTGATCTACAGGGGTCCGCTTTGGGTGACATCCCCATGGTAACAGTGCTCTATGTCTAAGCTGCTCGCAGTTGGGGGTTGCACGTCTTCTGAGATGTTGGAATCATTTGGTTATCACAGGCTTGTTCCTGGTTGCAGAAACAAGTGCTGTTCAGGATTGTGCCTTGGCTCAGCCTGAGTTTCGCATTAATTCACTTGACTGAAGAATTCAAACAAAATGTTGGGAAAGGAATCCTTTAATTGACTCTTTTCCTTTAGCAAACAAGTCTGCCGTGCTAACCTATTTGTATATTATTTGTTTTGTTTTGTTTGTTTTATTTTTCTGAGATAGCTAGCTAGAGGAGCTTTTCTTTCTTTCTTTTTCTTTTACTTTGGCGTACAGGGAATACATGGGATTAGAGATGGGCACAAATAAAAAAAATGGCATTTCGGTTTGTTGTTGAGAGTTTTGTTTTGTTTCCATTTTTCGTGAATTTTTGAAAAAAATTCTTTTTTGTTTTTTGTTTCTACCCGCTTTTTGCACGATTTTTAAAGCATTTCCGTGCAGGGGTGTCCCCCAACGCCCCAGACCAGAGCGAAAACACTAAAAAAATCGATGCTGGCAGAGACACAGTATAGACTAGGTATGCAGGGAGGTTGCAAAGGCAGTGGCGGGCGTTTCCCAGGGTGCAAGGCGGCTGCAGAGTGACTGCACTGCGGGGCAGGGGAGGGTACTCACCGAGAGGTACGCACACACGCACACAGGGAGGCTGCAGGACTGAAGCTAGAGTCGCAGAGACAGCAATCCCACCCTAACTCCCACCGGGGACTGCAAGGAGGACGGGGGCTGCCAGAGCTTTTTATGCCCTCTGTGGCTGCCAGACCTGCCCAGTCTGCAACCTGGGCATGCTATTGGTTGAAGTTGTCCAAGAATTTACATGATCCCATCCCATGGCTTGCCTTCATGTTGTGGCTGGAGTGGCGACATCCATTTTGTCATCCTTAAAGGGAAAAGAAAAATATATCATGATGGGAGAAGAAAAAACAAACGTTTTAAGGACCACAACCCCCTGGTAGGTAATAAATTCAAATAATTATTGCATTATAGCTGCATTTTTATGGATGTCCAGGGCGTTTTAATACCCAATAAATCAATATTAGGCATCTGGGAGCCATTTTGGGTCGATGTCCCCTAACTCCCCTTAAAGGAAACAAATACAGCGATTTGAGAAAAATAAATGCACATTTTAAGGACCCCCCCCCCCGGTAGGTATTATCAGACAGTATAAATAATTATTGCTGCGTTTTTATGGATGTCCAGGGCGTTTTTTAACATTTAAAACAGCTCATTTCATTGTGCGTCGCCATTAACGAAAACGAAACGTAACGAACACAGTTTTCGTGGTTCTGTTCGTTTCATTCCATTTTCATCACAATTTTCGTTTGTCGTTTCGTTACGTAACGAAACGAATAACGAATAATGGAAATGAAAAAATGTTCGTTTCGTGCCCATCTCTACATGGGATATAAGTGTAGAACTAAATCCTGTTTATTCTAGCCAAGGAATGGGTTAATACCAAACTTATATCCCCACTCCAGCCTTTCAAAAGCATGGATTGTTTTGTTATGGTAATACAAGCCTTTCCTTCTTAAACTCCCATTTTATGGCTCACTTACTTAAGGAAATTTATAAATATTTATTCATAGAGGCTTAGATGTTGTGTTACTGGGGAAATGCAGGGCCTTTATTATTGTTCTTTGCCAACTGGCCCTCCTGTTGGGTGTTCATTTATCCTCTCTTTTTGCAAACAATCAAATCCCTGTGATGAAAAGGTGGGCAGCTGGTAGACACGGGTGTCGCAGGTAATAAGCCGTCGGAGTTCTTCCGTTCTTTCCAAAGGGGGGAAAGCAACTGCAGGTGGGATGCTATGAATTCAATTTGGGGTTCAGATATTACAGACATCGTTTTATTCCAGGAGATTGTTTTCCTGGCGGCAAGATATCCATTTGGCCCCGTCCGATACCCAAAGCAAGATATTAGTAATTTGAGTCTTCAATTCTCTACCCCACACACTGAGTTTTTATACCAGTTAAAAAGTAATGTTACCCATGCTGCAGAAGGCACTTTTAAGCTTGTTCATTCATCTCACTATGGTGCTAAGAGTTCAGTGACTTTCTTGATTGTACAGCTTTTGGCCCAAATCTATGAAAAGATTCCATTAGCAGGCTTCTGCAAAAAGATGATGCCACCTCTGTTAGCCATTTTGGTGTTGGCAGAAGGACTGAAAACACAGTGAATGGTGGAACTGGTGAAGGCCCTATCCTGCCCATCTCCTGCAATCTTGTTAGAACCCAATTAATATTTTCAGGCAAGATTGAATTCTTAGCCTTGTAACAGTTAGTGCCAGGCCTAGAATGCAGGATAGGTGCAAAGAGGTGTATTTTGCTCAGCTGTGCTTGAAGACTCCTTTGTTTGAAATTAATCTTCTCCTACTACTTCCTTCGGTCTTCCATTGGGACTGGAACTGTTGTCAGGTTAGCAATCAGCACAACTAGTGTGCCCCGGCAGTTGGACATATACAGATAGGTCCAGGAATAACTGAACACTGACACAAGTTTTGTTGTTTTGGCTGTTTACCACAATAAATTCAGGTTACAGTTAAATAGTCTCTAAGCTTCACTTGGAGGGTATTCACATGCAAACTGGAAGAAGAGATTAGGAATTATAGCTCTGTAATATGTAGCCCCTCTTTTTTCAAGGGAACAAAAATAATTGGACAATTGACTTAAAAACTGTTTCATGGACAGGTGTGGGATATTCCTATGTTAATTCATCATCAATTAAGCAGATAAAAGGTCTGGAATTGTTTCCAGATGTGGCATTTGCATTTGGAAACTGTTATAGTAATCCAAAAACATGCCTACAAATGAGGTGTCAATGCAAGTGAAAGAGGAGATCCTTATGCCAGCTGGCCAGCGGGATGGATGGATGGATGGATGGATGGAAGGAAGGAAGGAAGGAAGGAAAGAAAGAAATCTGAAGTGTTGAGATCCGGCCAAATTCATTGAAGTTGATTTTACAGTAAATCAAAACATGACCTGAAACACACTGCAAAAACAACCCGGGAGTGGAATATTCTGCAATGTCCGAGCCAATCACCTTATCTCAACCTTATCTCAACCTTGTCTCTCTGTCCGTCCGTCCGTCCATCCATGCATCCATGGAAGGACCCAAGGCAGATATAGACAAAACCTAAGTGGTGGCCAAACCTCGGCCCTCCAGAAGTTTTGGACCACAACTCCCACAGTCCTTTTTCACTGGCAATACAGGATTGGAATTCTGGGAGTTGTGGTCCAAAACATATAGAGGGCCGAAGTTTGGCCACTATTGACCCATGAACAAACAGCAACTGAAGACAGCTGCAGTAAAGGTCTGGTACAGCATGGCAAAGGAGGAGACCCAGTGTTTGGTGATGTCCATGTTTTCCAGATTCAATTGGTCACTGCCTGTAAATGATTCTTCACCAAGTATTAAAAATGAACATTTTATTTATGATTGTGGTTATTTCTGTAATTACATTTGAGCCCCTGAATTAAGGGGACTGTGTATGAAAAATGGTTGCAGTTCCTAAATGTTTTGTGCAACATTTTTGTTCAACCCCTTGAATTAAAGATGAAAGTCAGCACTTCAATGGCCTCTCAGTTGCTTCATTTCCAATTCATTGTGGTTGCATACAGAGCCAGAATTATGAAAATGGTGTCCGTGTCCAATTATTTCCAGACCTAACTGTAGTATTTACACATACTGTGAAGATGATGGGGCCATAAGTCAAATGTAAAAGCATCAGCCACATATTCAGATGGGTTTAGGTTTATAATACCTCTTCGCTAAAGTGCTGTATGTTAGAGCTTCTTAACTAGTGGTACACATTTTACAGTAGGATGCTTAATGGCAGAGATTTTTCTCTTCCCAGTGCATCCTTACAATGCAGAGAGAAGTGGGGTATTTCCCCCCCTCCCTATTATGGTGGACTCGTCCTCTTAATACAGTAACTATTAGGTTGTAAGTTATAAAAGAATGAGAAACATTACTGTGTCTTACTCCCAGCAGAGCATGTAAGAAAGAAACATTGAACCTCCGGCAAAAGTTAGAACCCAGAGTGGTACTTGTGGTCTTGATAGAGTGGACCAGGGGCAGATTCCTTCACAGAGGCCATGCATTTTCCTGAAAAAGTCTCAGGGTCACTACTTTCCCCTTCATCTTATATTATTTATTTATTTCTATTTCTTTATTGCCCATCTTCCCAAAGGAACTCCGGGTGGGTTAACAACAATCACATCAATAAAAACGAACATCAAATGCACAATTCATAGAAAAACAACAAAACAAAACAAATAAGAATACTCAGCAAGATGGAGGAACAAACAAGGAAAAAAGAATTCCAACCCCTAATGGTTGCCAAATGGCTCTCTAAAAAGCAAGGTCTTGAGCGCTTTTTTGAAGGCTGTCAGGAACTATGCTAGGTGAATATCACTTGGCAGATTGTTCCAACGCATGGGGCCAGTCACAGAGAAGGCACGTTTTCAAGTGGTCGATTTTCGGGCCTCCCTGGGCATGGCCAGCTGATATGAGAAAACCTGTGATGTTCTGGTGGATCGGGCTGCAGTTGACCTCTGGGATATCCGCTCCACCAAGATATCTTCTTCCTCTGGTGTGGAGAAGATTGGAAGGGTTTGGTTTTAGAGGAATGTCCTTTTAGGACATTATGTACCTCTCTTCCCAGACTATGATTTGAAGATGGTGTTTTGCTTTGCTTTTAAGCATAGTTTGAGACAAAGTGCAATTTAATCTAAAAGTGAAGTGAAGGTTTCTGATCTTCATGCACCCATACAAGGGAAACTGGGAAAGCATGTGAGCCCAAATGTCTCTTTGGCTACTTCTCATAATGTTCTACTCTGGTTTAATGTTACATGTGAACAAGAGTTTTGGGTGCCATGACTATTTGCCCTGCTATTTGCCTTGTAGTAGGCTGCACATAGCTTTTGTATTTGCGGTTCGCGATAACCATTCTGTTTCTAAAAGCCCAGCTTTGTCACATCCTGCTTTACACCATACGAGGCAGATTGTTCATAGGAATATTTGAAGATTTTTGGAAGTAGGCGGCAGTGATTGAAGGGCCTCTTCCTGTGCCTGCCAATGCCATCTGTGGCTGAGTGAAGGTGCTTCCATCCATCACTCTCCCTCCGTCTGTGCTCCACTAACCTGCAAAGCTGTGGCTGTTTGTGTGCATATCATTAACTCAGAGCACCTAAAAAGTGCCAAGCACATTGGGTTTATCTCACTTGGGTAGCACATGGAGCAGGTTCGGTGCAATTAGAACAAACACGTCCTTTGGCACCTTGCAAATTTCCACCGCTCACCCATAAACTTCCGGCCAAGTTCCAATTTATGCTCCTGATGGCATTTAATTTTCGTTGCGGCTTTGAGGGCTAGACATTTGAGAGTGGAAGCTATAAAATATGCCTGTGCTATTATCCTTCTGAAGTTTGAATGAACTGCTGCTTCTTGGCTGGAGATACGAGGTGCGCCTTGCAGCCTCACCTTGTTTGGTTTTCTTTTAAAGGGCACTGTCTCCCAGACATGTTCACTAACGCTCTTGATTAGAGCAGTTTTGTTTTAGTCATGGATTCTGCTGTAGGTGGACGAGACCTTTGGCTGTTGAATTACTGTATCAGACACAGTAAGGGCTGTTTTGAGTTTGAGATGAAAACCAGGAAACTACAGATACTGCAGTATATTCTCTGTCTCAGATGCAGACACATACAGTCTAGCTTCTAGCGGCTGACCAGGGGATGGAATAAAAACATATCTTCCCCTCTTATTCCCCTCCATATTTTCATTTCCAGTTCCTCAGGATCCATTGTCTTTTGATGGAAGAGCAGGAACAATAGCTTGCAGCCTTACTAGATTTTCAAGCCAGAACTACAACTAGAATAACTGAGTCATCGAATAACTGACTCATAGAATAACTGAGTTGGAAAGGACCTGTATGGCTATCAAGTCCAACCTCCTGCTCAGTATTGGAATCCAGATCAAAACAGCTCTGACAAATGGTTGTCCAACTTTCTCTTGAAAGCCCCCAGCTTTGGAGTTCTTGCCACCTCCCAAGAACAACTGGTTCCATCAGCAGAGCCAGTATGACCTAGAGCAGTGGTTCTCAACCTGTGGGTCCCCAGGTGTTCCTGGACTGCAACTCCCAGAAGCCTCCACCACTCGCTTGCTGGAAGGGGTTTCTGGGAGTTGCAGTCCAGGAACATCTGGGGACCCAGAGGTTGAGGACCACTGACCTAGAGTTTACAGCAGTGGTCCTCAACTTTGGGTCCCCAGATGTTCTTGGACTACAGCTCTCAGAAATCCTGGCCAGCATATTGAGTGGTGAAGGCTTCTGAGGGTTTTAGTCCAAGAACATCTGTGTTGCAATGTTGGAGTAGGAATCGTAAGATGTAGGTTCAAATCCCTACTCAGCTATGAAACTCACTGGGTGACTATCCACCGATCACCCTCCCTCATCTACGTCACAGGTTTGTTGTGAGTGTAACGTGGGGAGGAGAAGGGCCATAGGCACCACCTGGAGGTCATTGTGGGAAGGGTAAGGTAGGAATTAAGCAAACAGAGAAATAAACAAATGACTAGATCAAGCGAAGCTGCTGTCACTTACTGTGTTCCTTGGGTATTGATTACCTTTGAGGCTTGTCTCAACTGCTAAGTCTCAGTGACTCTAAAACTTCTCTCCAGGTGAACCTTTATAGTTCTACACCCTCCACCCCCTGCTGACTACTCTACATGTATTTTATTAACAGTGACTCACTCTGGCATTTCCAATCCTGATTCTGTAGTGGGCTGTTTCTCTCGTGGTAATTTATAAGGATAACTCTTTGGTGCCTCTTTGGAAGTTGATATATCACGACTGGAGAAAGGAAAATAGAATTCTTTTATCCTTCTAAACATTGTGTGTATGTGCGTACATGCATGCATGTGTGTGTGTGTTTTCAGGCAAATGGCAAGCTGTGCATACATGTGAATGAGTGAGAGGCTGAAGATCAGGATGGTTTGCTAGAGCCAGAAATATCCACCCAGATTCTGGCTTGGATGGTGCAAATGGCATGGAATTCAGCAAAGGGTGCTATGCTCTTAATGGCACCCTTAAGTCTTTCACCTTGCCCTTCTGTTGGCCGTTGTAGTGATCTGGGGATATCATGCCTGCATCTTAACTCGGTGTCCTCCTGAATCTCAGACAGTTTGGGGTTCAACTCTGGCTGGCATGGAGACACACTTCTTTGCATGAGAGCGTAGCCCTCAATCCAGTGTTTCATGGGCACCCACAGAGAGTGTTTTGAATTTGGGGGAAGGTCTTTTGAAACCCCCTCATGCTACTCATGCTCCATGAGCTAACCTCACTGGAGCACCACTATTCCTCCCCATCCTCCCTATTTTTCTTTTTAAAAATTAAATGTAGTGGAAATTCTCATCTCAACACTGCACCAGGATTTTAGAGGCAGACTGTTTTTGTAGAAAGTAATATATTGCAATTATTGGTCTTTTGGCAGATATAGTCTATTACTGTTGCTGGTTCATTAAAGGTCTTAGTTGGTTATACATATTTCTTTCATTTATGCAAGTGGCTGTAATATGCAAGCAGATCAATGATGTATATAGCAGCTGCGCTTATTTAGCTTTCTTCCCTTATCCATGCAATATGATGTTTTTCATCTCCTCCACTTGGTAAGGAAGAGAAAATGTCCTTACGATCCCAGTTGGATCATTTCCATCTCCGGAGGTGCATTTGACTGCTCGGAGACAGGCACTTCCACCCTTGTGACTGATCAGACCTTCCAGTGAGATGGACTGGCAGAAATGCAACATGGTAGAAATAAGGGTGTGTCACCTTAGATCCCCAATGAACATTGCCTTTGATTGCCTTCTCTGGCCCCAAGTCCATCCTTCCAGCAAACAGATAAGAAGCGTAGTTTCCAGTGTGTTCTTGGCTTTCCCTTTTTCACATGACTGTTTTCAATGTAGGGAAATATGCAAAGCCTATTTGCATGTCATTAAAATGCTACAACAAGGCAACAAATCGTTAAAACTCTACACCAAGGCAAGCTTCAGAGATGCCTAGAACTCTTCAGGCACCGATAGTACATAATTGGGAGATAAGGGGAGAAGCAAGAAATCAGAAAAACTAGATCCTTGTTGTTGAAAGTGGACTGATAGCAAGGTGGAAAAATGTTTGTCCGCACCCTTCTTTCCAATGAAAAAAGAAGGTTTTGAGTTCCAGGGAACTAGTTTGTGTTCCCTCCCCTCTTTAAAGGCAGAGGTCTTGTTGGCACCCCAGTAGATCTGTCCACTGCCTTTGCTGAGACAAAAAAGGCCCTTGTATTGACCAGGAGCCACAAGAATATTTCCTATTTTTGCTGTGATGCCACCCTGGAATTTCTTGCAGCCCTCTGGACGCTGGCATTGTGCTATTCTGGATAGCTTGTTTCCATCCACCTCAGACACAAAGACTGGAAGGAGTGCAAACAGAGTTTTCCCAGTTTCCAGTGTGGTCTCTTTAGGAAAGCCTGGCCGGCCAGACTGTTCCCTTGTTTTGGAGCCTGTGCTTCTGGTCATTGTTCCTGCTCCTGCTGAACAGCTCCCTTGCCAGCTTTCAGATGCCAGGGTGGATCCTTTGCTCCTATGCTTTCTTTAGACTTCAGACGGAGCTCAGTGGCGGGTCTGGTGAAACGTAGCTTACCTATAGCCATGAGGGACTGCTTTTTGTGCCTGGGTCTGTCAGGTGCTTTTGTTCCCAGTCCCCCTCTTCCACTGACCCATCCTGTTGCAAACAGGAAAAGAACAAATATTGTAGCTCGGTCTGTTTCCAGATATGCCCTTATTTTATTCAACAGCAGCTCAGATCCTCTTCACATGTCTCTTTGCCGGCTTCAAGATGCTGCTGAATGTTGCAGAGAGGGCAAGAGATGCTGTTCCTCACTTTCTCCTCCCATAATCTTCCTCATCAGAGTGGTGAGGAACCAGTGCCTTTGGGTGGTAACATGCCTTTCGCCACAGGAGTTACCCCAGCACAACAGCTTTTCCTAACAGCTGTAGTCTGCGAAGCAATATGTTTTACAAGGACCACCTAGTGTTCCGGTGGCCATAAATAAGCTTTGGAGTAGCGCATGGCTGTTTCTCTTTTTAGGGCTGTTGTTGCTTTTTTTAAATTGAAGGTAAAAGCATCAGCTACTTGCAATTTAGAACGGCAGCATTTAATGTTTAAAAGTATGTGAAGTAAAATGCCTAGGTATTTCTGCTCCCCGCTGAGATGTTTTATAATGCACACTTGCAACCAAGCAATGAGCTACTCTCTATTCAGAGTGGTGTTACAGCCTTACTCCCAGGGGCTGGCTGCTAAATCTCACTTCTGTAAGCGGAGCTATCCAGAGTAAGGCATTCTGATGGTGGTGGTGGTGGGGGGGACAGGAGGAGGGCACCTGCAGCCGGAGGGTGTGGCATGCTTGACAGCAGAACCCGGGGTTAGGACTTGGATATTCCACTGTGCCTCCTGGGTGAAACGCCAGCCTGTGTGGCTTTGGGCAAGCTGCAGAGCTGTAGAATGTATGCTCATGGAAAACCATGCATGGGCAAATAAGCTCTTCTGAGCAAGGAGTGCTATAATGTGTATCATTCAGACCGGTGAAGAGGGTGATAGAGACGGCTTTATTGCATGGGCTTTTCCAGATCAGGAGCCTGAGATTGGTTGGTTGCTTCTTGTTTTTATCTAATCGGGCAGTAACCGATTTGTTGGTTTAACCATCAGGCAGCATTGTTTTCATTCACATTTCTCGATTTATCCAATTGTAAACTCCCCAGAGCAGTACTTTCGCACGAATGGGGTGGTATACCAATTTAATAAATATGTAAATAACTCAGTGCTTTTTTGCCATGGTGGGAGGACGAGCTTTGCTTGTCAAAGGGAAGGTCACTAGTTTTGCACATAGTGTGTGCAAATAACAGAAACCACGAAGAAGGGGCATGGAATCACATTTATGGTTTTACGCTTGCCTGCAAGCGAGGAAGTTGGTGGGTCATGTAAATTCCTTGTTGAGATATCTGGTAAGGACAGCTAAACTCAACAAGAATAAATAAGCTTGTGTTGTTCTTTAGGACCCTAAGGAGGCCACTTGCTTTGTAGGTGGGCCTCAGTTACAGAGAAGGCTTTAACGAGCTATCTGCCAGCTCTCTTCCAGGGCCAGGTTGCCATGTGAACTGCAGGAGCCAGTGGTCAGCTCACTGGAGCTAGGAGCAGGCGTGTCACATCCCAGAAAAGCAAGAGTTCCCTTCTGGAGCACCAGGCAAGCATAGTTCAGAGTGGACGGGCTCGGAGGCAGGAGCGGGAGCACGTGGCAGGTAACAGGGCCCTAAGAAGGTGGTGAACATAAGAGAAGGGGCTCCCCAGAAGATGTTAAGAGCCCAGAAGGTTTGTATAGGGTGGTATGCTCCTTGAAATAGCTATCACCCAAGCTGTCATAAAAAGGGATTTGAAAATAGCACTGGTGGAACCTGTTTTCATGGTTTTGAGTGCTGGTAGAACAACAATGTGGTGCCTTCAAGACAGAAGCTTTCATGGACTGGAGTCCCCTTTGTCAGAGTCTCCAAAAGCTCAGTATTGTTCCCAACCTGAGGACCAGCAGATGTTTCAGTTTCCAACTAGGAACCTTTGCAGCCTTGCCTGAAGATACTGAGATTTGAACCTGGTTCTTCTGTGTGGAAGCCTCTATCACTGCAGAGGGAAGGGAGAAGAAGTTTTGAAGGAAGGCGGGCCAGAGGACATTCCATGATACATGGAATATCCCCACCCAGTCACCTGCCCTCCTGGGTTGGTTGAGGACTAGTGGTGGCAAGTCCTGGCCTCTCAGATCAAGACCCTACCTGTGTTGTCACCAGGAACTCCTGTTTCCTTCCCAGACAGCCTACCTTGCACTTCCTTTGCCCTATACGAAAATGCTGGCTACCGAAGCCAGCAAAATAGCATCCTGCTCTCCATCCACGTTGGAAAACAGTGGTGCCGTTTCTTTGGCTACCCTTGTTAAATTCCATCATGCCTTGATTATAGAGAGAGCTTCAAAGACTTCATAAAACTGTTGTTTATTCTAAAGTTCTTTGAAACAGCTGAGTCTTAAACAGTGTCTAAACTGCAGTAAGAGAGCTTTATGGCAGGAGGTTTTATCAGCTCTAGCAGTCTGAATGCTAATCTTTCCCCTCAAGGTCCTGTTCTCACTAAGCTATAGCTAACCTATATTTCCTAATACTTGCCCTGGGTGGAAGGGTCCTGGGTCCTATATGTGTTCTTGGAAGAGGATGTCAAAGCATTTCTCTAATAGAAAGGGACTTGGAAGTAACAATGGTGGGGCTTGTCTTCATATTTCTAAATGCTCATAAAACAACAACAAAGAGTATGCTGGTGCCTTAAAGACGGGCCACCTCATTATGGCAGAAGCTTTCATGGACTCGAGACCATTTTATCAGCTTCTGGAAACAACTATCCTCATTTGACAGGTGCACATAAATATGCATGCAAAGCAAAGAGAACATGATAAATATTGGGGCCAAATAGCAATTAAATGCAAAAAAGTACAGCCTGTGACTATTCAATTAAAGCCTAAAAGTGTATAGCAAACAGGATTTTAATAGCTGTCAGGCGCCAGAGAGCCAGAGGTTTGGATTATCAGTATCTTGTGAAGTTAAAACAAAGTGGCTTATCTGAAACTTTGAGAGCCACATCTGGGCTAAATGTCTTAATTAGGCAACATGAGGACACCTGCTCATTCATATTCTGTACACGTTTCTTGCACGAGTTGTCCAAGTGGACGCAGAACTGCATGTGTGCCTTGCACCACCCTTCAGCTTGTGTGGAGAAGCTCAAAGAACGTCAGTGTGATCCGGTGCTGCATTTCTCAGAGGTCCTTAGAGGGGAGAGCAGGGACTTGGGAAGTTGGCTTATTTTGAATCAGATCACGGTCCACCTAGCCCAGTTTGGTTGGCTCTAACTAGCAGCCGTCACTCTCCGGACTTTTAGGTCGCATCCCCTCTGACGTGTACATACTGTGGAACTTCCTGCATGCCCTACATGTGCTGTGATGCATTCCCAGCTTAGCCTTTGGTCTTCTTTGGAGGTGCAGAGGGAGGGGCGTCCCTCTCCCTTTTGTGCCCCCCTGGGTATCAGGTCCAGTGGGCTGGCAGGTCGGTGGGCGGGGGGGGGCATCGTTTACAGGGAATCCCTTTATATTAGCAGATCTACGACTTTGGTGTGTCCTGGGGTGGAATGCTTTCATCTATCGGTGGGTCAGCGAGATAAGTTTGGTATTGTGCTGGTGTACCGTGCTCCCCGCAGCCCAGCACAATCCTTTCCAGAGATCTCGGAGTTCGCCTCGGCTGCCCTGTTGAGTTTTCCCCGCCTTTTGGTGGTTGGGGACGTCAACGTGCATGCCGAGGGGCAACTTCCCAGTGCCCATGATCCATGACTTCCATGAATCTATCTCAGCATGTTGTTTGCCCCACCCATAGAGCAGGCCACACCCTGGACCTGGTTTTTACCTCCATGTCGTCAGATTCTAGTCTCAGGGTTGGGGGTATCTCCCCTCTCCCCGTGTCATGGTCGGACCACCATCTGCTAAAATTTTCCCTTTTGATCACTGCCCCGCCCCGCGGGGAGCGTGGGCCGTTTGTCTGTGCCTGCCCCCGTAGGCTCCTGGACCCTGCAAGGTTCATGGAGGCCTTCGGGGAGCTCTCTGGCGGTCTGGCAGATGATCCGGCTGAAGCCCTGGTGGAAAGGTGGTATGAGGGTGCCACCGGGGCTGTCGACCGGATCTCCCCCAAGCGTTTCCTGCATTTCCACGGCTGAGCTGCGGACGATGAAACAAGAACGCAGGAAACTTGAGGTCATATGGAGGATGAATCGGACAGCATTGAGTAGGGCTGCACTTAGGCAGCTGACTGGCCGCTATGTTCACGCGATCAGGGACGCTAGAACATCCTATGTCTCCCTGAGAATTGGTGAGGCCTCGAACGACCAGGCGGAGTTGTTCCGGGTGGTTCGGGACCTCTCCAATCCTGGTCAGCTGGGCCCCACTCTGAAAAAGCTTGGCTTGGCATCGGATCATTTATCCAACTACCGTCCGATTGCCATTGTTCCCTTCCTGGGCAAGGTTGTTGAGAGGGTGGCAGCCGTCCGGCCCCAGTCGTACCTGGAGGAAAATCATATCCTGGATCCCTTCCAGTCCGGGTTCAGGCTGCTTCGGGGAACCGAGACTGCCCTGGTCGCTCTGCAGGATGACCTCCTCAGGGAGGCTGACAGGGGGTGTTCCTCCCTGTTGGTGCTCCTTGATCTGTCAGGTGCTTTTGATATCGTCGACCACAGTAACCTGCTGGTCCGGCTTGCAGAGGCGGGAATTGGGGGCCTTGCTCTGTCCTGGCTCCGTTCCTTCCTTGGTGGCCAGACTCAGCGGGTTCAGTAGGGTGATGACTTGTCGGCTCCTTGGACTCTCCCTTGTGGGGTGCCCCAGGGGTCGGCAATCTCACCCATGCTGTTCAATGTTTACATGAGGCCGCTGGGGGAGATCATCAGGAGATTTGGACTCTGCTGTCATCAGTATGCTGATGACACGCAGCTCTGTCTCTCCTTTTTCTCTTCTACAGAGGAGGCGGTATGCGCCCTCGACCTGTGCCTGGAGGCAGTTCTGGAATGGACCAGGAATAACTGGCTCAAGCTGAACCCGGAGAAGACGGAGGTTCTGTTCTTTGGGGCGTCCTCGTCCGGGTACAATGGCCACCTCCCTAGGCTGGGGGGTGTTTCCCTCCAGACTGCAGACAGGGCCAGGAATCTGGGTGTGGTCCTGGATTCAGCCCTCTCCCTGGAAGCCCAGGTGATGGCTGCCTCCAGGGCCGCTTTTATCCATCTCCGCAGGATCGCCCAGATCCGTCCGTACCTTGATGAGCCCTCCCTGAGGACAGTCGTGCAGGCCCTGGTGATTTCGAGGATCGACTATTGCAATGCCCTCTATGTGGGGTTGCCCTTGACCCTCCTCCGGAGGCTCCAGCGGGTGCAGAATGCGGCAGCCAGACTGGTGGTGGGTGCTCGTAGATTCGAGCACATCACCCCAATGCTGGCCCGCCTGCACTGGCTACCCGTTGCCCTCCGGATTAGGTTCAAGGTCCTGGTTTTGATTTTCAAAGCCCTTCACGGCCTGGGACCAGAGTACCTGGCGGAGCGTATCTCCCAGAGGTCAACTGGGTCCAGACCCACGAGAATGGCACAGGCGCACTCACTGAGGGTGGCCACACCCAGAGAGGTGCGGAAATCGCGTACGCGTGACCGCACCTTTTCTGTGGTGGGCCCCATGTTGTGGAACCGTCCCTGCCGGCCTTCAGGAAAGCCTTAAAAACCCACCTATTCTAGGAGGCTTTTGGCGACCTTTCTATCTAATTCTGTTTTGTTTTGTTTTTGTTTTTTGCCGCTCATGCCATCTTTTGTAGGGGGGGTATTGCACCCCCCTACTTTTATTGTTGCCTGTTTATTTTTATGTATGTTTTCCCTGTTGTTTTTATTGTTCTGTGCCCCGAGTTCCATGCCGGAAGATGCTACAAATAAATAAATAAATAAATAAATAAATAAATAAATAAATAAATAAATAAATAAAT
>JAHTLZ010000054.1:12620884-12633755 GCA_023846285.1 Phrynocephalus versicolor
TAGTAGTAGTAGTAGTAGTAGTAGTAGTAGTAGTAGTAGTAGTAGTAGTAGTAGTAGTAGTAGTAGTGACACAGAATAATTTGGTTTCAATAGCTTTTTGTTAACACATAGGCAACATGTTAATCTGGTTTTGAATTTCAGTCCTGGTGGATAAAGCTACAGGAGTATAAGAACCACAGGTGCAGGCCTTTAGCCAAATGCAGGCACTCAAATACAACTTATCAAGGCAGATGAAATGAAGCATTCTTAAGTTGTTCTAAAGTTCAGTTTGTGCAGAAGTGTTAAATATTGCTCTCTCCCTTACGGTAGTCTGGCGGCTGATAAAAGTCATGGCTGATAAGATGATATAGTTTTGACTCAAGTTGGTTGAAACTGCAATTTCTAAGATAACTGTTCCATATGCAATGGCAGGATCTGTGATATAAATCTGCCAGAAAAATTAATGCATGGCAGCATCTTTCAATGAATAAGGAGTCCATTTTCGCACTCTCTAAAAATTCACTTTACATCTCAAGGCTGGTCAAAACAGAGCAGCAGGAATTGTACTGATGCTCACATGAGAGCATCTCTGATAAAAAGCAAAGCAAAGCGTGTTGCTTATATCCCACCCCATATCACTTAATGCTGTGTGCAGGTCATGACATAATTATGCAAACAACAGCCCCCCCCCCATATGATCTGGTTGCTTAATTTTCTGATCTTGGAGGGCTGACGGGCTGAGCCAAGCTTGAGCCAGCTACCTGAGCCTGTTGGGAACAGTTTCAGGTCTAGAGCAGAGTCTTGGCTGCAGTATTGCAGTTTGACCATTGTTCCACAAATGCAAGTTGATTCTTCTGGAGTTTTAGCATGGCATCTTCTGCAAGTGTGTCTCTTCATCAAGAGGCCACACTACTTTTGTTCTCCTCCTTTGCTTCCTTCATTACATTCAGTCCTTAAGAGATTTGGTTCCTCCTTGCATGTTCCGTTCCTTGTGGGTGACCATGACTGAAGCTGGCGAGTTGGCTGATGCTACCTGTGGTAGGTTAAGGCTCACCATCTCAAGCAGTTCACACCAAAGACGTGGGACTGCTCTCTGATCTTCTGCAGTCCTTTACCAGAGATACTTTCAGGCTGTTTCCCACCAAATGGAGAGAGAAAGAAAGAGGGGGCGTGGAGCAGTGGTGTCTCACTGGGAAACCAACACAAACAGAACTCAACTGCATGGCTCATTTGCCACCCCTTTCGAACAGTGCCTGTGCCGTTCAGTGTTCACAGGAATGGGACTGACAAGGGATCATTTCTCAATAGACAAACAGACCGTTCATAACAGCTGTCAAGAACAAACATATATCTCCGCATCTGAAGCTTTCAAGAAGTCTTGTGTGTGTGTTGCTGTGTACATAAAAGAACAGGCAAGGGAAGAGAGGAGTCTGAATTGATTCTTTCTGCAGTGACAAAACAAAACAACAACAATGCCAGCCCCTTGGAAAGCAGCAAGCTGTGCGCAAGGCTGATTCTAACAGCCACCGTCTTGTGCCTTCCACCAGGAGTCCCTCTGTCTCAGGCCACAAACCGGAGAAAGGAGGCAGCTCAATCATCACCACTGCTGCTGCTGCTGCTGCTGTTCCAGTTCCTTGAGGAGGTTTTGAAACTGGAATAGTAGAACGAGGGGAAAACACGAAGGGTGGAAAGTTACAGACCTGGCCCCATGCTCTGAAGTGCCAAAAGATGTAAATTCTGTATCTTTCCTCAGGCAGCAAAACATCTTGGGCCAGACCAGGTACTTGCTGGGTAATCGGACCCCCTCCATGCTGCAATCTCAAATGGATGCCAGATTGTACCTATCCAGAGGTCGTTGGGTCCCAGCGCTGGTGGCGTGTGACATTTAGTCACCATGAAATGCTGCTTTCCTCGGTTAATAGAATCTTGTTCCTTTCTGAGACGCTCATGTCTTTATTATGAGGCAACGAATACCACGGATGCTTGGAAGCACATCAGAGAACTTGCTTGTATGGATTCATTCCTCCCTCATGCTAATGCTCCGTGGCTTTTCGAGTAGGGCGGGATGGGGCTTAGTCACAGTACATTCAGGATCCATGTATAATGTTCCATAGCACTGCAAAATATGGATTTATAAATCCTTGTATCTTTGATGAAAAGCTGTGTCTGCATTATATTGGCAAAGAAACTCAAGGCCAAGCTGTGATATACAGCCCAGAACATTTAAGACATATTCAAGTTAAGAACTGAGACATCTTGGAACATTAAAAGGTAACAGCAGAGCTACAAAGAGAACACAAAAAGAAAAGAAAAATCCATTATGAGGGGTGGAATGTATCATGGAAAACACTGGTGTTCTTATGAAATTAGTCAATGCAGTCATGTATGGTAATCCATATAAAGTTAAATAGCAGGAAGTCCCCCATTCAAGGGAAAGCTTGCCCGAAGAGGAAGGTCTTTGCCTGTTTCCAGAAGGACAACAGAGATGAGGTAGTCCTGGCCTCCAGCGGGAAGAAGTTCCAAATTCTGGGAGCAGCAACAGAGAAAGCCCTTTCATGTGTTCTTCTGAGATGCACCTGTGAAGGTGGTGGGATGGAGAAAAATGCCTCTCCTGATGACCTTAGCACACGAGCTAATTCATACTGCGAGATTCAATCTTTGAGTTAGCTTGGACTCAGGGCATTTTGTGCTTTGTAGGTCAAGGTCAGCACCTTGAATTGTGCCCGATAGCTGATTGGCAACCAGTGGAGCTGCTTTAGTATGGGTGTAATGTGATCTCTGTAACCCATCAGTCAGCAATTTGGATTGGCCAGCCTTGGCCATAACCTGTTTTGGTCATTGAGAGCCTTCCTGAATCTTTTCAAGAACTCCCAATAATGCCTACTGGAAAGGGGCAAAGTGTTGAGGATATCACGTTGGCTGATTGTGACTACCTTGAAACCAAGTAGACAGTGTCTCTCATTTCTGGCTGATCAGCAACTGACAGAATCGTGTAGGGGCACACAAACCTTTGTTTGCTCCAAAACAGCAGTCTTTCAATGAGTACCTGTTACTGAAAGGTCATGTGCTCACATTCCTTTACTTCTGTGTGTCTCAGAATTCAAGGCGTTGGAGGTGAATTTTTCCTAAGGGATGCCTCACAAGACAAATTCAATGCATTCATATGGGAACCACGTTAAACTGTGTTTCGTAGAACGAATTTTTCATAAAATGAATTGACCTGTAAAATAAATTAAATTCGTCTTAAGAGGCACCACTGTACATTGAAATCATGGGGGAAGGAGAACTGAAACCCCCCCATACAATGAAAATAAATGTCCAAAATCAAGCCATAGCTAGGAATAGCTAGGAATATAGAAATCTATATGTGGGACAAGCAGCAACAGTCAGAACTGGATATGGAACAACTGAGTGGTTTAGAATAGGGAAAGAAGTACGACAAGGCTGTATACTGTCACCTTGCCTATTTAACATATGCAGAGTACATCATGTGAAAGGCAGGACTGGATGAATCACAAACTGGAATTAAGATTGCCAGAAGAAATATCAACAACCTCAGATATGCAGATGATACTACTCTGATAGCAGAAAGTGAGGAGGAATTCAAGAACCTCTTAATGAGGGTGAAAGAGGAGAGTGAAAAAATGGGCTGAAGCTCAACATCAAAAAAACTAAGATCATGGCCACCAGTCCCATCACCTCTTGGCAAATAGAAGGGGAAGAAATGGAGGCAATGACAGAGTTTATTTTCCTGGGCTCCTTGATCACTGCAGATGTTGACTGTAGCAACAAAATTAAAAGACGCTTGCTTCTTGGGAGGAAAGCAATGGCAAACCTAGATAGCATCCTAAAGAGCAGAGACATCACTTTGCCAACTAAGGTCAGGATAGTCAAAGCTATGTTTTTCCCAGTAGTGATGTATGGAAGTGAGAGCTGGACTATAAAGAAGGCTGATCGCCACAGAATCGATGCTTTTGAGCTGTGGTGCTGGAGGAGAGTCTTGAGAGTCCCCTGGACTGCAAGGAGATCAAACCTATCCATCCTGAAAGAAATCAACCCTGAATGTTCACTGGAAGGACAAATTTTGAAGCTTAGGCTCCATTACTTTGGCCACCTCATGAGGAGAGAGGACATTCCCTGATGTTGGGAAAGATTGAAGGCAAAGGGAAAAGGGGATGGCAGAGAATGAGATGGTTGGACAGTGTCATCGATGCAACCAATATGGATTTGACCAAACTCTGGGAGGCAGTGGAAGATAGGAAGGCCTTGCGAGCTCTGGTCCATGGGGTCACGAAGAGTCGGACACGACTGAACGACTGAACAACAACAAGGAATTTTTCAGAATGGAAATGATTGTGCCCCTCGTCCCTTCAGCCGCTGTGCCCATGATGTGATTCGTTCATTTAGTCTAGTCTACTCTGGAGTTAGCTGCCTACCTTATGGTGGGATTGGAGCTCAGAAACGGGACCTCTTGCCTCTGATCCTGAAATGGATTTTGCCAAGATTTTTCATTCATTCAAGCTAAAGCAAGTCACTTCATGAACACCGGACCCTTTCTAAATAGAAGACAATGTTGCTTTTAAACACCCTTTGCTTTGCTTTGCTTTAATCCTTAAAAGGGGAAAAAGTCTCGAAGCATGAAAGGTTTATAGCTCCACGAAAATTCTTAGCAGTGCATCATGCTGGCAACACAGGTTTTCACAATCAACGTCTCTTCAGCCGAGCAGTAATGGAAAGCCCATACCGGAGCAATGAAGCATGAGAACTCTGTCACTCTTTCCTCCCCTGAAAGAAACAAGCAGACTGTGTTATTTCCTATAACAGAAAGGGAAAAAAAATCCATCACATTGCAGTGGGAAAGGATGAGTAAATGACCTTGGGTGGGTTTTTTTTTTTTTTGTGGGCAGGAAAGTCCTATGATGGCCGTCTTTCCTTAAACCCATTAGAGTGATGATTGTTTGGTGTTTGAAGAGAGAAAGACGTGATGAGAGGACCAGAGGACCATTTTGTAAAGAGGAAGATGGACAGGGTAATAGACTGTGATGGGCCTGTAATCTCTGTGACAGCTGTAAGCAGTAAATTCCTAAACATTGTCCTCTCAACCTCAACCTATTTATTTTGAAAATGCTAAATTTAATTTTCCCTTACTCTGCAGGAAACAAAATCCTGAGCAAAACCAGGGGACCTTGCCAAGGCGATTGTTCCAACATTTTCATTTGCGCCTGCGTCTTCGCCTAGGTGGTTTTGTCCTTTCCTGCTTTAGGTTATTTACGGCAGGCATAGTCTTTGAAAATAATTACACACCCATGTGTGTCGGGCTTAGTGTCTCTCTCTCACGCTTTGAGTTTTGGCTGCTGTCTATAAAAGAACAGTAAGCCATGAGAGGGGCTTGTCCGCAATTGCAATTCCTCTTTGTCAAGCTGTGACAGACAGAGATGAGCCATAGGCCATTGGTAGTCCATATCCTTTCCATGCAGAGGGTTTCAAGTTAAAGTGTCCTTATGTCTAATGTTGGGTTGGAGAAGCTCCCGCCTGAGAGCCTTGGTAAGATGCTACCCATCAGTATCAACAGTACTGGATGAGATGAACTGATAGATAGGTAGGGTGTAGAGATGGGCATTTCATTTTGGAAGGGGGCTGGTTCTGAAATGAAACGTGCCAGCACAGCTGGCGCTCGGAACCCAGTCTCACCCTCTGGAACAAAATCAACCACTGTCTTACCTTGCTGTAGTTCTCACTGGGTGAAATTCCAACCAGGAAGCAGGCTCCGATGAGTCATCGTTACCTCTCCCTGGCACTGGCCAATCAGACAGGGAGGTGGGATGATGCATGTCCTTGCACAGCTCCTGATTGGCCAGCACCAGGGAGGGGGAAAGATGACACATCAGAGGCTGCTTTCTGGTTGGATTCTTGCGCAGCATGGTTCAAGGACCATTCGATAATGATTTCCTCACAAATAAAGCACAGTCCCCTTGTGTCCCATTTCGGAGAGAAAAACAGTATGTAAGCAGATGAAATAAATTATTCTGGCAGTACGTGGTGGCATTCAAAATTGGGGCCACTGAAATTTAACTCTTGGAAAGGTGATTTGCCCTTTTTGCTTTCAGAGTTTTCTTTTTGGAAAGGAGAGTTTTGAAATGCAGGCAGAATTTGGGCTTCACTTCAGCACTTATTAACACACACATGTGCAGCCATCTACCCCAACAACTCAACCACAGCTTCCCACATGAACCATAAAAAAGGCATCCACAGCTTTCTTGGTCTCTTTCCATTCTGTAGGGACTAAAAATTTAATCATTGAATTAATTTTTCAAGATCCAGAGTGCAAATTTGTAGCAACATTAATAATGAATACAGGGAACGAGCAATGCCAAGGAGGGGAGGGAGGGGGAACTTGGTTTGCAGGGGCCACTCATTGGACCCTTCCTCCCCTCCCTGACCCCAAACCTGCAGAAACTCTGTGTCCCTGCAGATGTCATTCTATTTTATTGTTATTTTGTTCCTACCCTTTATCTATTAAGAGCTGGTTCTCTAGTTCAATATTCTCTCTCTCTCTCTCTCTCTCTCTCTCTCTCTCTCTCTCTCTCTTCACTGGCCCATATTCCTTCAACTTGAACCAAATTCCTAAAAGGGAACAGGCGTGTTTGGGATATGTTTTAGTGTTGTCCTTGTACAAACATAACCATATCCTTAGAAGCCTGATGGGTTCTTGTGGAGATTGATTGATTGATTGATTGATTTTTTGAGTTGGGGTTGCCATTGCTAGCTCTTGGCACACAGCTGTATCTTCATGTTCCTCACACAAACTCTAAATTCCCCAGAGGTACTGCTGACACTACATCTCGCTGCGGTGTCTGTGGCATAATGCCAGCCGCACAACGTGTTTCTCGTCAGCATGAGTAGCCACATATGCCTTTACCAGATGTTTCTCTGGTTAAAACTCAGGGATAAAACGTGACAGAGGCAGATGTGGCCGAACTTGGCTGGGAAAGAGTCCTGCCTGAAACTCCCAAGAGGCCATGACCGCCAGGTGGAGTGGACAGTGTTGGACTCAGTGGCTCTAGGATAGCTTGTGTGTAATCCATTTGGGATTAGAGGTGTTTGATAGGGGACTAGACGTAAATGCCAGAACAGCAGTGGGACTGAGTTCTTGGCTTCCAGTACACCAGTGGCTTTGGCCCTCCAGAAGTTTAGAACAATAACTCCCTCAGCAGGTTGAGCATGGTGGCTGGGAATTCTCAAACGCTGATGTTCAAAATATCAAGGCAAAGAGGTGGCTCATCATCCTTGATCATGTCTTGTTCCAATCTGGTTGAAAAGCCAGATTCTAAAGGAGGATCCAGCACAGTGGAGGTTTGTCTCTCACTGCGTCAGATTTGAAGCCCTCAGCATCAGTTTTTTTGGGGGGTGGGGTGGGAATGGGTGGCGTTGGCATCATGACCAGGTGATTTCTTCTCTGACTTCAAAAGTGTGAATTATTATTTCTTGGAGGGAAACTGAAAGTGCTAGATATTAGGAGCTCAATCAAAGGCTTTCTTCCTTTGCCAAAGCTAAGGAATAAATGTAGTTTGGAAAAGAACTGGGGGTTCCTTCCTTTAATAGATTATGGGCTCTTTGCCTGTGGATAACACTGTTATATATTATGAAGACTGCTGCACTTCCCCCCCCCAATGCCCTGATACAGATGGTATCATTTTTGCAAGGTTTCCCCTCTGTCTCCCCCCCTTTTTTTTTCTGGAAAGGAAAAAAAGAGTAATATTTGCCCATCTGCAAAATTTAAAAAAGGGAGCAGTTCTCTCCCCACAGTGGTATATAATTAGCCCCATCTGGAGTTAATGGGCTCCACCAGCACTAGGATTCTCCAGAAACCTTTCCCAAAAAAAAAAAAAAAATACACGGGGTGTCTCTTCATTCCGATCTTCCATCATCCCATTCCACCGGCACGGAGTAAATGCAACATCACAGATGGGGCAGACATTTCCGTGCGCCGAGGAGTTCTGTCTGCCATTACGACACAGATGGATCTGCATGTGTTTCAGCCTAATAGATGTCTGCTGGTGTTCAGAATGTGGAACCAGGAGCAGGTGGGTGTCAGTCAATGCCGAGGAAGGCACCGTGGTGAGAAGCTTCAGAGGAGTGATTGAAGCACCTTGAATGCACTCAGATAAGGAACCTGCTTCTTGTTTTTTCCCCATTCCGTTCGTGTAGCAAACGAGGCCTCGGCAGGGCATTTTGGTCTTGCTTCACTGAGACCTTGGCTTCTGAGACTGCAGGTGGAGAGGTAAACCTTTCCGAGCAGTGCCTCCCCAAATTGCAGGTGGAAAGTTGTGTGGTGGAAGTGCTCTGTGCCAGCAAAAATGAGCTACTGCCACCATTCCATATATAGGAAGCAAGTCTCTCATGAAGAACTCTTTCCTAAGTCTCGTGCCGTCCTACGGTTGCTCTCTGTGAAAGGTGCAAAAGAGAAGGACTAAAATGATTACTGTGCTGGGGGGGGGGGAATCTCCCTTTTGAGGAAAATCCAAAAAATTTGGGGCTTTCTATTCAATTGAGGGCTGGGAGAGTAAGAACAGAAAAAAGAAAATGTTTTTTTCACCCAGCACGTGGTTAATCTGTGGAACTCCCTGCCACAGTAGGTGGTGATGGCATCTGGCCTGGATGCCTTCAAAAGGGGATTGGGCCGATTCCTGGAGGAAAAGTCCAACACAGGTTACAAAACAGGATGGAGATGTATAATCTCCAGACTTACAACAGGGTACTTCAAGGGTCAGATGCAGGGGAGTGGAATCAGGAGACAGATACCTAGTTTCATCTGCTCCCAGATGCATCTAGTGGGGCCACTGTGAGATGCAGGAAGCTGGACTCGATGGGCCTTTGGCCTGATCCAGCAGGGCTCTTCTTATGTTCTTATGTTCATTTCAGTCTGTTCCCGGCTGGAGAACTGGGCTGACCAAATATATTTTGGTCATTTATTGAAAATATCTTTATCCTGGCTTTCTCCACAAAATGGGTCCAAGGCACCTTACATCACGAACAGACCATCTTAAGGTTAAGCGACAGGGATGATGAAAATAACAATGGACCTTGCCCACCTGCCAATGATTTCCCTCAGATGCTGCCACAGAGTGGATGAGCCTTTTTCACTTTCATGCCCCCTTACCGCCAATGCTAGCTGGCTGCCAGGGCTCTCCGGGGCTCCTGGTAGGGACTCCCCAGAGGTGCTTGTGTGCTCTGCCACTGAGTGGCCATTGCTTTGAATTGAAAAAAAGAAGAAGAAGAAGGAAACAATTCAAGTTCTAAGTAGCTACCTTGGCTAGCCCAGGCACTGATTCAAATAGATATCTTAATAGACATTGCATCCTTGATGGGTTTTGTGCGATAGAACCTTTACATGAGACTCCTCAATAGGCTATGAAGCATAAGTGCATCGCTAAGAGCTGAGAATAGGCACAGTTATCATCCTGTGACCTGCTATTGCTAAAGAACTTTCTCCATTCATTTTGGGCTCTCTAGTGTAGCCTCTTCACAATCAGCTAATAAAGGACCCATTATGAACTCCAGCAATCAACATCGCTTTGGCTTCATATTAGTGCTTTATTTCTTTATTGCTCCGATTCACATCTCACCATCCAAGCCAGAGCGTACTCCACCCTTTCTGATCCCAGAAGCTGAGCAGCGTCACACCTGGCTAATACTTGGATAGGAGACCCCTGGGCCTCAAACTTGGGTAGATGGGCAGAAGAATTGGCTCCACGTAAGGCTCTCTTAGGTTACTCTTGTTGCTTCCTTTGTTGAAAGTCATCTCCTGCCCAGGACCTGTCAAGTTTCAGGCCTGCTTCATTTCCATAGGGTTCTTGTGTTGTTGGTCCACAAGCCATGCTCTGTAAATGGCATGCCCAGTGTCCTTCTTTAGAGGCATTCAGGCTCATTTGTTCCTCCGCTGGTCTTTTCTCTCAATATTTTGCCTCCCATTAGATTGGGAAGCATTCGTGCTGGAGAAGACACAATTGCTGTCAAGATCTTCCACAACTAGCCCCTCTCCATTGTAGACTGGGGGAAGAAATACTTGCATGGGGTAAAAGGATTGGCCGGTTGCACCATCCCTCTGAGCAGGAGGAAGCTGCGAATCTTTGGCCTTTTGAGTTACTCTTTGGGAATTGTTCACCAATCTAGGGGAGCTATATCTCTTTGTGAAGATGACATCCAGAACCGCCATTGTAATGACTCACAACCATCATAAGGTACACTACATTGAGGAAGTTAAAGCAAAGCAAAGAGAGAACTTCCACCCATGGGACATCTGAAGGGAAGAATTGTGAAAATGTTGTATATCCCATTTGACATGGCCGGATAAACACTGCTTATCCAAGCAGAGGTCCTGACGTTTTCTTTGCTTAATAAGGACAGTCTTGCTGCACCTTCTAAGGGAGGTTTTGACCATGCACAAGAGAATGAAACCTTCCAACATCTGACGGGCCAAGGTGGGTGAAGGCGAATTTAGAAAACAGCTCAGTGTGATTCTTTCGACCTGAGCGGTTTTGATAGCCTTGTTCTGCAGTAATTGAAAGCCTTGCGATTAAGACCTACCAGTTTGTTCCCAAGGAGGAAAACATTGCCTTGCCGAGATGCGGTGCTAGAGGGTTTGTAAAATCTGCTTCCGCCAGTGCCAGAGACTCTTGAGGGCAGCAGATGCAGCTGTGAAAGAAAGGAGAAAGACCCAAGGGGCTGTTTTGCAAAGCCATGAGAGCCCCAACCGCCCTTAGCATGAAGATGGGGCTGGGATTTATGCTACAGTCGAAGTGTTTGCAAAAACCCTGTTCCTGGGTCCCTTTTATTGGGTTTCTTGGAGGGTTCATAAACAGAAGAGCAAGGGTGACAAAAAGCACTTCCCAAGTAGAAAAACACCTGCCTGCCACTGCAACGCTTTCCCTGTCAGTCAGTGAACAGGGAAAAGAAGGCTACTGAGAAGCCAGTGGAATGTGTTGCTCACACATAAACAGGGCTCCGTGTTCCCAGGAGATTGGGGGGTATACAAGTGATGGGTCTCCTGGGAACCTGGGTGGGTGGGAGGGAGGATTCACTTCCTGTCTTTGTTTACCGAAGTCTGCTCTTGCCTCACCAAGCCCTGTCGAAAACCCACTTGGTGGAACCAAAGAAACCAACACCTCAAAAATCATGACATCGATTCAGCCCTTGACTCAACCATCTAGGGAAAGGGTGCCACGTTGACCAGTTACTGCTTCAAAATTGGCATTTTCCTTTTCCAACTGATGGGGAAAATGGGGGAAAGCAAAGCAAAGTGTTCTGCTTATATACTGCCCCATAGTGCTTAAAGCACTTGCTGGATGTTTTACAATTTAATTTTAATGGCTATGCATTGCCCCCCCCCCCCCCGATAGCTGGGTAATCATTTTACCAACCCCCGAAGGATAGAAGGCTGAGTGAACCTTGAGCCTTCTACCTGGGACTGAACCCCAGGGCATGAGCACATCTTCAGAATCTTGTTTTGTGGCCACTAGAAAACTCTTGCCTCACCATTTGAGACTGCTCAAGAGCAGACAGAACAACTGGTAACATGAGTTGACTGGGCAGCTAGCAGGAGTTTCAAGTCTAGCGGATTCTCTGCTGGACTAGTAACAGAATCTGGCAATCTAGAAGTTGGTTCACAGAGAGTTTCTGTTGCCTTCTGCACATTATCTCCCTGCTGGGCCAGCATCTCCATTCGTGGACAGTGCTGTGGTCCCACACATCGCTTTGTGGTTGTGGTGGTGGTTGTAGCCTTTTGGCTCTTCCTCTCCAGCGGGCTTCACTCTTGGTGCCACAGTTGAAAACCAACAGCCAATTCGTGGCAGACTGAGGGTGACGCTTGAGTGTGGAAATAAGTCAGCAATGCATTCCCCATCTCATAGCAGGCTCGTCCTCAAGTTTGTTAACCATTGGTATTTGGGTTTGTTAAAGTGGCATCAGGGATAAGAACATAAGAACATAAGAAGAGCCATGCTGGATCAGGCCAACGGCCCATCTAGTCCAGCTTCCTGTATCTCACAGTGGCCCCACCAGATGCGTCTGGGAGTGCACAAGACTAGATATCTGTTTCGTGATATCACTCCCCGGCATCTGGCCCTTGAAGTACCACGGTTTTAAGACTGGAGATTACACATCTCCATCATGGTTTGTAACCTGTGATGGATTTTTCCTCCAGGAATCTGTCCAATCCCCTTTTGAAGGCATCCAGGCCAGATGCCATCACCACATCCTGTGGCAGGGAGTTCCACAGACTAACAACACGCTGAGTGAAAAAATATTTTCTTTTGTCTGTTCTTACTCTCCCAGCCCTTAATTTGAGTGGATGTCCCCTAGTTCTGGTATTTTGGGAGAGGGAGAAGAGCTTCCCTCTATCCACTTTACTCATGCCTTGCATTATTTTGTACGTCTCAATCATATCCCCCCTCAGGCGCCTTTTTTCCAGACTAAAGAGGCCCAAATGTTTTAGCCTTTCCTCATAAGGGAGGTGCCCCAGCCCAGTAATCATTTTAGTCGCTCTCTTCTGCACCTTTTCCAGTTCTACTATGTCTTTCTTGAGATGCGGTGACCAGAATTGTACACAATACTCCAGGTGGGGCCTTACTATTGTTTTGTATAATGGCATTATAATGTTGGCTGTTTTATTTTCAATCCCCTTTTTGATAATCCCTAGCATGGAATTGGCCTTCTTCACCGCTGCCATACATTGGGTAGACACCTTCATGGAGCTGTCCACCAACACACCAAGATCTCTTTCCTGATCCGTCACAGATAACTCAGAGCCCATGAGTTGGTAGATAAAGGGATCATCGGTGAATTAAAGATAGATAGATAGATAGATAGATAGATAGATAGATAGATAGATAGA
>JAHTLZ010000054.1:12633765-12666435 GCA_023846285.1 Phrynocephalus versicolor
ATAGATAGATAGATAGATAGATAGATAGATAGATAGATAGATAGATATTAAAGCAGTGATATCCATACTTCAGCCCTTCAGATGTTTTGGACCACATATCCCCCAGCCCTTTGTCATTGGCAATACAGGCTTGGAATTCTGGGAGTTGTGGTCCAAAACATCTGAAGGGCCGAAGTTTTGACAACCCTGTATTAAAGCCAAGAGAAAAATCAGAACACAGATCAGGATGTCAGACTATTTCCACAACTGAAAGCTAGAATTCTTCTAACACGTATGCCCCCCAAGGAACAACCCAGACTTCTCCAGATATTCTAACTCTGGGATTTTCCTCCCTCAAAATGCATGTCATAACCCCCAGGGCCTGTGGAAGATGGGATTTGCCACACAAATGTATTTCAGATGTCCTCCCTGGGCTGTTGTAGGTCTTAAAATATCTTTGGTTAGCAAGGCAAATTGCACTCGGCAGAGATTAGGAGGAAGTGGTTTGAATATTGGGAGCAAATTCAGAGGAGTGGGGATGTTGTTTTTTTCTTCCTGCCTCTTGCCAATATCGTTTTGTTTGTTATAGATGCCATTGTTTTTAATTTTGTGTAAACCGCCCAAAGTTCCCGCCTGGGAAATGGGTGCAGTATACAAGTATGAAAATAAAAATAAATAAATAAATAAATAAATGTTAGAAGGGAAAATTGAAAAATCCCAGGGCTGGGAGTTTTTGGACGGTAAGAAGAGAAGCATCTAAACGGAGATGAAGTGGATTCCATGAAAGTTACTCAATGTTCACTGCTTTGCTGAGCAAAAAGATAGCAAGAGAAATAGATCAGGATTGCAAAAACTTGATCATCCAGCCCTCTCTGACGAGTCGGGATCCTGCACCATTTCTGTGGCAGTCAAGCAGGGTTCAAAGACAACTGAAAGCACCTGAGAAAAACAGCTCTCCTCCCCACCAACTTCCTGCCTCTGTTGGTGATCATTATGGTTACCCTGGGATGGAAAGAACAATAAGGAAGTCACGTTCTAATTCCTCGCCGCAGTGGGAACAATCTACAATATCCACAGTCTACATACCCTCCTCCTTGAAAAAAATCAGTGGATCAATAGACATTTAAACAGAGCAGGGTCATTCGTAGTGTTTGGGCAAATCAGGAGAAGACTGTTTTTGTCCTTTCATTCCTCCTGCCCATGAAGCCAGCAGGGCATGTCCTGGTGGTATCTCTCTCTCTCTGTGTGTGATTGTGTTTCTGAGTGTGTTTGAGATGTAGGTCAATCAAATTGCAAGACTCACTCTTGCCGCTCTTCCATGTGTGAATCGCAAGTTGGTTATCTTTATCACTCAATGGGGCTACTAAAAGTTGGATGGTGACTTCATTGTCTCGGTGGTGTTGACTGATCTCTGGATTTGAGACCACAACTTAAAATGGTGGATGCTCCTTCATTGGACAACCACCTGGCAGATATCCTTTGATCTGTATTCCTGCATGGAGCAGAGGGGTTGGATTTGATGGGCTTGTAGGTTTCTTCCAACTTCACTGTTCTATAATTCTGTGATTTTCTAAGTGGAGGTTTGATAGCCACTTGTCAAGATTGCTTTAACAATGGATCCCCTGCTTTTGCTTGGAGCGGGGCTCAGTTTCACTCGAACTTTGAATTGATGATTCTAGACTGGCTGGGACTACTAATTAGATTTTGGTCTGTATTACATCGATGAAAACATCCATTGCAAGCACTGGGGGAAATAACTGTTTGGAGTCTTACTATCTGCCCTTCACAGGCCCAAGTCTTCATCTTTTAATATTCACAGTTTTCAGGTTTCCAGCTCAGACGTAATTGTTTTAGTAACTGAAAACTGTCTGAAAATAACAGCGAGCGAGCGAGCGAGCGAGAGAGAGAGAGAGAGAGAGAGAGAGAGAGAGAGAGAGAGATCATTTAGGTGCAGATGCTGGCTTTCACTGTTGCCCTGACAGTGGTCACAGCAGATCTGGGTTCCCCTTTCCTCCTTTTGACCCTTCACATAGCCTGGGACCTCTACAAAATGTTCATAGTAATAACAGAATCAGACCAGCATTTTGTATGCACAGAGGAGCCTAGACATGATGAATATTCCCTCACTGTGTTTCTTCCTCTGGGAAAGCACGATGCCAGTTGCAGAGACTCTTGCCTATTGCAGCCTTTCCTCTCTTTGCAGTCACTGAGAATCCATAATGATGGTGAGCCTGTTTCCAACAAGAATGTTCCTCGTTTTAGATGGCCGTGCAGAAAGTAAATTGGAAGAAAAACAGATTACAGCCCTCCCTAGTTCAGTGGGAGAAGGGAAATAAATCCCACCCATCATTTGCCTTCTCTGTTTGAGAGGCACCCTAATGTGCAGAATGCTCAGTCTTGAAAACCCTTCAAGTTCTGTCGCCTGGTCCTCTCGCTGTTTCTCTTAATTTGTTCTTTTAAAGTACTTTCTCTGCTGCGAATTTCTCTTGCCCTTTGCCCCCTAGTCTGCAAGCCTCGGCTGCCTGCAGTCCTTCGAAAATCACCAGTTAGAGTGCATTTCCCCGTGTTAATATAATTTCTCTTTATAAATTCGGGCACTTATATTAGACAATTTTTGCAACGTGGCAACCTTATAACATAGAAAAATTATTCTTTTGGATGGCAGTCCCCAGAAGAGTTGGGGAATTGCTTCCCTCAGAAGTTTTTTTTTCACTTCTTTGTTTATTTGTTTCTGGTACAGGCCTAGGTTTCTGAAATTCCAGAGCTGGACTCTTAATTCTCACCATTTGGAAGCCCAGATGTTATCTGGTTTGAATGTTTAGACTTGGAATTCTCTTGACATTCCCCCTGAAACCTGCAAGATTCCCTTTAAATTCAGGAATGGCAATTAGTCCAGAGTTGGTTCAGGCCTGTTCCATCCTTTCATTTTTGGATCCTTCTTTTAATGCCTCAAGTGCAGAAGTCCTGTCAGGTAGACTCTTGGAACCGAGAAGACAGCTAAGAAGTAATAAGATCAACAGAAATACAATGCTAGACCTTAAATAGGGAAATTAGCACTCTGAATCTTGCCCCAGGGATTTCCCGGAGAATGGCATTAGTGCTTAGCAGAATTAACAGTGGCTGTAATATAGCAGTCATGCCCTTGTCTTTACTTGCTTTCCATTGACAGGTTCCAGCCTTATTACTCTCCTAGGAAACCTGGAACACTTGATTAACTTTTCTCACTAGTTCATGACACAATGAGCTGAACCTTCCACTCTAATTATCAATGATCATTAATCTGTCCCTTCTCTTCTCCACCCTTGTTCCCTCTGAAGCATCACAGAGCTATGGATTTATAAGGGCAAGTAAATCTAATGTTTTCTTCCTAAAGTTCCAAATGTCAAACACAATGAGCTTCAGCATTGCATGACCAAGTGCCATTTTACGAAAGAATTAAAGACCACTCGGCACTGGAAGTCTGGATATCAACATTGTTTGGAGCTAGTTTCTGAAGGAGGAGGAAGAGGAGGAGGTCAACACAGCTCTGTTAGCTTTACTCCGACAGGAGTACATTCAAGGAAGAGAGGCTGGTGACCCAGTTTTTCACTGCTTCTGTTGGCAAGTCATTTCGTCCTACCTTCATGACAATGGCTTTGCAGGTTGGTACCTCCACAGGCTTCTTCCACCATCTGCAGACTGAAACACACCACACGTTACTAACTTAGGGCAGGTGTGGAGATAGTTCTCCCTGCCAGAGGTTTTGGACTAAAACTCCCAGGTGCCCCAACCAGCAAGACCAGTGTTAAGGCATTTGAGCTGTAGTCTAACATACTTGGAGTGATACTGTTTCCTTACCTCTGGGCATGGAGACTTGCTAAAAGAGTTGGTCTAACTCAAGGTAGAGCTGGTAAGAGGGCAGCGGTCACTCCTGAGCTGCAGATGACACAGGGACACTGTCTTAACTCTGCCTCCTATGATTAAAACTGCATTTATCAATTGTGCCAAACTTATAATTAGGTATTGTTAGAAAATCTAGACCATAACTGCTTCTTAGGGTGACCAGAATCTACTTCTTGCAGAAGAAGGAGGTAGTTTCTAAAAGAAGAAATGTCTCTTTTTTATGGCCTTGTGGTTCTTTCATTTGGGCCAGAGGCTTCGCTAACCTCTTGAGCAACCTCAAAATTTCTACTCCACTCAGCATGCCTTGTACTTCTGCTGCAACTCAGATACAGGGCCAACAACTACCATAGTTCAGTCCCACTGTTATGCCCTGTTGGGGGCTAGCTCTCCTCTAAAAGGCAGCTAGTTAATATGTAGGCTGCACTTTATAGCAAGGGCAGAGCCTTTTTATTGACCGAACAATCCATTAAATAGAATTTCTCTTCAATAATAACGAGTACCGATCAAACCTTTAACATTATGTATAGCTAATACCCAGTGTCTTGTACTCTGCACCTGTCCTGATCCGGAGTGTATAAGCAATGTGTTCTGTGTGATCATGTGTATAGATGAGCCATTTGCCTGTAGGCTCAAAATAAAGACATACCCCCAGAAAGTATATTCTAAAAATCTCACATTTCTAATTAGCCAAGATGACTGAGGGCTGCCTGAGCTGACACTGAGCTGACTAAGGCTATGCTGATTCCAAATCCCTTCCAGCCCTTGGTATTTCTGAGCTTTTTTTAGGATAGGCCTGGCCCAAACTCTACGCTAGCGTAGCAGCTGTGAGTATGGGTTTGGGGTGGTGCTGGTTCTGGTGCAAATCAGCTCTTCCCCCAATTCATCCTCTCCGTCTACAGCTGGGATTGTCTTTGCATTTTAATTGCTTGTTGTATTGCTTTTCTCTATGTGTGTATGTGTGTGTTTGTGTAGAGTTTCACCATAACTTTCTCCTTCATTATTGTGTGTGTGTGTGTGTGTTGTGTTGTTACAGTCGTGACCGACCCTTCGTGACCCCATGTCCATGGAATTTTCTTGGCAGGAATACTGGAGTGGTTTGCCAGTTCCTACTCCAGGCGCCTACAGCACCTGGTATTCCCTGGTGGTCTCCCATCTAAGTAATGACCAGGGCCGACTATGCTTAGCTTCCGAAATCAGGCAAGATCTGATGTGCTTAGGGCATCTAGGCAGGTTTCCTTCATTATTACTTTCCATGTTTTCCCCCAGAGTTGCCTAGATGCTCTAAGCACATCTGATCTTGCCTGATTTCGGAAGCTAAGCAGGGTCAGCCCTGGGTGGTATTTGGATGGGCGACCACCAGGGAATACCAAGTGCTGTAGGCACCTGGAGTAGGAATTGGCAAGCCACTCCAGTATTCCTGCCAAGAAAACTCAATGGACATGGAGTCACGAAGAGTTGGTCACGACTGTAACGACAGAACAAACACACGTTTCCCCCCAAATAAATGCAAACTTAGGTGAACTGAGACAGTTCTTTTCTAATCTGAAACAAGTAGATGCAATTCACACTCTTTTCGTGGCTTTGCCCCACCCCCATTAAGACAATCTTCAGTATTGGAAGACCTCTACCCTAGATGGTGAAGCTTGCTGCTTTGTGGAATACTGTACAGAGGACAGACAAAACCTCTGACCAGGTACCGGTTTGCCTTTTGTGCTCCTATGTACATTTACCATAATGCCTTCCTACTTTGCATAGTCCTTCTTCTTACCATGCCTTTTCATTGTCATTTGAGTGCTAACCTGGCCTAATCTATACTGGCTGATGTACAAAAGTCTGTTTAGGGACTTCGCTCGCTGACACATGAGAATATGACTCAGTTCTTGTTCCTGTCTCCTTGCCTCCGCTGTGTTTTGACAGAACTATTCCCAGCAGAGCCAGTAGCCTTTTTGCAAAATCTCTTTGAGACCCTTCAAGTAAAAGGCCGGTTGTACAGACTGCTGAACAAAAACAATATATTTCTAATTTCACCTATATTACCCCTCATTATTGTAAGCTGCCTTGGGTCCTTTTCCAAGGAGAAAAGCAGGGTAAAAATACTCTAGGTAAATAAATAAATAGAAAGTTGAGGAAGGAGCTGCACACAAAAGAATCCAGGCATCAACTCCATCTAAACTCCATCATGTCCACATGGTGTTGGCCTTCACCGGTTAAATTGCCTTCCTTATCAAATTATTGGCCTTCTTTGCCCAGGCGATGGGTCCTCAGCAGTTGGGAGGTGTTTGAACATGAAGGTTGCTATCAAAGAACCAAGTACTATTAGCAGCAGGTAAAGTTGCTTTTTTGCCCATAATGATGAGCTTTAATATTTTCTTATATGCAAATCAAGAGATACAGTACTTAATTAGTGCTCTCTCACCTTCATAATTACATTTTCTATGTGACTTTGCTAACTCTTTGCTTTAAACAATGCATTAAGAAACCCTCAAAGCCCAACCCACTGCAATTAAGTGTTTGCAAATGTTCTTATTTGATGTCACTTTTTATAGGTACAAAAGGGGTCAGGTGTGGGTGGGATTGGCAGAGGCCAGTACACGAACACTGTTGAAGCATCAGTTGAAATTTCTGCTTTCGCTGCTGCATACAATACTCCCATGTTGTGAAATGTTAGTGGAAATATGGAAAGTACTCTTATAGAGAGAAAATGTGAAAGTCCCCTTATAGAGAGAAAATGTGAAAGGCCCCTTGGATCCTACAGGTATCATTAAGCGTCATTAGCAATCCTTCAGGGATGACAGGTGGAGCTCTTGATAGAGGTAATCAGTATCATTGGTGACCCACAAATTCATGCAAGCATAAACAAATAAATTAATACTTGTACAATGCGGAGGAAAGTCCTTGTCTATAGGAAAATACACTGTTGATACAGAATTAAATTTAGAGGGGCTGGTGAACAGGAGTGCCGATGTTACATACAGAGAGAACATTGTCCAAAGAATTATCATAAAACATTTTATCTGATTTTACAATCATAATAAAGTAATCTGAATCATAAAACACACAACAGTGGGGCCATACAGACAAGCCTGCACAACTGTTGGAGCTGGTTAAGATTTGTTGTGAGTTTAAAAGCCCCAGCCCTTGTTCAGAACGAGGTAGTGAGAGCTGATGTTGGCCATCTACTCCACACTGACCAACAAGAGTAAAACAGGGAGCTGCCTTCTGATGAGCTGGTTTGTTTTACTCAATACTAACGGGCAGAGGCCCAATCAGACCATGAAATCCCTTCTATCATCTGCTCCCTCCCTGCTCCTTCTAGATGTTGGGGGCAGAATCAGCCACCTTCCACTTTAAAAGTGGAAAAGTTAAAACGGGGTGTGGTGGCTCAGTGGACTAAGCCTTCTGAAAACTGTCAGCTGCAAACTCAGCAGCTCAGCAATTTGAATCCCGGGTGCCAAGCAGCGGAGCGAGCTCCCGCTGATAACCCCAGCAAGGTAGATAAATAGGTAGCGCCGTAAAAAGCGGGAAGGTAAAGCAGTGTTTCCTTGCAGCCATGCCAACCACGTGGCCATGGACTTGCACAACACTAGCTGTTCAGCTTGAATAGAGATGAACACCACCCCTAGAGTTGGACACGACTAGCACGCATGTGCTGGAGGGGGGGGGGACCTTTACCTTTACCTTTGCCTCTGCTTTTGTCCTTCTTGCCAGAAGTGTTCAGTCGTAGGGCAAAAGAGGACAGGGCATGAGGCCTGGTCTCTGTGAAAGGGCAATCTGTATCCTTTCCCTGGGCCAGTTGGGAGTGTCCACTGCTCTCTGCAGCTCACGGTCTTCCAGTGATGTTCATGATGATCAGTTTATGGGATTGAATCCATGCCACCTCAGTTGTGACTGTAACCTGCTTGTCCTGGTGAATGAGCCCTTTTTATCTCACTTTCACTTAGTTCTCTCATCCTGACTTAAAACTTGTATCTGAGTTTTATTTCATTAGCCAGCATCTTCTACCTACATTCCATATTCTGAAAATGACTAATAAGAGCTTGCTACCTCACAAGTTGTGTTTAATTGGTATTAACAACCCTAATTCTCAGATGGTTTTGTCCAGTGCTGCAGCTGTGCATGAAACTGCCCCCACGAATACCTAGAGCGGTTTGAAAATTGTGATGAATAGTGCTGCCATTTCGTAATGCATAGCAATGATTTTATAGACAGGCACTGTTTGGGTCTGGATTTCATAACAGGAAATGACATAGCTCTAAACACTGATTTAAATGCAGCCAATTTCCACTTTCATGTTGCAATTGACAAGAGGGTATAAACAGCCTACAGAGTAAATAACATGTTTCTCTTTGTTTCCTGTGGTTGTAACCAGTTTCTCAGTTCAGCCACTGGAAATGCAGGAGTGTCATTTACTGGAACATCCAGTTAATTTAAAAATCTAATAGATGGGGGGAGGGAGGGAAATGTAATAATAGGAACCATTTGTTTCCATTGAGATGCACCCAATGATCACCCCAGATTTTACTCTCTGGATAGTTGCATTTAATTTAAAGCAGTAGTAACCTTACTAAATAGTCTGTTCTTCGTTCTGCATGACAGTTAATTTCTAAATATCATCTGTCATTCAACTTGTGGTGTTCAACTCCATTTTCTTGATTAATTTACGAATTTATATTGTAAAGATGCATCCAAATAACTTGATTTGCGCAATCAAGAAAGGACATTAATATTCCTTCCATCTTTATCATCTGGGAAACGCTGAATTTCTTTTAGGAAGCAATGAACTCATTAAACAGCCAAGCCAGCCTGAGTTATATATATATATAAAACCACAAGTTGGCTCTTCTTGGATTGACTCAGAAATAATCTGAGTTGTCATAGCATTTTCAAAGGTTTTCCAACCTAAATCTGTCACTTGCCTCCTGCACTGCCTTTGTAACGTCCATTAATTTTGGCTTGGCATCTCTTGAAGGAAAAACCAGGAACAAGTGCTATAACAGTGTTGGTGAATCTATGGCACAGGTGCCAAAGGTGGCACACGGAGCCCTTTCTGTGTTCACGTGACATCGCCCACTCATAGCCACGGCACTTCTCCCTCTGCTTGGAGCATGCCACGCAGAGAGCCAGGCGAAGGAGAGGCAGTGGCTTGCGGGCTTGTTCATAGCCTCAGTTTACTCTCCAGCCATGCTGCCTTTGGGTTGCCCAGAGCGGCGTGGCTAGAGAGTAAACTGGGGCTACGAATGAGCCCATGAGCCATCACCACTTCCCCCTGGCTTTCCTGATGGTGTAGCACCCCATCCACCTCTCCGCCTAGGGCAGAGAGCTGAATGGGGTGCTACCCTTTGGAAAAGCGAGGACCGAAGAGCAAGTTTTTGAATTTCCCGTGGCCATAGCGAGGGTGCTGTGGCTGCTGGAAATTCAAAAGCCTGCTCTTCAGTCCTCACTTTTCCAAAGGGTAGCACCTGAAGGAAAGCAAAAAGCAAAGTGTTCTGCTTATATACTGCCCCATAGCACTTCAAGTAATCTCTGGGCAGTTTACAGTTTAATTCAGACATGTCCAAACTTCGGCGACCACAAAACATCTGGAGGTCCAAAGTTTGGACATGCCTGGTTTAATTACACATGCAGGCCACATATTCCCCCCGCCCCAGCAAGCTGGGCACTCATTTTACCAACCTCGGAAGGATGGAAGGCTGAGTCAGCCATGAGCCTGCTGCTACCTGGGATTGAACCCCAGGTCCTGAGCACAGTCTTACCTGTAGAACAGGCATTTGACCACTGCGCCACAGGGCTTTGTACCCTGGGGTACGACTGTATTTAGGTTAAATTGACATCTTGGCACTTTGCGAACAATAAGTGGGCTTTGAATCGCAATTTGGGCACTTGGTCTCTACAAGGTTTGCCAACAACAACAACAACCACCACCTTTGAACTGTGGCGCTAGAAGACACCCTGTGGATCACTGATTGGGGAGTCAAATTCCGAATCTCTGTCTCCATAGCCAGTGACCTAAGCCATTGAGCCGTCTAGCAATTAAAATCATTGCATGCTATGCCCTGTAAGGAGAGATGTGCACGAACCACAGGTTTGGTGGCATGCACCTGTTCATTTAGTTGCCAAGCAGGGTTCAAGTAGTTCTGCCTCTCAGTGGTGCCCACCAGAGGAGGCAAAATTGGGAAGCGACAAACACCTGTTCGGCCAATAAATGAACCAGTATTGACTGCTGAACTGTCTGTTCCTGTACCCATATTAACAGGACAGATAAAAAGCCATAAATAAATCAATACATGGCACATGGAACAGCCATCAAGTTAAATGCCCCACCTTAATTTTCATGCATACCGTGTCGTCCGTTTGCATTTCCAATATGTCATCAATACCAAGGCTGTGGAGTCTTAAGCCATTTCCTTTAAACAACAGTCTTAATTATCTGCTAGCTAGGTGGTGATGAATAGGAGATGAGCAGGTTGTTTTATGTGCTGTTCTCTAATTAAAAACATGAAGAATGATAAAATGGGGGGAGAAATGCTGAAAATAGAAAAGTTATTCATTTCTCTTGACACCCTTTAAAACAATACATGCGAAACTGCTTAGAAAGAAATATTGATTGTATCTTGGCAAAAGTGTACTTTTTTAAAATTGACATGGCTTTTCTGCCTAATGTGCTCCAATATTTACTGACCAATTTTGGCCCAGGGTTCACAGAAATTTGCTTTAAGAAACCCCTCTTTCTTGTAATCCTAACATTGATTCTCAATCCAGAACCAATATCTTGTTTACCTGATACTTATTGGGTTCTCTTGTACTTGTTTATTTCCTCTGCCTTTTCCTCAATATTTGTGCTTTCCAATACTATAGAATCATATTTGCAGCATTGGGGTCCCCTCACATCTTTCTGGTGTTTACTTTTTTAAGAGAAGCCAATGCATGATTTATTTGACGTTTTATCATTTGTGTTACCTATTATTTTACCAGATTGCACCCATTTCTCTGTTTTATTTGCAATCTTTTTCCATTACCCATTTAATTTGCTCTCTTCATTTGTTCTGTTTCTTCCCAGGTTTCTATCCTCCCTGAATTTAAACATATTCCTTAATTGTGTTGGTGACCCTAACATTGGTCTCCATTATATCCTTATTAGCTGTATGAAGCCAGCTCCTGGTGGTTTGTTTTTGCTTTGTATTTCTCTTTGTTCTTTTTATTTTACCTTTTTAAAGCTCTATCATACCATTCTGATCCCTGCCTGCAAACTACACTGTAAGGGCTGCAGCAACGAACTCATCCCTTTCTATTTTGATTCTTGCTCAAAATAGGATGAAAGTTGACAGAGTTCACATTCGTGAGCTCCAGGAGCCAGGCTACTGGTTCTTTAGCAAATCCAACAACATGTTTTATGCCTCTTTAAAAACTAACAAGTTTTTTTTTTGTCAAAAGGTTTTTGTGGATTATACTTTATAATCGTGGGGTGTAGCCCCAGCAGATAGACATTGCTAAACACAGAGGATGTGCCCAGTGTGGTAAATAACAAGAAAATAGAAGGTCCAGCTTGATTATTGCCTTTTGCAGTGTTTATTAAGTGTAGTTTAGCAGTCCTTAGTCATTAAGGGCCTTCAAAGTTTATCGGCCAGAAAAAGTACAAGCAAACATGAATAAGCATCTGTATTCATAAATAAACATGAATTAATCCATCTATAGTGGAGAAACCACTTGTCATGCTACCCTTTAACTGATCCCCCGGCAAATCAAAAGCACTTCAGGAAGACCATGGCTAATGACCCATAATTAATGGGTGCTGGGAAGGGTTGTCTAGGTGGGACTTTCACATACCCCAGACCATTGACCAGCTAACAAGCCTATTCAAGCCATTGTCTACCTTATGAGTCTATTCAGACCAGAGTGGCATGAAACTGAGGTGAACTATAAATTGGAAGCCGCACACCAACTTTCCTTAGACTGACGAAGTTACTTGGATGAGTAGTGGAACATTTCAATCTCACAAGAAAAGAAGTGCAGTTGCCATGACTCCACTCCCAGATAACCTCACCTGGATGACGGAGAATCTTCACAGATGTTTTTGCTTTAACCAATTGTAATAGAAGAGTTTTCCAAGTATACAAGATTGGTGCACGATTGAAACCAGAGGTGACAGGAAAAAACAGGAAGGTGGAATTTAAAGATATTGAAAATCACCCAGTTAGTTGTCATGAAGCGACAATAGCTAGGATGCAACACAGATAAATATGCTGCATAGAAGGAGCATTGCGTCCCGTGTCTGTGACAACTGTCCTCTGTCTGGAACTACTCAGGGACAGAAACTTGTTATTCCACTACATTTTTTGTCACCTCCTCTGTGTGCATAAACGTCTGTCTACTACTGAGACAAAACTAAACTTCATGTGCATGGTCCATGAAGCAGTCTTGCAAGCGAAACTTGTTAATCTGCAAGGTGCTGCAAGAATCTTTCCTGATGGCCTTGTGATTAATTGCATACTAGCATGGCCACCCCCCTGGTTATCCCCGTTACTGTTGAGAGGCTTTTCAGGAAATAACTTGGAAGTGCTGGAGGGCGAGCCAGGGGAATTTCAGGTGTGACTGTCGAACTGCAATGCATTAGTGAAGAAATCTGCCATTTATGCCCACATACACCTCAGAGGGCCAGGTTGGCTTTTCCATCCTATATTGCATCAGGGCCTCTTATTTTAAATGTCTGGTTTCTTCACGAGACGAAGTCATCCTAGAACTGCTTGTAACTAGAGCTTTGCTGTATTGCAAGCCAGAAGAAAGTCAGCAGCATAAACAGCTTGTGATCATAGGGTTATAAAGACCATTTTAATTAGCTTTGCTTTTCCATTGGAAGTGATTTCCCTTCCAGTTTTCCAGTTGCACAAAAAATGTTCCTGCACCATAAGAAAAGATTACTGTTTAGGTGGTAAAATCTTACGGTCAGGTGGTCTTGCTGCAAAAGCATCCAGCCAAAGCCCCTTCTATTTTCCTGGAGAGAAACTCTTCCTGTCACTTCTCCATGTTATTCCATTACTCAGAGGTGAGTATGGGACATGTGTTATAGCACGTAACGTGAAATCTGCATGTTGTTTAAGGTACTTTCATGTCTGAACCTTACTGGATAAAAGGGTGACTCTTTACACCCCTCTTATTCCAGACTTTTTTTTAAGACCAGGAAACTACTGTACATATCCAGCTTAGTTCCTCTTAGATCTTCCTCAGTGTTGTTTCTCTTGTGGATCCTTTGATCATCCATGAAGGACTTTGATTCTTTTCAAATCTGCTCAGTAACCTCTTTCGAATGGATCTGTTTGTTGGGAAACAAACATTTTATTTTATTTTATTTTATTTATGAGTATTTTTATCCCACCTTTCTCCTTGGAAAAAGGACCCAAGGTGGCTTGTCCAGAGGTCAGCAAGATGTGGTATCCTGGTACAGCTACCACTATCATAACCATCACAGGCAATGGAAGTGTCCCATTTGCATCTATTCACCCACCCACCCACCATTTTTGTTCCTTTCCTTCACTTCATTTTCTGGCTGTCCCAAGGTGGCTTGGTGCCTTTTAACTAGGCTGAAAGCCAGAAGTGGTGAGAGATGGCACTACTGCTTTTGTTCTCTTTATAGCTGTTTTCATCCGAGTTGCAGCTGACTCAATGAGTCCACAGGTACCACTCTGAGTGAATAAGAGCCCTAACGCTGAGTGAGATGAAACATAATTGTAGGAGATGAAGGGCACTCTTGGTAACTTTGGCAAGAGTGCCGAGATTAGACAGTAATCATTGTTTGTAAGCAGTCAAGAAGAAGGGGTAATCATCTGCAAGGCAGCCGTGACAGAATATTGCTGGAATTAATATGATCTTCCTTGAGCTATTACTCAACAAACTGCACTTGTGTAAAGCTGCCTAAATCAACACATCTTGTATCCCGATGGTGGATCCTTTGACCCATCACCAGATGCCTGAAAAAAGACAACTTCAGAAAAAGCTGGTAATGTTATGTTTGATCAAGATCAATTTTGTCCAGGACTGGTCAAACTTTCCACCCCTAGAAACCTCCAGCACCCCTAATATGAAATAAATGGGTGATGGGGGGACAACTGGTTTTCCTTCAAGATACTTGATTCCTTGCAACTACCTCATTGTCTCTCTCCCTGATCCTGCATATATGTTTAACTCTAGTAATGTTCTAGCCAGTCTAGATGGCCTAAAAGCACATCCGATCTTGCCTGATTTCAAAATCTAATCAGGGCCGGCCCTGGTTAGTACTTGGATGGGCGACGACCAGGGAATACCAGGTGCTGTAGGTGCCTGGAGTAGGAACTGGCAAGCCACTCCAGTATTCCTGCCAAGAAAACTCCATGGACATGGGGTCACGAAGAGTCGGTCATGACTGTAACAACACAATACAACATACAGTAATGTTCTATTCTTACTGAATATGAAGAAGCTTGAGTCGAAGGTGGAGGTTTTTTTTTTTTAAGCTGCCCTTTTTACTCCCGACACACTCTCTTATTTAAAACAGAATCAGTTCGATAGTGGGGGAAAATGTTTTCCCTATAAAACATTGGGGTTGTTCTGGAGTTTCCAGACCCAGGGTCCCCGTGAATGTTTTGTAAACACAGCCTCCTTTCCAGGTTGTAGAGGAAACCTCTTGGCTTTCGGAGAAACATAGTGAATCATCTGGGGGGGGGGGGGGGTTGTTGCCTGTAATTATGAACTCGGTGGGTAACTGTGAATACAATTCCATCAGGGTACCAAGCTAAATGCCTGGCGAGTAGACTCCGAGCTCCTCTAACATGAAAGGGAAGGAACAACTAAATAGTTACAAGGGGGGAAATCCAGTCAGAGAGCCATTATGTAGATCCAGAATGGGAGTATACTCGCAGAAATATGCCTCTTCATGAAGAGTGAAGAAAAGATTTGCAGGCTGGCAGCATTTATCTGAATCGCCCAGTAAAATCCCCAAACCTGGAGTGTATGTGTGTGTGGGGGGGGGGGGGGTCATTTTTTTTTATTTGATGCTGCTAGTGCATAAACACATCTGGAAACGACTGGAGATTTTGTAATTATTTGTTGCCAAGTAAGGGCAAGGAAGTGCCATGGCTTAATTGCATATGTTAATTAATTTAAATGTATGCAGCATTGAGCCTGAACGTAAAAAATAAATAAAACCGCTGAGCTGCCAGAGATGTGATCTATAAAAGACGATGCAAATAAGTGGCTTCGGAGTAGATTTGCATATAAGGAAAGGGAAGAATATGCTAGGAGGAGCATTCCTGTTTGAGGGTGATGAGTTACAATTCCTGCTGTAGGAGAAAGCAAGAGGATCAGTGGAACACATGTGAGAATGAACACATGTCATGGTCCTGTTGTCAGAAGATTCTGATGCAAAGAGAGACCAGCAATATGCAATATATTTGTTAAGGGGGGGGGGTGAGGTCATATTGTAATTCAAGAGGAGAATCTGCCTTTTGTATGCCAAAACGTCATCCCTGGTATTTTCTGCTGGAGACCCTCAGCTAGTCCTTGTAGACCAGGGGCAGTGGGACCAGGCACTGCATGAGAATGCCACCACCTCCTCCTCAGTGCCCTGATTGTCTCTGATTGTGGAAGCTAAGCAAGATTGGACCTCTATCTTTCTATTCCCCTCTGTGGTTGGGTGCAGATTGTTTGTTGTAGAGACTTTCCCCAGCATCTCTGGGTCAATAAGATTGGGTAGCATCATCCAGATATGTCTCCTCCTGTTGGAGCCTGTCTTTGAATGTGTGGTGAGCCATAACTTTGTTATTTGTTTGCCCATTTGGTTTATCTGCCGCCATCTTGTATTTTTATTGTTCTCTTATTGAAGTTGAGTTTATATGTCCTTTATATGTTTTATTGTATGGATTTATTGTGTTTGTTCTCTTGCGCATTCTATGTGGTGAACCTCCCAGAGTTCCTTTGGAATGTTGGGCGATCTTTGTTGTTGTTCAGTCGTGTCTGACTCTTCGTGACCCCAGGCCCTCCTGTCCTCCACTGCCTCCCGGAGTTTGGTCAAATCCATATGGGTTGCATCAATGACACCATCCAATCATCTCATTCTCTGCCATCCTCTTTTCCTTTTGCCTTCACTCTTTCCCAACATCAGGGACTTTTCCAAGGACTCCTCTCTCCTCATGAGGTGGCCAAAGTACTGGAGCCTCAGCTTCAAAATCTGTCCTCCCAGTGAACATTCGGGGTTGAACATTTGGGCGGTCTACAAATATAAATATAAATATAAATAAATATATAAACATAAATAAATAACACCCCCCTACAGAAACCTGGTGCTAGCCCATAAATACTGCACCACCTTCATAACTACTGTGTTTCAGCTGATATCATCTTGGTTCTTGCTGATGGATTGGTAGTCCACACACACCCAACTTCTAGCATCCAGCTTAATAAAAGTAATAAATCCCTTCCTTGTCAGCTCCCACCAGGGCAAGATTTATGGCTCTGGGCAGTTGAAGAATGTCTGGGGAAGGGAAGAGGCTTCTCAGAAAACCTTTAATATCTCCAAGCCTCTCCTTTCTCTTGTTTCTCTCTTGCCACTGCCAAGGAAAGGATCAAATTAGCAGATCTTGTGGGAGCAGCAAGAGACATTGCCAAAAAGTTTGGGAGCTGTCAGCAGGCTCTTATTAGAAACTTTTGTTTCTGACACATTACCACTGCAGTGTTTGGTTTTAGTCCAGGCTGAAAGTAAAATAAAATAAAAACAAGGACACCCCCCCCCAGATGATTGCATTTTAATTCATCACCAGTTCGGTTTCAGTTAGTGTGACTTAAAAGGGGGCTCTGTGAAATGGTTTGGGTTCCTGTTGCCTACTGAAATCCATGAAAGAAAATGACATTGAAGTGGGAGCATGCAGTATTCAGCATTTTCAAATTACCAGAGACATTTCCTTTCATGTGACCCTGAAGATCTTGGAAGATGTCAAGGGAAGGTTTTTCTCAACTACAGTTAAGCGGGTCTGAATACGTTCCACCCTCAATCTTAAACACAACATGAATTTCCTCTGTGGGTCCCAATGTAGGCATGATTGGCAAGCCAGTTTTGGTTTCAGTCAAGCAGGGCCCTTGGGGCCCTTTCCTCTCCCTCCTGCTGACTTGGTGAACTTCAGCTCCAATAGCAGTGCTTGTTCCCTGTGGCCTACACATTTTTGAAACCAAAGTAGTCAGGAAGGCCCAGCAGAGACTGCATTTCCTCAGGGTATTGCGTAAAAACAAAGTGAAGCAACAACTGATGATCTCCTTTTACCGGTCCTCAATTGAAAGCATCCTCACATATTGCATTACCGTTTGGTATGCTGGATTGACAGCTGCTGACAGGAAGACACTACAGAGGGTGGTAAGCACAGCTCAACATATCACGGGCTGTCCCTTAAGTGCACTGGATGACATCGCTAGGGATTGTTGCCTCAGGAGGGTTGGAAAACTTCTTAAGGATGATTCACGCCCCGGTCAGCACCTCTTTACCTTGTTACCATCAGGCAGAAGATACAGTATCGTAGTATAGCCTGTCGCACCAACAGACTGAAGAACAGTTTTTATCCATGGGCTGTCAGACTGCTGAATGGGAAATAATCCAAGGACAAGTATAGAAGAACTGACCTGTGGGCTGGCGCATTCTGTTTCAAGTACACAGGGTGCAATAAGACTGAGTGGTTGCTAGTGGGATGGGGATGGGATGGTGGTGGGGGTGGGCAAGGGAGACTCAGCCAATTTCATTGTGCACACGTTGTACACTGACAATAAAGGTATTATTAGTATTGTCTTCTAACCCAGCCTTTTATAACCATCTTTGCCTAAGAAAGATGTCTGGAGAACCTGAAAGTCTGCCTTGTTGGAACATTTTTTTTCATAGTCTGGTAATGGTGTCACTACACCCTGACATTTGCAATGAACAGTGTGTCCCCATGCTTCAAAAGCATGGTTGAGGCAGAAAGTTTGGATTCGCTGTTGGAGAAGAAGGTCTTCAGAGGCAGCAGCATCTAAACGCAGAGTCTCGCATTGATGATTGTGCCTGTGCATTATCCCCATACCAGTCTGAGTAACGAACAACCCGACAGTTTGGGTTAAGTGGTCAAGCGAATTTGGTAGACCAGTATGCTCCTGTCGACTAATGCTGCCAGAAAGTATGGTTAGATAGTTACAGATCCTTGCAGGAACAGCCAAGGAACTCTTCCTCATCAGTGTGAATGGGGAACAATTTCTGAGTGTGCTCAACAGAATCTTCTCTCTCTCTCTCTCTCTCTCTCTCTCTCTCTCTCTCTCTCTCATATGAATGAATGAATGAATGAATGAATGAATTTCCTCTAACTACAGTGACTCCTGCTTTGTTTAAGAGTTCGGAGAACTGAACGATTCGTATATCTCTTGTGTCATAATCATCTAGTCCAGTGGTTCTCAACCGGTGCGTCCACAGATGTTCCTGGACTTCAACTCCCAGAAATCCTGGCCAGCTCAGCTAGTGATGAAGACTTCTGGGAGTTGCAGTACAGGAACATCTGGGGACCCAAAAGCTGAGAACCACTGATCTAGACCTTGCTTATTTGCTCGCTCGCTCTGCGTGTGTGTGTGCATATGTATGTACGTACATTGATGTGCCATCCTTTCCTTCTTAGAAAGGAAGGATGACAGAAATACGTGAGCTTCTTACAGAGATTTTGTGGGGGAAATAAAACTGCTCTTTGTCTTCCTCTCAGCTAGAAGAAAGGAAACTTGTATGGCTTTAGAATTTTTCCTTGAGGTATCTTATCATATGGAGACGCCCTCAATGAGACCAAGGAGTTTAGTGAAGATTCTTGCTGTCCTTTTATTGGGATCCATTGGAATATATATCCTCTGTTGTCTTCCAGGTGCGTCTTAATGGGTAGCCTTCCAGTGGGTGGATTTATTTATTAATTTATTTATTTAGAACATTTTTACCCCACCTTTCTCCTTGGAAAAGGACCCAAGGCGGCTTACAATAAGGAGGGAAATATACAGCCCAGCACATTTATTAAGATATATTCAAGTTTAAGGAGCTGCCTAGATGCCCTAAGCACATCCGATCTCATCTGATTTCGGAAGCTAAGCAGGGTCGGTTCTGGTTTGTACTTGGATGGGAGACCACCAGGGAATACCAGGTGCTGTAGGCACCTGGAGTAGGAACTGGCAAGCCACTCCAGTACTCCTGCCAGGAAAACTCCATGGACATGGAGTCACGAAGAATCGATCACGACTGTAACAACACAACACACACACATTCAAGTTTAAGAACCGGGAATTGGAAGAGGCATCTTACAAGGTAATATTAAAGCTACAATGAGCACAGAAAAAGAAAAAGAAATCTACTATGAGGGGTGGAGATTGGTTGCAGTGGAAATCTTCCAGGGCCTCGGCCATTTAAGAGGGTGAACCAGGTGGGTAGGGCTGTGCAAACATCTGCCTGTGATGGAGAGAGCTTTGCGGGTGGGTGAAGGCTCCATGGTGAGCCTTCACCCATCTGCACAGGGAGTACCCTTCCAGAGTGACCACTTGACCTCCTTAGCTTCTGCCTCCTTGATCCCAAAGCTCATCATTATTTTGTTGCCAAGCGATGCCGACGCTGTGCATGTGGCTTAGCAAGCTGTTTTGGCCAAACTTGTCAGCTTCCTTCTGTTGTGCCTAATCAGCATCCACTTGCTCCAGAGCTAATGGGCATGTGGGTTTTAGCTCTGCCATTAGCCGTTTGCGCTCACCACTTCCTTTTTTAATTGCACAGCTAACGGCCTAATGGAATTTTTGTGTTGCGCATCGCCCTGCTCAGTTTTTAAACTTGGCTGTTTTGGACCCAGTTTTCCAAACCAAATATATTCAGCTCATTAAGGACGGCTTGCATCCCAGGTCTGTGTTTCTGGAGTCAGCTGTTTTCTTTGCTTTCTAGTTATTCTTTACTCAAAGCAGCTGGGCAGAAGCTATTTGCCTCTTCGAAAATGTGTTCCTTGCGGATGGAACTTGCCTTTTAATGTTATCTGCTTTGCCAGTTGCAAAGAACTCTTCCCTCCCCCCAAAACCACAACCACCACCACACCCTCTCCACGAAAGCTCTCTCTCCGCTCCAGGAGAGACAATGTGTGGAACCAGCCTTGCTCCTGAAAATTAAAAATGTGTTTTAAAATCAGCATAATGTTGTAGGGAACTTGTGCAAATGAATTCATTACTTCAAGCAACACTTCCAGTGAGTAATGTCATCAGATTCAGGTCTCCCACATACCTCTGAGCTGTTGCAATCAAATTATGTCATTCGGAGCTATACTTTTCTGATTTTCTCTTGCATGGTGTCGCAGGAGCAAAGGAGGGGAGAAACGGGGAGCAAGAAGATGTGCCAGGCAGCGAGATATTAAAAGCACACAAAACGCTGTCAGAAAACACAACTTCCCCACAGACTAAGCATGTAAGCTATTCCAGTCCCATTATTTTCCAAAGCCTGATAGAATTAATTATGGTAATTCAAATGCAGTAACAGCACCACATGACAGGGAGGCCTGCAGCCTGCCCTCAGCTTCCCTAACCAGTGGCTGGCATTTTGGATTCTCCTTTCCTTCACATTGCTTTTGCTGTCGTTTTACGGTACCTCGCCATCAGTTTCTTTGGAGTCCTTTGCATGTGTGTGCCTGTGTGCATGCACACCTCAACTCACTCTCTCTCTCACACACACACACATATACCATTTGATGAAGAAACACTAAGCTGTCAGAACATGTTGAAAGCAGGAGACTGCTCCTTCAGCAGTGGCACCTATTACTTGCAGGGTAAGCCCCCTTGCACGCTGCATTCCATTGAACAGCTACAGAGGTTTGCATGGGTATCATTGTCATGGGAGGCCCAATGTAGGACCTGACCCTTGGGCTGTTAATTAGATCACTCTCAAGTAAGCCTCCAATCCAACCGAAGGGCAGGGACTAGGAAGCTCTCCTTTGCTCATTTGCCCGTTTGTTCTGGCTGCAGCTTTCTTAATCTCATGCACAAGCTCTGGATTCAGAACATGATTGACTTTTTTAAAAAGGAGAGTATCTGACCTCTGCCTGTGCATCACAATCCACCCCATGCACCCTTGCACATTTCCTATGGAAATGAATGGGAACTTGAAAGTATAAACTCATGGCATCCGTAAGTCGAAGCCGCAGCATTGATTTGCTGTAACTCTTGGTGTCTCTCCTCCTCTTCTTTCTCTTCGGTGTCATGGCTGGTTCTGGTAATTGACTGCCGCCGACAAATGGTCCTTTGTGTCCACTTTGCACAAAGCTGACTGAAGTTGCAGAGAAAATCCAGCACGAGATCCTTTTCTGTGGGGTGGTAAACACACAGGCTCAGCTTTGAGTTTCTAAAGGTTTTACCAGCCCTTATTCTGGTGCTTCTCATTGTTATAAACCACTTCTCCAAATCCGTCGCTAAGCCTGCGTATCAGGCTCCCTTCTGCAAAAAAACCTCATTGGAGGAAGCTTCACTTGTTTCAGATAGACCTGTTCTCTCTCTTCCGCTGCCAGGGCAGCTTTCCCAAAACAGGTCCCATCTGAGCTGTTGACTGGAGAGGGTGAGAAGTGTCGTCCTGAATATCTGGAGGACACCAACCCAGCATAGGCTGAGCGAAGGTGACTCAGAGAGGCCTACGGCACAGAGGCGCAAGGGCCATCTCAAACAGCAGGCTAGCCTATTATAAGAGCAGAATCTGCCAACAGAACCTTGGAAAGGCTTTGTCAGGAAACTGTTTGAAGCCCTCGGTGAAGTGCCTCCTGCAGGTTCATTTGGTGAACTCTGAAAGTCTTTAGAGCAATTACAGAGGCATAATTAACCTTTACCAAAGCCCTTCAGATTTTCCTTGTCATGCAGATTTGGCAGTGAAGCCATCATTTCAAATGATTCTTCTGGTTCTGCCACTGGGATCAGAGTATGGTTTACGGACCAACTACCTTTTCAAAGCAAGGTGCCATTGATTCACACAGGGTGGAGTAAAAGCCAAGACCTGGTCAATCAGTCTGTGCTCCATGGTCTGAAGAAGCATTTTCACTGTCCAGCCTTCAGTTCATGTATTTTACTGCACTGCACATCTTTGCACTGTCCCTCTCATTTTTCTGCCACAGGGCACCCATGTCAAGTGAATCGATCCCTTACTCTGGGTTGTCTCTCAGTTGCGATCATCTTGAGATGATGGAAACTGATCGGTTGTTCTGAAATGATTCCAAAGTAGCTTGTGAAGCTTGACTTTTAGCCCGAGAGCTCAACATGGCTCAGTCACAAGCACAAGCGTTATGATGAAGAAGCATGTACAAAGTTCCTTTCCTCTTACCACTAAGTAATGTACCAGTTCCCATTACTCTGGCTAGCCAGGTCAAAAGAAGGCGCCTCTCAGAAATTGGGCCAAGGCTACTACTATTCAGTGGTCGAGGGCAAGCTCTAGTGTGGAGAAAGACCCAGATTCTACCCTTCTTCAGGTAGGACTTGCACAATCCCTCTCTGAAGCCTTGGGAAGCTGCTGATAGACACTACTGGATAATAGCAAACTAGATGGGTCAATTCTATGGGTTGATGATAGGGCATGTCATATGTCCCCCTCTCAGCTTGTCCAGATCTTTGACTGCACATTGATACTTGGTTTTCTCTTTTCCTTCAAAGTGCTGTAAGCAGCATCCAGGGCTCTTTTGAACTAGCTTTACCTTTAGAGCTGCACTGTAAGGAAAGTTACAGGGACTACCCAAAACTATCCGATTCATCTGGTGATTGGGTGCGACTGGAACTCAGAGCCGCCCTACCCTAGTACTCGTATACATGATCTGCACTGGAATCAATCTACTTCTCTTTGTTTCTACTAGATCATGGTTTTGCAAATCCTAAATTCACTTTTTTCTCAAGGGTAAGTAGGACAATAGTGGAACCTACTTATAGTTCCTATAATCAAAGGAAGATGATGTCAACTCAACTTCAAACCCACCAGGGCTTCTGCAACATCACCATCTTCATTTCATTGTACTGTTGGAATCAAGACAGCCATGGTTTCTTTAGAGTAGCTTATTTTTGGCAACTGCTAGAGCTGAAGGCGCCTGGAGTAGGAACTGGCAAACCACTCTAGTATTCCTGCCGAGAAAACTCCATGGACATGGGGTCATGAAGAGTCGATCACGACTGTAACGACACAACACACACGGAGAGCTGAATATTCCATTTTCGGTGGATCCTGTAGAGAAGTGAATTTGTGGAACGTGGTGGAGATTAGTATTTATTTATTTATTTATTATTTATTTATGAGCTTGTATCCCGCCCATCTTCCCAACGGGAACTCTGGGTGGCTAACAGGAGTAAAAACACATAAAACAACAATTAAAACTACAAGCAATAAAGCAGCGAAAGACAAGATGGCGACGAGCGCAGGGGGGGACACTAATTCACAAGGTCGCCGAAGGCCTCTCTAAAAATAGGGTCTTCAAGGCCTTCTTGAAGGCAGGCAGGGACGAAAGCAGGCGCAACTCACTGGGGAGGTGGTTCCAAAGTGAAGGCCCCACCACAGAGAAGGCGTGGTCTCGCGTGCGCATTTTCCGCGCCTCTCTGGGTGTGGCAACCCGCAGTGAGTGCGCCTGAGACAATCTCATGGCTCTGGATCCAGATGCCTTTTGGGAGATGCGCTCTGCCAGGTACTCTGGTCCCAAGCTGTGGAGGGCTTTGAAAATCGTATTTGTTGCTCTCTGTCTCTTTTTAATGTTTTCCATTGCTGGCAGGATCTTTAGGGAGCACTGTTTGCAGAATACTGGGAGACCAAGGTCTCTCAGTGTTTGTATTCTAGCTTTAAAAATGCAGGAATGAAACACTTGGATGTAGACATTAGTGACATAGCATGGAAGAAAGGAGACTTAACACCAAGGCTGCTTATAATTCATGAGGCTGTAATGCTGGTTTACTTACTACACCTCGCTTCATTTCAGACTACGATGCGATGGTGCTAATTGATGATTGTAATTCATTACAAATGCACCCTAATTAAATTACCCATCAGTGGCTGTGAGATTAATGATCATAATCTAGGTGAGTTTGTGATTAAATTTACGCTTGTCAAATTTTCCGGTTATTATAAAAAGGTTCACGGAGGGCAAGGAATGCAGACATGGGGTTGGCGACTCCAATGTCATAGACACAGTGATCATGACCCGGTTTTAGTATGACATTTGCCGGAGCCATGTGATATGCCGGAGCCTAGGCCTCAAATGGTTTATCCACCATGGAGAGCTCCTCTGAAATCAAGCTAAAATTCAGGGTGATTTCGCCAGTCATTCCATGACCCTGGATGCTCAACTGGTATAGACACACTTGGATTCCTGTTTCTTAGGAACACAATAATGCAGGCATGTCCAAACTTTGGTCCTCAAGATGTTTTGAGCCACAACTCCCACAGTACTTTGGCATTGGCAATCTAAGCTTAGAATTTTGAGAGTTGTGCTCCAAAACATCAGGAGGGCCAAAGTTTTGACATGCCTGCAATGATGAGAACAGGCTGGGGGAATTAGGTAGATTTATGGAACAATGTGGTGTAATGAAAGGACCAAGACTCAGGAGAACAGGGTTCAAATTCCCACTTGGCCTTGGAAACTCACTGGAAGAGTGAAACTAGTAAAACCACTCCTTAAATATTTCTTTTACCATGAAGGCCCTCTTAAGGTCGTCATGTGCTGGTTCCAATTTGATAACACCTAACCAACACACGGAACATAAGATTACTAATTATGATTACCCCCCCTGGTATTGTTTATACTAGCAGCTGGGAAACATGAACGTGATAGTGTCGTGGTGGTCATTTCCTGCTTTTGGTTTTCCCAGCAGCACCTAGTTGGCCACCCAGGGGCAGAAGGGTGGGCTGGGTGGGCCTTTGGTCTGATCCAAAAGGAAGAAGGCTATTGGCAAGATGATTTATCCATCAGCATTGAATACATTCTAAGAGTGGTATTTTAAAATGGACAAAAGTCGAATGATATGTTAAAGGCTCCTCCATCTTGGCACTAGAATTTGTCACTGAGGCCAAATTCTGGAGAGGTTGTATGACATGTCAGTCTTTGTTTCAGACCTTGATGGAGAGAAGTGCATCTCTAGATTATAACTGAACCTGTTGTGTTTTAGACGCATAATAGAAAAACAACTCACTGGAAAAGACAGTAATGTTGGGGGGGGGAGTGTAAGGCAGAAGGAAAAGAGGAACACCAAATGAGAGATGGATTTACTCAATAAAGGAAACCACTGCCTTATGTTTGCAAGAGCTGAACAGGGCTGTGTCATCAAGAGAAAATTTTAGAGCTCATTCATTCATAGGCTTGGTGCAAAGCAGGATGGACTCAAGACCAAATATGTGTATTATTTAAAGCATTCTTCCTAGAACTCTCCTTTTCAAAGGGGATAAGGCCTTCTTGGTTGTCTCTCTCTGCATGTGGAGTACCTTAGCCACAGGGGGTCACTTGGTGTCATATGTGCCTCCCTACAGGTGCTGTGCAAAGACTATTTCATTTATCTGAGCCATCCGGTCGCTTAATTAGTGGCATTCAGCGACTCTGAAAACTTATCATCAATAAGGGCAGAATATAAATAGCTTATTTCAATGTCTGCTTGTTATTGCTCTGCCCCAATACCATTTCTATTGAGTTAGTAAGTTTTCATTATCTCAGATATTTTGAGTTGTTCCCCCCCCCCCTTCCACATTTGATTGTTTTGTGCCTTAATTTTAATATTTTGTTGTAATATTGTTTATTGCTCTGGGGGCTTTTAAGCTGGAGAGTTGCATACAGATATTGAAAATAAATGAACATTGCCTACAGCCAGAACACGGGTTTATAATTTTGAAAAGTAAGTAAGCCTCCAACCAGTCAAGGGAGGGTATGGTAAATGTTTTGTAAAAATAAGCATGTCTTGGAGAAAGTGAGAATGATTCCCCCCTCCCAACACACACACAGAAGTAAGCCATACTTCTGGGTTGCACCTGATCATATCCATATCCACACTCACCTGATTCCAGAAACTAAGCAGGGTCCAACCTGATCATTGCTTAATGGATAGGAATCTCCAAAGCATCCATTATACTGTACTGGAGAAGGGCTGTAGTTTAAGGGGAGAGAAGGGCTCTATCTTGGGTCTCTGCAAGCACCTGAAAGTGGGACTAAGACAGACTCATCCCTGAAACAGGGAGAATCACTGTCCCTCAGAGTTGACTGTTCCAATATCATAGAGACGTCAATATGGCCTAGTTTTAGTCTGACGTTTGCCAGAGTCATCCAATTGCTTCTTGGGAGGAAAGTGATGCCAAACATAGGCAGCATCTTAAAGAGCAGAGACATCACTTTGCTGACAAAGGGTTGGATAGTCAAAGCTATGGTTTTTCCAGTAGTGATGTATGGAAGTGAGAGCTGGACTATAAAGAAGGCTGATCACTGCAGAATTGATGCTTTTGAGCTGTGGTGCTGGAGGAGAGTCTTGAAAGTCCCCTGGACTGCAAGGAGATCAAACCTATCCATCCTGAAAGAAATCAACCCCGAATGTTCACTGGAAGGACAGATTTTGAAGCTGAGGCTCCAGTACTTTGGCCACCTCATGAGGAGAGAGGACTCCTTGGAAAAGTCCTTAATGTTGGGAAAGATTGAAAGCAAAAGGAAAAGGGGACGGTGGAGAATGAGATGGTTAGACCATGTTATTGATGCAACAAATATGGATTTGACCAAACTCCGGGAGGCAACAACACCAAAGGCCTCAAATAGTTTAAGCACCATGGAGAGCTCCTCCGAAATCAAACTACGGTACTTTGGGATTCCTGGCAGTTGTTTAGTTGTTAGATAGGTATGCGGAGAGGAGCCCACTATTTGCTTAAAAGATTTTCCACACAGAGAGAGGTTTGATAATGGATCATTTCCTACCCAAGTCCTCTTTTTAGGGTGCAATAAAAGGGCTTGCAATTCCATCCTTGTGGGATACATTTAACCCTTTCTCTCCATCCACAAAAGGTCTTGCCCCAGGACAAGATCCTACTAGCTTCTGCCAAACCACAGTCAAGAACCTCATGCTTGAATCCACCTGGTCATTCCAACTAGAGTAGAGATGGGCATGACATAACTTGTCATGCCACTTCATACAAAGGCTTCTGCATGGCACCAAAGGTGCCATGTGTTGCATCCCCTGACCCACCCACCCCCAGCTGGCTCACTCACATTCTGTCATGCACCTTTAAGCCCCCCTCCTCTGGCAGAGCCCCACTCTGGCCAGGAGCTTGGCCTGCCCTTCCCTGCCACCTCTGGCAGTCAACTGCTCAAACAAGGAGGCGGGTTAGAGATTCTCCCTGTGCAGCCTTTCAGTGGTGAGCTGCCAGAGGAAAGGGGAGTTCAAGCAACTGCTGGACTGCAGTGCCATTGGAGAAGGAGGATCCAGAATGCCTAGGATGGAATGTGATTGAGGGGGCCAGGTGGTGATGTAGCGAAACCTTTGTACTGCAACCAAAAACTTTGTTCATGGTCCAGAATTTAATCCCAGGTAGGGGGTTGACTCAGCCTTCCAGCCTTCCAAGGTTGGTAAATTGAGCCCCTAGTCCATGGGGGGGGGGGGGACAATGTGTAGCCTGCATATTTACTTGTAAACCACCCAGAGAGTGCTTTAAGCTGTGTGGGGTGGCATGTAAGATGCACATCTTTTCTTCTTCTTTACCATCACGCTGAAGTAAGAAAAATAAAAGGGAAAGCAAGGGACAGGCAATGCTTAACTGTGTTGCAGGCAGGGCTTTGTATGAACCAGATGAATTGATACTCAAGGACAGAACCATTGAATCAGTGATTTGTGTGAGTGTTGAGTCACCCTTCAGCAATCAGTTCAATGAGCCCATCCTATCTGGGCTCTGCAACTGGATTTCAGCAAAGGAGTAGGAAGAAACGTTTGGGTCATCCTTTGGTATGGGTTTTCTTCTCCTTTTGTTTTTAATCCTTTCAGCCTTTCAGATAACATTTTGTTGGTGGCTGTCCTCCAATGGTGTCAGTGAATAATGCCTAAGGGGCCCGTGGAGCCATGGAGATGGGCACTTTGGCCAGTGGTGTGGCAGGGAGGGGGGCTTGGGATTTCTGAGGCAGCTCCATGCAAATTAATGGGGCAGGCTGTGGCTGACTCTGCGGTCAGCTGTCTGCTGTCAGATCAATAGGCTCCCTTTCCGCCAAGGCAAGCGCAGCCTGTCGACTCCATGCACCGTGAAGGTAGAGAAGCAGCCTCAAGCCTCTGTTGTCCTGGTCACGTCATTTCTCCCTCTTTTCTCTTTCCTTCCAAAACGCTCTTGTCCTCTCTCCCCCGCATCCCCGCAAAGGAACGCAAGTACCCGTACGGCACTCAGGCTCTTCACCTGGTTCCCGATCTGGAAGAGCCTCGCCTGCCAAGTTGTCTTTTTTCTGAAGGCAGACGCTGTCCGGCACCATCACAGTGCGGCCTGCTTGGCCCGCTTCATGCCCTTTGGGAAACCGCTTGGCCCTGCCAAGGCTGCCACAACGCTGCAGATTGACCGAGCCTCTGATTGCTGTGCAAGGCTCTGAATATATATTTTTGTCACCTTTCTTGTCCTGTTTGCGCGTCGCCCATGGCGTTGTCCTTGTTCTGCTTTTAATCCTTTGCTCTTCTTCTTTGCCATCGTCTTCTTCTGCCTCCTGCCCTTTAACACAAAACAAGATTGTTTGAATCCGAGGAGAAAGAGGAACGGCAGAGGTAGCCTCGACCCCTTTTCCACTGGACCGCAAATGAAATAGATTAGGCTGCAAAGGGCTTCATGAGTCGCCGGCGGAAGGCTGACACATATTGCTGACTGTGCGGTTCGGTTTGTCCTTTCTTCGCAATCTCTCCTTTTTCTAATCTTTCCTTTTTCTAATCTTCTGCCTCTTATTTAACTTTGAATTTGAAGAACAGTTCTGTGTGACCTGTAAGCCAGCTCACTCCTTTCTGATTTTCCTAATAGGGATGGTATGTTATTTTTATCCCCAATTACTATGCCTGCTTAACTGCATTCTAAACATTTCCTTAACCGAATGGACACGTGGCACATTAGAGAGTTACAAAGTTTTTTTTTTTAATGGTAGAAGCATTGATAGTCTGAAGCCCCTTATTCCAGTTGCCCAGAGCAGTTCAGTAAACCAACATTTTAACATCCTGGAAAGGAGGGAGATGTGGAACATAACAGAAATGCAAAATGCCCTTAATGGCAGTGCTTCAACCGTGGCCATTAAATGACCCATAACAGTGCCAGGGAGATTAACAGCAGCTATGAAGAATTGTTCAAAGATTTTTTGGTAGGTAACACTTATCCCTTGGCATGGATAAGCACATGAATGCATGATCCAGTAGACTCTTTAGCCATATGAACAGAAGATTTGGGCATATACAGATGTCCACAGTTGGTGGAGGTCAGAGGGACAGAATCAAATTGAAGTCAAAAATTGGAAATAAAGAAAATTGTCCACCAAGCTGTCAAAAAAGATAATAACTCCAGGTCTTGTAGCCTAGTTGTCTCGTGCAGGGTCCTCTTTACGCTCCTGCCTCGGAGGCCAGTTTTTTTTTTTTTCGGGCTTTGTTAACCTTTCATTCATGAGGTTTTTCAGGAGTCCTAGCAGAAACACAGTCTTGAGTGTCCAGTATGTTGTTGTCCTTATTTAGACTTCTAACACTGAACTGAACTAGTTGCCATTCTGATTGGTCAGTGGAAGTTAGATGTGGAGATTCAGAATTTGGACAGCTGCCTTCACCACCTTCATAAACCACACAGTGTCCTGGAACTGGAAATTTATTATGCAACCCTAACCCTAACCCTAACCTTTGAAGAACTAGAGCTTAAAAAAAAAACAGGTATGCAATATGGTGCTCTCCACTGGTGTGTGTGTTTGTGTGTGTTTACAGAATCACACATTTGTTTACAGAAGCAGAGAAGGGGGGAAACTGAATGAATGGGGTCGAACAGCTGAGAAATATAAGAAGCATTTTCCGTGCCAGTTTAATTAAGGCTTAAATGTTTACAACGTAAGTGTGGTAATCATTCGCAATGGCAGTAATTGGTGCTAAAATAGTCCTCCTGGCTTTGCCAGGTTAATTTTAATTAACTGTAGTGGGACAGGAATTCATTATTTCTGTTCATGTCCGAATTGGACGAGTTAAACTTCATAATAAATTCCAAGCTGGCTGTTTCATGTTGGTGTCTGCTTTTAAAATGATATGGCTCTTGCTACTGCAATCGTTCTGCTGCTGTTTGGGGGTTGGTTTGGGGTTTAGTTGGTTTGTTTTTGGTGTTCTTCTCTTGTATCAAAAGCAATCCAGTGATGCTTCCAGAGTGGGAAGATCAGCTGACAGAATAGGCCCAAATAGGTTCACAATCCTCACATTCTTTAGGGAGGCTCCTTCGAAGTCCTCCTTTTTGATGGCGATGGTGAAATATGCTTTGCAGTGTAGTGTTGTTGTGCTTTGGGGAAACCAGATCTTGAAATGTTTCTCCCATTGGTGTATCAGTGTTGCTGTTTCTAGCATCAATGGTGCGTTTGATTATCCTTTGGCATAAAAACTGACAGGTTTGTCCTGTGCAGTTGGTGGAAGGGCACTGCTCGCAAGGGATTGTGCAGAACACATTGGAAAATGATCAGGTTAATGGACCTTTAGCGTACTAACTAGCAGATGTGATGAGCCTCTCTAATGGCATTGCCTTGGTTCATGTGGGGGTTGCATTCAGGAGTGTTTGTAGGTTGTGATCCCTGTCCCCGTGTTTCACTTATCCACTGGTGAATAAATCTTTTGGGTTACGGAGTGAACTAACCAATGACAGAACCACCAATATATGCAGTGGCTGAAGGCCTACAACTGTGGATTAGCTGCAAGAGGTTAGCCCTGCTTTGAAAATTATTTCCCCATAAATTGTCATGGTGAATGCTTGTTTCCAATTTATTGCCAAAATTTCAAGCTGTGTTTTACTCTGGGCTTCCCTTATTTCTGTGCTTCCTCCACACTTGTCAACTCTTCTAGCTCCTGTCTGGTTGCTTGACATGGATGCCCTGTCTGTCATGTTTTTATCTTTTAAACATCTTGTTTTGTGTGTGTAGTTGTTTCCTCAATTTGTCACCCCTGCCCGACCTGGCAGCACTGGGCAAGCTAAGAAAGCTATTGAAGGGCAGGGCGTAAGGGCAACTCTCCTTCTGATTGGTGTGCTTCTTTGAAGAGGTATTTCTCCCACGGTGTGTCCAAAACCAAACAACAACAACAGCAACAACAAAAGCAACAACAAGAGACTCTGCATTGTTTCTGTCTGAGACTTCCAAATTTCATGTCCTCTTTGAAATGATTTTTGGGCAGGAGTCAAAAACAGAGCACTTTCTTCGTCAGAGGCGTGTGCTTGGTCCTGATTAGTAATCCAAGCCAGTAACAAATGCCTTCTGTTTACCTCTGTATTCCATCTCCTGAAGAGTTCTCCTTGAGGGCAGAAAAGACGGTGGGCTTTCTTTTTACTTGACATCTGCAGGCAAGACTCAGCGGAGCCAAACACAAACTCTGCTGCCGTTTCTCCCCCTTCCCATCCTTCCTTCTGGCCTCCTTCAGGAATCAACAAAAGGGTGGCATTCGGCCTGATTCCACTCTTCAGCCAGTGGTGCCGTCATCTTCCCTTCCATATGGTATGGCAGGGCCTGCTGCCCCACTCTTGAGGAAGAGGCCAAAGACAGCTTCCTGGTTTTGAAAATCACCCCCTCTTCCTTTCACGCCACGATGGAAGCACTTGCTACTCTCCTGTAGAACAAAAGCTAAACCAGTGCCAGTATGGGCACTCGGCATCTGGTCCTTTGGATGCATCTGAACTGGGTCTCCCTGTTTGGCAGGGATCTTTCTCATCCTGTCTTCTTTTCAGGAACCTGTCACTCGACTCGTGGTGGTGAATCCACCCAATGCCCTCTGTACCAGCTTTGTCTTCTACAGCCTGTACTCACCATTCTTAGTGAATTAAAGAAGATGCATGCGGAAAAGCTTCAAAGATCTTTCTCTGGCTGCCCAAGAAGTCTCTGAGCGACTTATAAAGGATCACTTAGGTGGCTTGGGTTTATCCCCTTTATCTTTTGTTGGAGTTTGTCAGATGTGATAAAGTTGAGCTAGAAATGCAGAGCGTCTTTAGCAGTTAGCCGTTTCTTGGCTGATACCTTTACTTGCTAGGCAGTAGTCTTTTCTGTCTCCTGTCAACCACTTCCTTTGATCCCAAAGAATGACCATTCAAGAGGTTGTGAGAGATAAAGGTTTGCAAAAAGTAGAGTGAAACGTGTTAAGGCAAAAAAACCAAAACAACTGAGATTGGAAATGACTTATCTTACTGTCTTCAGTTCCTTTTGAAAGTTGAGTGGAAAAGGAAAAAAGAACAAGCTGTACAAGAGCAGAGGAGGAGGAATGGGCAGCAGAAAAAGAAAGTCAAGAGGAAAAGACTGTGTTTGAGGTGGGCTTTCCATTCTCCCAGGAACCAAACTTTGCATGTGGTGGTGTGTACCCAGCCTGGGGCTCTCATCCGTGATGTTGTGGAAGTAGAGTTGATACTGTAGGAATGCCTCCCAGAAGACAGGAATGGCTGTTCTTCCATTTGTCCTCCTTCAAGGAATCATTGAGCTGGAAGAACCATGGGGTCATGATATCCATCTCCCTGCTAAAGTAGGTCTACTACTGAAGCATCTCTGACAGATGCCTATCCAACCAATGAAGGAGAAGCTTTCTTCTTCTTCTTCTTCTTCTTCTTCTTCTTCTTCTTCTTCTTCTTCTTCTTCTTCTTCT
>JAHTLZ010000054.1:12666445-12677855 GCA_023846285.1 Phrynocephalus versicolor
TCTTCTTCTTCTTCTTCTTCTTCTTCTTCTTCTTCTTCTTCTTCTTCGGAGAAGGCCAGTCTTTCACAGGGTAGCCCTTCAAAAATTGCCCTTTATCTTGTAGCCTTCTCAATCAGCATTGGACTCTTTTGCTCATTCTCTTGTTCTCAGGGAGACCCAACCAATGAAATCAAAGGGAGACGTTTATTGGTCCTTATCATTTCAAGGAATCTATTCTATCAGTAGCTGTTATTCATGCTGGCTGTGGTGCTTTTTTGCTCAATTAAAAAAAGTTCATTGTGAGTGTCTCATTTACCTCTCTGCAGAAGGTCACGTAACAACAGAGCACATTTTTTAAATTGCTTAAAAACAATGCTGTTGGCAGTTGGGCCGTAATTTTCTCAGTCACACAAAACATATTAGTAAATTTTCCTCTGCAGCAGGAGATGGGAAGATGAAACTGCACAGAACTAGTGTTTTGTCCTTCCATGGAAAAAGAGGATGCTGAATTAATGTCCCTGTTTCCCCTGGGAGAGAGGGAGAGAGAACATCTCTGAGTTCACTCCTTCCTGAATGATTGAGGACAGAAAGTTCTGAAGAGCGCTTGTTGGCAGAGCTGCTTGGTCACCCCTGCCTTCAGACAAGGGGATTGTAATGAGCTCTGTTCAAGGCTGAACTTTGCAACTCCAGATAACTCTTTAAATAGCCAACTTCGTCAGCCTACCTGTCGTTGGCTTAGAGCCCAGGTTGAAAATCTAAACGCCAATCTCTCTCAGAGTCCTGTGCTGCAGTGCCCGTCTGTTTTGGGTACACTAATCGCTGCTGGTTGGCCAATGGCCAAAGATTCCTAGCTTGTTCTGTGCACCATACCTTTTGTGGGACTGAAGCGGCATACGGGAGTTGAGCAGAGCAAGAGAAACTGAGCAGGAAGAGGTTGGAGGCTATATACAGTAGAAAAGTGAGTAGCCTAATGTACTTCCAGGTCCCCCGAAGACATAGAGCGAGTGCAATGTAGTGTTACTGAAGCACATGGGCTGAAAAGTTATTCCAGCAGTCAAAGGCAATGGTTTCAGTGAAGCAACAGCAGTTTTTTTTCTTTTTGAGGGCAGTTGACTGAGGAATAACACCCTGGCTAATGGTCCTGGCAAGGGTGGGGTCATGTACGATTAAAAATATGACAAGGAAAAAAACATAGGAAGAGTGAAAGTGAGCCATGATAAACGAACTGAAGGTGTCAAATGGAGTAGGTTGGACAGCAAGCTCAGGCCTTGATCTCAGTAAGAAAGTTTTAGGCAACCTCTGACAGATGGTGAACAAACAGAACTAGCCAAGACTTCTACATGGAAAGGAACCAATGGAGAGAAGGCTCTGTGCTATGTAGACTCAGATGCATATCTCCCGAAGATGGTGAAGGACCTCCCTTGATGGTCTTTGGATAATGCTTGATGTCTGCCCTTTGCATGACAGCGCTTAGCACACTGGCATGGAAAGGAGGTGAGTCCCACAAATTATCTCCCATCGCATCAGCTCCTAGTGGCTTAGAAGTCCTTGTAAGTGCTGCTTTGCCCAGATAAACTCCAATGGGGCACAGCACTGCTACTCTTGATAAAGACGGCTACGCTGAATGCTATATGTGCTTTCCCTCCTGACATGGTGACCTCTCATGAGTGTTCTACCACGATTAGGAGGGCTGGTGAGTCTGCTCAGCTGCATCATCCAGGGATCACGGAGAAGAGAACAAATGCAGCAACCAACTTCTTCCACATCCATGGGTTTCACCCATAATTAGATTTGTCCCCAGTGGAAAAAAAAAACCCTCTAAGGTATAAATCTGGTCTTCTGGTTTGACAAAGACATTGTCTGGGCTTCAGGGATGACATTGACACAGACAGGGCCTTGCACCAGCAGTTAACCCTTCTTGCTTCACAGCTCTCCAGTAGCATCTCTTCCAGCTTCTGCTCCAGTTTCCCCTACACCCAGCAAGCTCCCAAGACAGCTTGACCACCCTTGACATGCACAGTTCTCTCCTGCTTTCCAGATGGCCTAGTTAGGCCCTGTGGGACATAAGGGGCAAGGCGAACAGAAGGAGGCTCACTGTGCTCGTTTTTCAGGTGGCTGAGCCAGAAACCACGAGGCTATTTGTAGCATGGGGGCTACTGTGAATGACAGGTGAGGAGCACTCAAACACAGAAAGGTTGTGGGAAGCAGATGCTAACATCTGTCTGGGATTTCAATGTTGGAGGATTTCCATGAGTGGGAGGAGGAGGAGGAGGAGGAGGAGGAGGAGGAGGAGGAGGAGAGGGACGAGGAGGAGAGGAGGAGGAGGAGACTTGCGATTATTTTCTTTCTCTCATTGATACTGTATATCATTATGGAGATTAGTCATTTGGGGACCTTTACACTTCCACTATGCTTCACCCCAAGTAGGTTTAAATGAAGTACTCCATTCCCTCTTGAGAACATAAAGTGGGAATTAACAGGAGGAAAATGTCTCTTGTTCTTCTCACTTTTCTTCTCAGCTGCTGAACTGGAAGAATTAAAAAAAATACCATTGACCTGTAGCATGTAGGTTTGCCCTTAAGGTTTTCTTTGGTTGTGTTGATTGGTTTTCTCGGCTTCTGTTGGCTGTCAAAGGTTTTGTGTGTGGCACAGAACCATTTCTTTTGATATGCTCTGCGATCTAGCTGAACCAACAGAGGACAGCTCCTTGCCTTGAGCTGTTTCTAAAATGCCCCTTTTTCACCAGGGTGAACCGTTTTCATGGTGGAAATGAAATGCTTGCCTTCCTAAGACCATCATGCTACAGACCACAGGTGTACCAGGTACCTGCTGGAATAGAGATACTAACTTCCTAAGCCCCACACTGCTGGTCCCTTCTAGCATTGTTCAATGAGTCAAGAGATCATTATGTAGTGCAATAGTCCAAGTGTTACAGCAAGGTACAGAAGAGCAGGGCTCAAATCCCCACTCAGCCATCAAGCTCACTAAGTTTATCTCAAGCTGGTCATACTGGCTCAACGCGACCCAACTAACAGGGCCATGCGAATAAATTGTGGTGAGGCGGAACTGTGACTGCTGTCTTATCTTCACTGGGGTGGGGGAAAGCAGGATGCAGTTGACACAAGTAAGAAGAAGATTTAACCATATTTATGTATGGCAGAAGTGTAAAGGTAAACCACCACATGTACCCGTTTTACAGCCCTGAAGTTGATGCAGTGGATTCTGGAATTACTTACAGCTCAACTACCAGTGGGGGCATGAAGACAATAATTTGGGAAATGGGAGCGGTATACAAATGCAAAAATAAATAAATATAAATAAATAACAATCTTAAGAACTGCTGGACTTGAAGGGACCTTCTGGGTCATCCAGTCCACCCCTGTCAAGGAAGCCCAGTGGTGAATCGAACTCCCAACATCCACAGCTATAAATGCCTAAACCACTGATCATTAGAGCAAAAAGTGTTCTGCTTATATACCGCCCCATACCACTTCAAGTAGTCTCTGGGCGGTTTACAGTTTTTAATTACATTATGCAGGCTACACGTTGTCCCCCTCCCCCAGCAAGCTGCGTATTCATTTTACCGACCTCGGAAGGATGGAAGGCTGAGTCAAACATGAGCCGGCTACCTGGGATTGAACCCCAGGTCGTGAGCACAGTTTTACCTGGAGTACAGGCATTTAACCACTGTGCCATGACTTGCAATTCAAACTTATTGAACCACTGTATTCCGAAGGGGAAGGGGGTCATTATCAACAGAGCACATCATATGGCTGAAAAGAGAATTTCAGGTTTCACCCCTGTCATCTCCAGGATGGACTTCAGTTGATCCCAGCCTGGCTTCCTGAAGAGATGCTGCCGTCAGCCAACCACAGCACATTGGATGCATCAAGAACCCTCTCCCTGTGTGCTCTGGATAGAAACGTGGAAATGTTACCCTCCCAGCTATCTGTGAAATGCTGCTGCATTCCATAGAGCTCATATGGACTATGTGTCTCTTCACCTTTCCTCTGACCAGCTGCAAACCTGCCTGTACCTTGAACCTGACCGATAAGAGATTGGGCTCCTGTTGGCTGCTTCTCCTTTGTGCTCTTTTTAATGGCATTTTCAAAGTGGCGGCTGCAGGAGCTAATCAGGGCCACCCTCCTTCTGGATCCAGCCTTCTGCCTGGACGCTGCCCTGCCTCCGTGAGTCACATCCTTTGGGATCAGCTTTGTGGTGACAGAGCTGCGAACAAAACAAGCCCGGCATGAGGAGGCAGCCTCGGCAAAGCAGCACCATCAAGCTGGGAAGTTGTGGGGAGAATGGCCCAAGTAGAAAAACTGGGATTTAACAGAAAGAACATAAGAAGCTAAGAAGAGCCATGCTGGATCAGGCCAAAGGCCCATCTAGTCCAGCTTCCTATCTCACAGTGGCTCCACCAGATGCATGTGGGAGCACACGAGACTAGGTATGTCTCTTCATACCACTCCCCTGCATCTGGCCCTTGAAGTACCCCGGTTTTAAGCCTGGCGATGACACATCTCCATCATGGTCTGTAACCTGTGATGGACTTCTCCTCCAGGAATCTGTCCAATCCCCTTTTGAAGGCATCCAGGCTAGATGCCATCACCACACCTTGTGGCATGGAGTTCCACAAGATGTCTGAGCAACTGAAGAAGAAAACATAACTGTTATTTGGGGAAGGGAATGATGGTGAGAAAGTCTTCATCCCTGAGTTAAGGAGAGCATCTTGTTTCTACCACAGTGTCAGCTGTTCAGCTTGGATGCTTTAGTTTAGGCCCAAACATGAGTGCAATTCTATTTTTGTTCTTCTAAAACAACACATCTTGACTTTGGCATTGGGCTTGACTTGGAATCAATATTGGGGCTTCTCTCTTTGTTTTTTTCCTCCCTGGCTTCTTCTTGAACGGTGATTGCCATGGGGCAGCTCTCACTGAGCTCATTCTCCCACGCCGTAGTCTCTTACAAACCAGGGGAGTGGTCCAGCTCGCATAGATGCTGTGGTGAAACCTCCTCTCCCCTCCCCTCCCCTAAGCAGAAGCTTTGTGGTAGCCTTTAATTGCTATTTGGGGTCTGTTTCTGGTGCTGTCTTGAGATGCCTACCAGAACTGGCACATCATATCTCTCTTCCCTACCCCCTGGCCCCAAGCTGCTGTCATTTCCTTTGGTCTAGCTAGCCTCCAACGAGCCAGATGCATTAACTGGCAAACTCCCTGGTAATTAAGCGGTCTTGAGACACACTTTGCTGCAGTTTTAAAGATATGGCTGTTTAAGGATGGACAGTGACGTTGACAGTCTCGCTTGGAAATGTGGTGGGTGTGTGAGAGTGCCATTAGCGTGGTTGGCAGGGTCCTGCTCATTCCACCCAAAGTCTCTTTATCAAGGGAAAGAACCTGGGAGCCCATCAGTGGATTTTTAAACAGTTTGAATCATGAAATGTAAATGGTGTAATTGAGCTTGTTCTTGGAAGTAGTAGTTCTTCCCTGCTGGCCTGCTTGATTGGGGTTTGACAACACGAAGGAGGGGCACAACCCTTTATTAATGACACTTAATTCTCCCAAGTTAATGGAGTGGGATGCCTAGGTGCTGGAGGGAGGCGGGTCCTGCTGGAACTCCCCTGAGGTTGGCGCTGATCCGAGCACAATGTAACTTTGATTACAGGCACCCTAAGTTTAATGCCAGCATTTGGCTGCTAGTGAGAGGCTCTTAATGTTGTAAATGAGATCTTTTCTAATGGCATTGAGCTGAGATTTTTGGCAACCATTTGCCTGAGTGTGAATGCTGTCTTCCAAAAAAAATAAAAAAAGAAGGAGAAGGAGAAGGAGAAGGAGAAGGAGAAGAATAAGAAAGGAGGGAGGGAGGGAGGGAGGGAAGGAGAAAGGAAAGAAGGAAGGAAGGAAGAAAGGAAGGAAGGAAGGAAGGAAGGAAAAAGGGAAGGAAGAAAGGAAGACAGGAAGACAGGAAGGAAGGAAGGAAGGAGGAGGAGAAGAAAGAACGAAAGCAAAGTAGCATTGCTGGCTGCTTTTACTCTGGAGAAAAGGATGGGGCGCGGTCTCACCACAAGAGAAGCATATGGCTTTGCTTGCAAGTTCGTGACATGCCGTCGCCAGAAGGGAAATGTGTACCGTTTAGCTGTTAAACACAGTCTTTGCACCCAGGCGTAAAATACTTCCTCCTGAGACTCCTCTCTTTCTCCAGAACTGCTATCTTGTATTTCCTCATTGATTTAATCATTTCGCAAAGTGCAGAGATGTTTGTCTCCTTCCGGGAAACCCCCTGTCTGTATCACAGCCTTGAAAGACATAAGAGATCAGAAAAAGAAGATTCTCCTGGCCTTGGACCATTTCAGGGGTAAATTCGCAGTGTGTGCTTTGCCTTCTCTAGTCAGTCTGCGAAAGAGTGGCTTTCTTTAGCATGTGTGTTTCAATAGAGGATAAGCCAGTGGTTCACAACCTGTGGGTCCCCAGATGTTCCTGGATTGCAACTCCCAGAAGCTTTCAGCACTTGCTGTGCTGGAAGGGATTTCTGGGAGTTGTGGTCCAGGAACATCTGGGGACCCACAGCTTGAGAACCACTGGGATAAGCAGTAAAAATATCCCAATAGGTACCAGGACAACTGACCTCCCAGTCATTCTCGACATCATTGTAGGAAGAGATGTAACTCCTGTGATAAAGAGGCCCTGCAGTCATAAGGCAGGGGTGCCGAATTCATCTCTCAACTCCTCAGGAGCCCTTCTGTTTGGTCTGGCCATCCTCTCAGGCTGAGGCCAGTCTAGATGGCTCGTTTCTGAGTGATAAAGTGGACGGGACAGAGTGGTGAAAAAGAGAGTTTCATTCGGTTGCTGTCAAGTGAGCCAAGAGAGGCAGCAGCGAGGGAGACCCGAGTGTGTGAGAGTCAGAGCTCGGAGCTTTGCATGGCTGACGTTATTTGAAAGAAAACTCTGGGAGGCTGCCTAATAGGGTGCAAGCCCAGGTAAGGGAGGGGGAGGAAGCTGCGAGAAGACTCACGAAGGCAGGCCCTGGAGTGCAGGTGGAGGCAGCCGCAGCCAGAGCTGAACGTGTAACCTTTTGCTGGCAGGCAGCTTCCTTTCCGGACTAATTTATCTTGACCACCTGTCCCCAGCTGAGGTCACACTGACATTAGTTGCTGTAAGGTCCCCTTCACTTCCAGAGAGCTAATTCTGTACTGCATACAGAGGAGAGAGAAGGGAGAGAGAAGGAGAGGGACAGAGAGATTGAAAAGAGAGAGAGAGAGAGAGAGAGAGAGAGAGAACAAATTGGAAGATGCCCACCTGGGAGCCCGAAGCAACACCTGACTGCTTTGCAGGTGACTGCGATGCCACTGGTCACAGGTCCACTAGGCGCAAACACATGTTGATAGCTGCTGGCCCCATTTCTGAAAATCCCAGAGAGCCCTCCTTGCGATGGCTGCTTTCAGGCCTGGGGGGAGTGCCTGATGGGAGGAATGCAAACAGGAGTGATAAATAAGGTGCAGTTGGCATAAATGCAAACAGGAGTGATAAATAAAGCAAAGTCGACTATCATGGTGAGTGCAAGACTTCTCATCACTTTGGGTCACTGACCTGCAGCCCTCTCCGCTTCCCATGTCAGTCTGAACCTTGAATCTGCCTCTCTCCATTTTTTTAAAAAGCCTTGGTGGTTTTTGACTCACTGACCAGCTCTGAGCTTCATATTCCCAAGACTTCCAGCAAGCTACAGATGTTTCTGCCCTACGCCTTCCCCGTGTGCACACCGTCTTGTTTTTAGCAACCAGACCTAAAGCGTGAAACAAAAAATCCCATTCAAGCTGCAGGCGACTGGGCCTTGCACCTCCCACGAAATGGGAGATTCCGATGCCCAGAGCTGGGGTGCCAATATGCAGTGATTTCCATTCAGTGCTAGTAGCCATTTTAGAGAGCTTAGCTTGTTTAATGCAAGCCCGGGATCTGCGAGGGCGTGGGCGCATTTCCACCCCGTAACTCCTTTGAAAGAAGAGAATGTAGCTGCTTGAGTGGCACTGAGGGATTTCAGCACCTGGAAACAGACCGGGTGGGGGCTGCTTGAATAAGAGCCAGAGGTGTTGATGTTCTAAGTGGCACCTGAGCAAATGCCTGCTGTGTTGCTCAAATTAGTGTACAGACTCAGAAGGAGAACCTCTTCACAGCGGCTCATGAGATTAACTCCATCACTCCGACTTCAGGGGGAAGGAGCTTTGCTGAGTGGTCAGAGCAGATACCCCACCACTGTAATTTGGGAGCTAGATGCCTTCTGCTTTCTGCACCCCCAACACAGTTTCAAGCACGCACCTTTCCCAGGCATATGTCTGTTGTTTGTATGGTGCAATCGTGAATTGCTCCTGCCTTTCTTTAGGCCAAATTCCAGCTGTTCCTTGAGGGCGTTCTATTTGCTCCCAGGCTGAGACTCAGCAGAAAGGAGCCAGAGCTGCCCTGTGTTTCTCTCCACAAGGGAGCCAGGCAAACAAACATATTAGTATTAAGTGACAGCTGATGGCTGGATTAGCCATTGTTCGTGTAAGCAAATGAAAGGTGCTCGGAGTCGTATGCCAGCAAAGAACAAGAAAAAGAAAAAAACTCAACCCTGGGCCAATTTGATCTGCAGGATGGGCAGCTTTTATTTTTCCTCATCAGCAGTGTGTAGGCTTCATTTGGGAAGGAAGGCTTTATTCCCACCACTTTAATGTCCTTTTGGCAAGTGACACCGGTGACAGACTGTCAGCAGTAAAGAAGAGTCTTTTGGAGAGGCTCTTCTTGCATTTCACTGAGATTAAAACTCCGACCGGGGCTGTTTGGAAGCCCAAAGTGATGGAATGGCAGGTGATGGGACCAGAGTGGGCCATTAATAGAAAGGAATTTACGGTCCGTCCAGGGCGTTGAGGGCTGCCAGAGGGAAGGAGCAGGCTTAGCAGCTGATTTGTTTCCTTTCTTGGCGCTGCTTTTGCCAGAAGGCCGTCTGGGGAGACACAGCCTTGTTTTAACGATCGCGTGCCTTGTGTGTGGACTCTCTGGATCCTCGCTCACTGCCTTGGTTGCATGGAAAGTGTGCTGAAAGCTCAGCTGCTCTCCTTTTGCTCTCCCTGAGCCCTGTGGCTGCGTGTCTTTCACCTGGCGACCTGCTGCATCGGGCGATGCCCCTAAAAGGAGCTATAGCTAGCTAACTTTTGGAGCATCAGGCTAGTTAGAAATCTTAAGCTATTGCTATCTGGGACGCTCGTGCCCCTGGACACATCTGGGGTGGGCAGGAATGTTCAGATGCACCACTTACCCGCTTCTTAAGGAAGGAGAGAAACTCGTGCTGGTCTCATTCGCATCCACAGAGGAACGAGAACTGCAACATTCTTCTCCACGGCGTGCAATAACACAAAACATGAACCACTATATGGTGGTTGCTACTTTATTGTATAGATTTTTAAAGATGGATGTGAGTGTTGCTTCCCAGAGAGCCAGAGTACTTGTACAAAGACAGGTTGTGAAAATTATGGAGCACGTAGAATCGTGGAGTGATGCAAAGTGAATTAGTTCTCATTGTCTCACTCTTGTGTTGGAGGTGAAGAACGCCCGGGGGGGGGGGTCAGAAATTCAGTGTACCATATAGAGTTGAAACAGCATATATAAAAGAGAATGAAGATTATTATTTTTTTATTTTTATCATGCTTAACTTAGATAAAGGCAAGTAAGGGGGGAAAGAGAAAGCAAACAAACAACAGAAGCAAAAACAGCAACAACAAAATGAAGAAAACCCACCTAACAAGGATGTTTTACAGCCCTTGTTTTAAATGTGGGTCACAGTTAATATTTATGCTGATCTGGAATATTATTGGTAGAAACATGGTTAGGCTGTACTGTGTTGGCTGTTGCTTTTGAAACCAACCTTTAGGGATGAACCTCGATTTCTGGATTCTATCTTGTTGGAGGGGCAGGTCAGGCAGAACTTGAGCGAATTAACTGAGTGTCCGCTGTCTATCGGGCAAAGCACCAGGGAGTTTTCATTGAGTAGAAAGTGTGTGAGATTCTCCTTCCTTCATCTCCAAGAAGGGGGCGGTCAGGGGAAATCTCGGGCAGTGGCAATGAAAAGGGCTTTCCTGCCAAGAGAGTTTTTACCTTAGAGGTCTCGTGGAAGTTCACTTGCCTCGAGATCAGGGACGCAGCTGGATAATTTTGGAGCCTGGACTTCACGGTCTTCTTCTCTCTGCTGTTCTGACACGGACTTGTCTGTAGAAGCAATCCAAAGTTTCCTTCTGAAGCTGCCCCCACCCCCTTAGCAATATTGTGTCCCTCTGAGCTCAGAGGGTTGGGATATTGCTTGCAATATGCTGATGGAGAGTTTCCAGAAGAAGAATGCTGTAAAGGAGGCCACAGGATTTTCAAAGGAGACCCCCCCCCTGCTGTCTTTGCCAGCATCTCTCCTGCCTTTATTTACACACCAAGGTGACCTCAGCTCTGCCTCCCAGCTCTGCGTCTCCCTCACAAACAGCTTATAATTTCAGAGGAAGAGAGCATGGCCTGCGTGGTACCTCTTTCCAACCTGTTTGTATCATCCTTCTGACTCTCTTCTTTGATGCCACAAAGCCGGTACCACTGCTGGAAATCCTTCTCCTCAACACTGGCATTATTTGTTGCATTTAATTTTAATTGCCTGGCGCTTGTCTGGCTTTTCGCTGACAAGCTTGTCTTGACAGCTGTTTTGGCTTTTCTCTCCCCCAGTCCCACCTCCCCAATTCAACACTTTGTCTTCATTAATTTGTACCCCAGAATCGCACCCCCCTTCCCAACTTTCCATTTTCTCTGCTGTCATAACTGACATGTAAGTGTCCGACGCTGACACAGAGTTAATTACTATCATCGCTGATGCCTGGGACCACCATTACCAGTCAATTTGGAGCAAATCAACAGAGTTCTCTGACCAGATTCTAGTTCAGGGAAATGAACAGAGGCAATTAATGCCAAATGAAGTGTGCAAGGGCCGGGGGAGAGTTCACGAGCAAGCCTTCTAGAAAAGAAAAGGGCTCCGGTGCTTGCATGAAGCAATATATGTGTTAGTTTGGTAGCAGGAACGCAGCCACAGATGCTTCTGGATGGATGGAACAAGAAGCAGGATTGTCTGCTGTCCCCTCCATGAGAACCCCTTCCAAGCATTGTGAGATGGAGTGCCTTCCACAAGTTCCTCCTCTTGTGACACTTGAGTGACAAGCACTCCTGGATGTTACGGGTGGGCGTGAACCAAAGACTCTGGTAGCAGAACGTGGTTGTATGTATCAGCCCAGCATGGTATCGTACAGATAAGAGAGTGTTGTGCTGAAGTTGTCTAGCACTGCCAGTGGCTGAATGCTAGTATTACAGTTCAAGATCTAGGTGGTGACTGCTCACACACACACACACACACACACACACACACACACACACACACACAC
>JAHTLZ010000054.1:12677865-12693453 GCA_023846285.1 Phrynocephalus versicolor
ACACACACACACACACACACACACACACACACACACACACACACACAAGAAAGCCATGGGATTCAAGGGCTACCACAATCCTTAGTCATTGGCAATACAGGCTTGGAATTCTGGGAGTTGTGGTCTAAAACATCTGGATGGTCGAAGTTTGGCCACCACGGAGCTACAAGAAAGAACAATCCAATTTGGTTAAACAAATGAAAATGATAAGAAGGGATAGGAGGGAATCTTAAAAATTATGAAACCACAGGAACTCTAGTCTCCATTCCTGGATGGTGTCTAGATCAGTAAGTTGCTATATGCACATTGAATGCAAATATGTGCCCCTTTTTGAACTTTTCATTTTATTTATTTATTTCTCTATACTTCCTTATTTCCTTTTTAAAAAAAATTCTGGTGATGGGCTTCCCCCTTTTTTGACAGTGCGTAGGTTGCTCGATGATCAGAGCCTTCCATGCCATCTGCGTATGGATGTGACAGAACCCCTGGGAGGCATATGCTGTAACACAGAGCCCTCTGGCATCCTCCTGACTTGCTGTGGCTCAGGGGCACCAGCCGACTTGAAGCTGGTGTCTTGTGCCACATTGAGCAAGACACGAGATGCCGCTCCTGAATTCTGGCATGCCCCAGAGGTTTCTGTCACATCCCGTCATTTCCATGCCGGCTGCGTCTGGGCCCCCAGATCAGCAATTGGTGTGCAGCTTAGGGCGGAAAGCGTCACTTCTCATCCCCTCTCCCCACGACAAGTTGCAAGCTGTTTCATGATGAAGGCCCGGCTACGGAAGAGCAGTGCTCATGGCAGGGGTGGCTGGTCCTGGAGCCATTGCGTTTCCCTAACTGTATCGGGATCAAGAGGCTGCTGGGATTGGCTAATGAGAAGTTATTGCTTCCATTTTTCCGACTCTTACAAAATAATTGCCCATTTGAGGAGTGAGATTCTTGAGCTTGCCCTAGTGGCTTTCTCCATGTTGTTTACCCAATACAAATCTTGAAGACGGCAAGCAGTTGCTGTCTCTTAGCATCCTGCAGAACATTTCTTTATTAATTAATCCTGTCTTTATTCACGCAGTGCTCTCTTTGCCATAGACAGCAGGTGTAATAAGCACGGATCAAGCAGGCGGAGGTGATAAATTATCTATTGAATAATTAACAAATTAGCCCCAACAGATGGAACTAAAGCTCAAATTTATATAGATACATACCACAGAGAGAGAGAGAGAGCACTCATGATAGGTTTATGGTATTTCTGAGTGGTTTAGTGACAGTTGTGTCACCTGGGGCTCTTCTGTCTTGGCCTCCTAGCATGTTCAGTGTTGAGCAGTAAGGTGTCAAAAGATTTTAAGGGCAAGGACAAAGTGTAATAAAAAACTGATGGAGATCTCGGCAACATGCTAGAGTACTGACACCTTCTTGCGCAAGTCTACCGTCCGGTTCGATCCATCCCAAAGGAGGAGGAGGCACCCTCCTTTCCTCCACACTTCTGCTGTTATCCCACAAAGAGTAAAAAGCCAACTCGCAAACGTTTTAAATAAATATGAGGTTATACCGCTATCATGTGAAATGCAGCAGCCCACGGCTACATTATTGATAACTTATTTTTCCCGGCCCTTGGCCAGCCTTTGTCGCAGCTCTGTTCTACACGCATGTATCAGGTCATCAATAATGGGGTGGGTATTAATAATGTATCTTTGGTAACCCATTTGGGTATATTTACCGCATTCATAATGCATTCAAGTAACTGATCATTTGACGTGCAAAGGAAAAAAGGGAAAAAAAGGTGAAATCTTCCATCTTCTGGGAACTCCCCTTGGTTTGGTGCGACTTTTGGAAGTGCTGCCATTGTTACCTGCTTCTAAGTGTTCCCATTTTACTCTTCTGCCTCTCCGGGGCTGTACAGAGTAATGGCTTGCGAGCCTGTTTCTATGAATGACCTCGATTTGAAGCAGTAAATGGTATTATTGAGTGAATTTGAAGGCAGAAGGGAGATCTAAGTGAATCTTTTTTGACAGTGGCACCTACCGTTTTGGGGGAAGAAATGCCAGGAGACAGAATGGTTCCTTGCAATATTATTTCTCTCTCTTTTCATTTTTCTAGGAAGCATAGAATGGCTAAGTAGTGGAACCGCTTGTCTTGTTTCCCTCCTTTGATTCATATTGTTTTGTAGGAGAACATTTTACTGGGCATACATGTGATGGTCAACGTAAGGAAAGGAAACAGGATGTGTGAGGTGCTTTTTGTTCAGTTTTTGTTTTCCAGGGGGATTGTGTAATGAGTGAGCGAGAAGTCTGGGACTACTCAGATATTGCTGAACTGTGACGGCAAATTCCTTTAGCACTAGACTCCTTTAGCGAATGGTAAGGAATGAAAGGAGCTGTGGTCCATGGACATATATGGAGGCCAAAGTTGGCTATCCCTTATGCAGTGCAATAGTGCTTCATGAATTCCATCGCCTAAAAAAAAATGAATAAAACAGTGAGATGGTTGTAACATAAAATGTGTGGTAGCAGAAATGATCAAGCGATCAAGTGATATAATAATGAAGTTTCCATCAGTGCTCTTATTTCTAGGGAGCACAATGTACTTTACCACATGATGGCAGGCATTGGGAACCAACCTGGAGGAAAAAGTTCTTAACGGGTGCTTCTTACCCACCTCAGAAAAACAGCCCTGTTGTGGTTCATGTGGGGTCAGCCACCTTGGGTACCTTGCCCAAGACAGGAGATCAGGTTAGAAACAAAGCAAATAACAGTAAGTGGAGACGGAGAAGTGACACTGCAGGAGGTGAACTGAGACTGGCCCCTTTCCTCTCAGGTTTCTTCTGTCCTGTAAGGAACCCTTTCTCCAGGCTAAGTAACCAGAACTAACTAGAGCCACGAGTTCCATTCATAAGAACAGAGGACTAGTTCGATCATGTCTGCTTTTCAACCATCTCCATTGACTTCCTGTCTGTTTCCAGGGGCAGCTTTGACATTCATCAAATGCTTAACCGTTTGGAACCAGGTGGCCTAAATCTTGCTCATATCCCCACTCCAAGTGGGTGGAGGGATGTGGCTACTCAGGAGAAATTCTTCTTGAAAAGGTGGCACAATGGATCACGAACAGCCTCTGCGGATGCCTTTTTTATGGTCATTGGGATGCTGCTGGTGGCCTTTCCTAAGCTCCAAGGACGTAGGTGTCTCACATGGAGGCAAGCTCTTTGTTTGAGGGGGAGGTCCAGCTTCCAGCCAGAGACAAAAGCAAAGCAAAAAAAGTGTTCTGCTTATATATTGCCCCATACCACTTCAAGTAGTCTATGGACAGTTTACAGTTTTTAATTACAGCATGCAGGCTACCCATTGCCCCCACCCCCCAGCAACCTGGGTACTCATTTTACCGATCTCGGAAGGATGGAAGGCTGAGTCAACCATGAGCCTCCTACCTGGGATTGAACCCCTGGTCGTGAGCACAGTTTTACCTGCAGTACAGGCATTTAACCACTGTGCCATGACTTGCAATTCAAGCCACAAGGAGAAACATCCCTCCATTTGTGTTAAATTTATATATTAAAACTTTTTGGGAATGGCAACATTTCTTCTGATAGAAAAGTTCTGAGTATATAACTTAATGGAAGTCGACTCTCCACCAGCAAACTTCCACACCACCATTCCATAACTATAACTCAGTATGAGCTGCTATCTGGCTTCTCTTATTTTTTACAATTTTTCTCTCTGTACATTTCTTTTTTGCATTATGCCTATTAGCCTGGAAGTCATTATTTTAGAAGATAAACCATCTTGGGAGCCTTGGCAGAAAGGTGGAGTAGAAGTGCAGTAATTAAATGAACCTTCAGCTCAGTGCTCTTTCTCTCAGCTTTCCCATTTGCCAGTGACTTGGTGTTTATAATCCCACCTTAGGCTATGTTGAGACTCTAAAGTAAGGAGATAGGGAAGCTTCTTATATTCTGTTTGTTTATTCTGTATTTCTTTTTTTGTTGTTGTAAATAATGCTTTGATATTGCCTGTCTGTTGAGTGGACCGCTGAGAAGGCTAAGAGTATCAAAGCAACAGTGAAACAGCCATAAAGCCCCCGTTAAATGTATTTAAATGCTGAGCTAAAACCTTTCCATTCTGGTAGGCATTTAGACCCTGATGGTTATTTTTCAGTTTATGCTACTTAATTGTTATTGCTGCCTCTTGACATCTTGATATTTTAATGTTTCAGTAATGAATCTACTGGTTTATTTGACTGCGGTGATATTGTATTTGCTTTCCCCGTGCCCCAAGGGCATTTGAGAAATACATTTTCAAAATCCTCTTTGTACCATTGTGTGAGGGCTTCCCAAGTATAACGTTGTTGCTGCATAACACTGTGCAACCCTGGACATGGGTCGCTTCCTTTGAATTTGGGAGCAAAGTATGTCAAGCTTTGTGAGTTCTTGGGTGGGAGACAAGCGAGTATAAGAAACCCCGGGTAGGCACCCTTTTTCTTGAGAGATAAAAACGTTTCGCTCCTCATCCAAACAACTTCACGAGCAGTGAAACATTTCTATCTCTCAAGAAAAGAAGTCCAGTTGCCATGACTCCACTTCCAGATAATCTCACCTGGATGACTGAGAATCTTCACAGACCCGGGTAGGGACAGGAGGTTAAGGCTATGTATTCTGCCCAAAGCCATCAAGAGACATAAATGTCTATCAGAATTGGCAGCATTGGGCTAGATCAGCAGTTCCCAGCCTTGGGTCCCCTATTGTTCTTGAACTACAACTCTCAGAAATTCTGGCCAGCACAGCTAGTGGTGAAGGCTTCTGGGAAATTTGGTCCAAGGGGACCCAAGGTTGGGAACCATTGAGTGAGATGATCCAGGACGCTGAACCACTAGGAGGCAATTTCATGTGCAGTTGTTTCTGTGTCAGCTAACAGTTGTTGACATCAAAGTAGAATAGCTCAGAAGAGGAACAAGGAAGAAGACATTTGTCACTACTCTTCATCCCAATACCCTAATCCCTTTCTTGTTTTGCCTATTAAAGTCCCCAGATGTTCTTGGACTACAACTCCCAGAAATCCTGCGCTTCTTGGTTATCAAGGCCACAATCCACCTTCCTTTGAGATTTAAAGCAACATGGGGGGAAGCATTCTCCACCGGATGACATTGTCACAATGCAAGCCTGCCGGTGACTGATGTGTTCTAGAGTCTGGCAGAGTATCGAGTGGATAAATGTGCCTGACGCTTTGTGATAGAGCTGGTAATTACATTTCTCAATGAGCGATATTAATAGTGAAAGCAGGCTTCAGTCCACTGCATGAGAATTGCTTATAGGAGAGGCTGCGTGGAGAGATGGAGTCATTTATTAACCTGATGAATTACAGAAAAATGGACTTTTCCTCCAAATGCCGAAAGGCTTTTCTTCGATGTGATGCCTTCCAAAGAGCTGCTCTGGCCTGGGGGGTCTGATCATTTGACACTTCATCCCAACGCTCTGCCGCCATCATGGATAAAGAAACCAGGCAGGAGGCTGTGTGATCTTTCTTCCTGGAATGAATGTGCATGTCATCAGAGAGGAGAAGCAAAGCTGCGAGTGTCGTCTTCAGATCACCTCTCAAATTATTCTTTCGATCTTTAATCTGCTCTCACTAGTCCCCTTTTGAAAATGTTAACTGTTATTCCCATTTTAGAGATAGGGATGCGAGTCAACCAGCAAGTGAATTTGTTGCTGAGTGAGGATTTAAACCCAGTCTTTGTATGCCGGATCTGCCGCGATCAATCCAGGCGATTGATTTGCCACCCTGTGCGTGTTAATAGACCGTGCTAGCACAGCAAGGTACGAGGGTGGTTCGTTTTAGTTGCTCATCAAAAGACTGGCTCTTGGCCGACAAAGGCAGATCTGACTCCCATTTCTATATCTGTGTGGTTTTGTGTGATACCTAAATTCATTCTCCTGATTTCGTAAGTACAAGACTGCTGCCTGTCCCATCTTTTCTTCCTGTGATGCTGCTACAGATACCTGAGTCCTCAGCCAGGGCAGATCTGCAGGGGTGTCAATCTGGCCCTTTACTGTCAGTGAACTGGAAGGAGCCTATGCATTGATCTCATTTTTACCTCTCTTTCGACCAGAATCTAAAATCCCTTTTGCCTTCCCAGTTGGCTGCCTGAGCCACAGCCATTGCATCTGGCCCCGTTTCTAAAAAATCTGGTTCAGTCCCAATCTTTGCCTAATGAAGATGTCTGTAGAACTCAAAAGATCACCTTACATGTGTGGGGTTTTTAAAAATTGATCTGCTAAGATACTGACTAAACCAGAACTTGGCTTCTATAAACAGATTTCACAACTAAATTTTGTGCCTTCCGTTTCCAGATACTGCCCAAAGTGTTGATGTCTAAGACCAGTTACAACCTGAGCTAGTCTAGGTCTGATGGTATCTATCTTGTTTCCCATTTTGGGATGGGTTCATACCTCTCTGGCCAAGCATGGACTTTGCATTTTTGACATAGTTTCAGGTTCCATCCACAGCCTGTCCTCCCAAGACTTGGAAAGAAACCCTAAAGCAGTAGTGGTGAACCTTTGGCACTCCAGATGTTTTGGACCACATCTCCCAGAATTCCAAGCTTGTATTGCCAGTGACAACGGAGCGTGGGAGTTGTGGTCCAAAAGATCTGGAGTGCCAAAGATCCACCACCACTGCCCTAGAGAGTTCCAGCCAGTCACTGCCAGTGTCATTAAACTGGACAAGCAAAGAGCCTGATCTGGTGCCTTCTTAAATATTGGCGGAAATGCTGTTGCTTTTCTTTTCATGAAGGTGGATAGCAAATGGTGTAGTGTTCACTTGGTTGCATCCAGAAGTTCAAGAGTCCCCGGTGGGATTCGAATAGATACACCAAGCCAGAAGCCATTGGGCACCTCCGGGGAATCACAGCAGCATTTTATTTATTTATTTATTTATTTATTTATTTATTTATTTATTTATTTATTTATTTATTTATTTATAATATTTTACCCCACCTTTCTTCTTGGAAAAGGATCCAAGGTGGCTTGCAATAATGAAGGACAACATACAGCCCAGAACATTCAAAACATATTCAAGTGATGAATAGGGAATTATTTTTAACTGTTTCCTGGAAGTGAGTGAATGTTACGTCATTTGCCTTCCAGATGTGTAGCTGTCCCAGAAGATTCCAGCTGCCAAATCCCCCTCAAAGATGCCTCTTGTATGCAGCTGGTCTGGTGGGTTCAATTTCCTACTTCCTCTGCTTTACATCTCAGTAGCTTCGCCCTGATGGCTTTATTGTCCCCTCCACCTGTTGTCCTCCTCCGGAGGCCTCCTAAGAGCCAATGGGGGAAATAAAAGCTCCTTCTTTTCACTCTTGGTCTGGAGGAAAGGAGTGTCAGTCCTCGGGAGAGCAATATGATGTGTGGTTGTGCCGAGTCCTCCGCTTGCTCTCTCCACTGCCATGTCACTCCATTTCTCTTGGGGCTCCTTGACATCAACTCTCTCCCAGCCCTGAGATGGGAAGAGAGGAAAGAGAGGGGGGTTGAGCCAGTCTCATGCCTCTGCGAGAAGAGAGAGAGAAAACCATTGAATTATTAGAAGTGCTGCAAAGCAAAATAATTTAGCAGTGTGATTACTTCTCAATGCAACACTTCACAAGGGTTTTATTATTATTATTATTATTATCATCATCATTAGATTTCTTTCTCTCCACCCCACTCTCCTCCTTTAATCCCTACTGTGTTTTGCTTTCTTTCCAAACTCAATGAAAATATTCTAGCTGGAAATAAACACCTGAGGCTGTTGCATCACGTAGTTAATTAAAATCTAAATCATGCAGTGTCGCAGGGACAGCTTTCAATTTCCCTCCATTCAAAGAGCGAAGCACCCTTTGGCAGGCCTGCCTGTCGGGTTTGCAGTGCTTACTTTGACAAAGCCAGTGCTGAAGGCTCAGAAAAAGGTTGCATTTTATTTGCTTGTCCAGTCCATTAAGATCCTGTGGGCCACAGGCCTTCCCGAAAACATTTTTGGGGCTCCAGAAAGCAAAACTAAACAAAAAATAGAGCTCTTACAAACATAGATTTCCACATTCTTAAAAGACCTTGGGAAGCCTAATCCAACAGGAGGATCAGGTATGGAGACCATGTATCATTTGAGTCCAAAAATAAGAATGTTTCCAGGAATTTAATTTGCTTCTCCATAGGATATTTGGTCTCTAGATCCACCTGGGTTGAGATGTCCTGTTCTAAAGAAATCACCACCTTGCTCCATGACCAGGCAATCTTCAGAGACAGTTGGTCCTCTCCCAGCACATAATTTTTTTCATGGAAGTAAAGCCTGGACAACAGGCAGGCTTTTTGAACGAGACTCAAGGTAGGATGGGGTGCTGAGTGTACCTTTCAATTACTTCTGTATCCTTCTCACCCGCTGCTCTGTTGTGATGGCTTCTTTCACTATTCGGCCTCTGGTGCTGTTGCATCTCCTCCTTCGTGGGAGCAACTTTCTTCTTTGGCTTTCCTGCTGCTGCTGCTGCCGTTACCACCACCACCACCACTACTAAGATATTGACTCTTGTGGGTGGCTAATGCAGTGGGTGGTTCGCCTTTGAGATTTCAAGGGTCTAGAAAGAGGGGGTTGTTGACAACAGAAGGGAGATCCAGTGCTAAATCTGAACGCAGCAGTATAGCACTGGGTGAAGGATATGTTTGTGGTGAAACAAACAGGTCTTACCGGAAGAGGAACAGTTGGACTTGTGCGGCTCTTGCCACTTAGCTGCAGGCTCCTAAGTAAAATGCATCTTTATTCCTACATATGGGGGTTTGATCAAGACTAGGGCCATAGGTCCTAGCCCAGCACGATCGTTTTCCAAACCAAAAGTCATGTTGTTCATTAGCAGAACTAGAGGCTTGGTGCTCTAGGCTTCAGCTATCCCGTAGTTCCGGTAACGTAGCTAACTGAGATAGAAAGCCAGGGAGATTAGTAGTCATCCAACTCATGGGTAACCCAAAAGCTTAAGAGTGTCAAGCAGTGAAATGGTGTTGACATGGGCCGCTGTTAGCAACAGAAAATGGCCAGAGATTGCCTTTTACTAAGTCAACTCCTGGGCCCATCTAACCTGGTTAGGTCAGCTCTGACTGGCAGCAACAGTTTATTTATTTATTTATTTATTTACAGTTGTTTTTACCTGCCCCACTACCAAGTGGACTCTGGGAGGCATACAACAATATATTAAAACTATAAAACAACATAGCCATTGTTGTTTTTCAGTCGTTCAGTTGTGTCCAACTCTTTGTGACCCCATGGACCAGAGCTCGCCAGGCCTTCCTATCTTCCACTGCCTCCCGGAGTTTGGTCAAATCCATGTTGGTTGCATCAATGATACCATCCAACCATCTCATTCTCTGCCGTCCTCTTTTCCTTTTGCCTTCAATCTTTCCCAACATCAGGGACTTTTCCAAGGACTCCTCTCTCCTCATGAGGTGGCCAAAGTACTGGAGCCTCAGCTTCAAAACCTGTCCTTCCAGTGAACATTCGGGGTTGATTTCTTTCAGGATGGATAGGTTTGATCTCCTTGCAGTCCAGGGGACTCTCAAGACTCTCCTCCAGCACCACAGCTCAAAAGCATCGATTCTGCGGTGATAAGCCTTTATAGTCCAGCTTTCACTTCCATACATAGCCATTAAAAACCATCAAAAAGGCTGAAACAATTTAGAACAACCATGTACAAATAATAAAATCCTACTTCTTAGGAGTCCAGCTAAAAGGTCACTATCTAGCTCCAAGGTTCTCTGACGTTTTTAGTAGGATATTTCCATAATACTGCTTTGCCTGGGACAAGAACTCAGGAGGTCCAGGTTTGGATCCTCAATCATCTCATCGGGGATATGGAACTGGCAAAGCCACTCCTTAAATATCTCATTAACCTTGGCAGCCCTATTAAGGTTTCTAGGCATTGGTTCCAACTGAACAGCACAGAATAACAGCCACCTTACCTGGAGACGAGTGCCTTCTGCAGTGGCTTCCCATCCACACACTAACGGACTGTGACCGAACCAAGTTTCCAAAATCAGATGAGATCAGGCATGCTCCAAGTGCCAGGATGTGTGCATGTGTGTTTGAAACTCTTACCCTTCTTGTGCGTGAATCATTCTTAGTGCTGCATGCACACAGCTGCTGGCAGCTCCTGCTCTTGGTCCTAGCATCAGATTTGAATTATTTCTTTAATTGTTTCTCTAGATGTCGTTTCTGAACCGACTAAGGGATTATACTGCAAGTCTGACTGACAGGAAAAGGCTGAGTCTTTTGCCCATTTCCTAATACAAGTTATTCAATGCCAACCCCTTGGCATTGATTTTTGAGGTTACTTATGGACAAAAAAATGCCCTCTCCGGTTTTTCTTCTGCTCTGTGGAGTCCACTGCTTTTTCTACCATTGATGAATGGGGATATCTAAATCCCTCCAAGCCCTCTTAGAGAGCTGGTTCTATCCATTGGTCGTGTTTATTGCCACAGGTCCTTGGCTGGCTCCCAGCGAAGGTGGATTTGTGGAAGATGACCAAGAGCTTTAAACGTTTGTGCACCAAATGGAGTGGGGTGTTTTTACAGGACTGTAGTGCTACTTCTATACTGGAAAAAGTGTTGTTGTTGTTGTTGTTGTTTGTTGTTGTTAGAAGATGAGCCAAAGATGGGCAAGGGGCATGCAAGGGACGGGCAACTCTTAACTAGGTAGGACTGATTCATCTCCACGGCTGTGTAGTGACCCCCTTTCTTTGGCTTTTGAATGAGGATTTCTACATTCCGCTCTTCTTCTTTCTGAGGAATGTGAGTGTGCTGGAGCTGCTGTCTCCAATAGCTCTTAACAGCGCCTCTGGCTTGGCTTTTTTAACAAAAGCGTTATTCGGGGGAGGTCAGTGGTGCAATGGGAAGAATAACAAAATAAAAACGCAACCTGCCCAGAACTCTCACCGCCACCACCGTCCCGCAGGTGAGGGAAACAAAATAGAGGGCAGGCGTGGCCGCATCTTGTTTCGACCCACGTTTCCTGTAGAGCAGAATCATAGAATCATAGAGTTGGAAGAGACCTCATGGGCCATCTAGTCCAACCCCCTGCCATGCAGGAACCCCTTCACAATATTTCCGACAGATGGCCATCCAGCCTCTGCTTAAAAACCACCAAAGAAGGAGGCTCCACCATCCTCCGTGGCAGCATATTCCACTGCTGAACAGCTCTAACTGACATGAATTTCTTCCTAATGTTCAAATGGAATCTCTTTTCCTGTAGTTTGAAACCATTGCCCCGAGTCCTAGTCTCTGAAGCCATGGAAAACAAATCTGTTCCCTCTTCAATATGACATCCTTTCAAATATTTAAACATAGCTATCATATCCCCTCTCTGTCTTCTTTTTGAAAGGCTAAACATTCCCAGTTCCCTAAGCCGTTCCTCATAAGGCATTTCCTCCAGATCTTCAACCATCCTGGTCTCCCTCCTCTGCACCTGCTCAAGGTTGTCAACATCCTTTTTAAACTGAGGTGCACAGAACTGGACACAGTACTCCAGGTGGGGTCTGACCAGAGCAGAATAGAGTGGCACTATCACTTCCCTTGATCTAGACACTATGGTTCTGTTGATGCAACCAAGAATCGTATTGGCTTTCCTGGCCACCACATCACACTGCTGACTCATATTCAATTTGTGGTCCAGCAACACCCCCAAATCCCTTTCACAGGTACTATTCTCTAGCCAAGTGTCCCCCATCCTATATCTGTGCAATTCATTCTTTTTACCTAGATGTAGCACCCTACATTTCCCTCTGTTGAAATCCATTCCATTAGCTTTGGCCCAGCATTCTAATCTGTCAAGGTCCTTTTGGATTTTCATCCGATCCTCTAGGGAATTAGCAACCCCTCCCAATTTGGTATCATCTGCAAATTTAATTAGCATACTCTCTATTCCTTCCTCCAAGTCATTAATAAAGATATTGAACAGCACTGGACCCAGAACAGAACCCTGGGGCACCCCACTGGTCACATCTCTCCAAGCTGATGAGAGGCCATTTATGATCACCCTTTGGGTGTGATCAGTCAACCAATTACAAATCCATCTAACAGTAGCACTATCTATCCCACTTCCTACTAACTTCTTAGCAAGAATACCATGGGGAACCTTATCGAAGGCCTTGCTAAAGTCCAGATAAGCAATATCCACAGCATTCCCCTCATCCACCAGGCCTGTAATTCTATCAAAGAAAGAGATCAAATTAGTCTGGCATGACTTGTTTTTAAGAAACCCATTTTGACTTTTCGTAATGACAGCATTGTTTGTTAGATAATTGCAGACTGACTGCTTAATAATCTGCTCTAGGATCTTTCCGGGAATTGAAGTCAAGCTGAATGGGTGGTAATTATTTGGGTCCTCTTTTTTTCCCTTTTTGAAGATGGGGACAACATTAGCCCTCCTCCAATCGATGGGGACTTCTCCTGTCTTCCAGGACTTCTCAAAGATTATTGCCAATGGTTCTGAAATTACTTCTGCCAGTTCTTTTAATATCCTTGCGTGTAATTCATCTGGCCCAGGAGACTTAAATTCATTTAATGTTTCCAGATGTTCCTGTACTACCTCCATACCTATTCTATGTTGCAATTCCCATCCTACCTCATCTACTCTTTGTCCCAGCAGATCTCTTTCTTCCTTTTTGGAGAAAACAGAGGCAAAAAAGGTGTTGAGTAGTTCAAACATGAGCCAAAGGGAAAGACAGAAAGCCGGCGTTTGGGTCCTGTCTGCAATAATGACAGTGTGACAAGCGCAACGAGAAGCTTGGCAGGGGCCGCTTGGCTTGTTGGTGCCGCCCCCCCCCCTTTTTTTGCCATTCTAGGCAGGTATTGATGCGTCTGTAGCTGTGAATTCACAGGAGGTAAAGAGATGCTTCTTTGAATACCAGAGCCAGCGGAAAAGACAAGGCAAGCAGAGACAGGCAGGCTGGGAAATGGTTCCCGATGCTCTCTCTGTGTGTGTGTGTGTTTTTTTAAGCTGCTTCATTGTTTTCTCTCCCCACCCTGCCACAAACCCAACATCTGTATAGGAAGAACAGGCCTAATCTATGCATACCCCAGTTCCGCGATGAAAGATAGCCTTTGGGGTGAGCCTAGTTGAATCTTGAGAATTTCAAAATGATCCTTGGCACTAGAGCAGGGGTGTCCAAACCTCCACCCTTCTGATGTTTTGGACCACAACTCCCAGAATTCCAAGCCTGTATTGCCAGTCACAAAGGACTGTGGGAGTTGTCCAAAACATCTGGAGGGCCAAAGTTTGGACACCACTGCACTAGAGCCTAGCAAGCGGGTGACATTAGTACTCAGAACATGCGGATGGAAGTCACATCACTCAATGGCTGGCTCAGCAAGCCGACTGAATGTATGTGATCTAGCGTGGCCTTAAATATTCATTAATTTAGCTAAATATTTGCTTTCTCCACGTCTGCCGGCAAATATACATCAGCTCGTAACTCCAGCACAACCGCTGCAAATTAAGTAAGGTTGTCAAATGGGTTCCCAGGTATTCCAGAACAAGTTGGCCCAGAAACTTATTGAAACTGGCTTAACTTCCTTCATGGACTCTAACTGTGTGAATCTTCCCTTCTTCTTAATGAAATTCACACCCTTCAGGTGGAGCAATTACAGGATGTGGCAAACTCGTCCAAGTTAAGGTTTTATTCAGGCGTCATTCTGAGGAACAGCAGGCGTTCACCCGTCAGTCTGCTGTCTTTGCAAGTGCAGTGCTCAGATCAGTGCCACGTGGTCGGCCAACAAAAGGATTCTGCCTTTTTTTGGGGGGGGCAAGGTAATTAAAGCCAGGTGAAAACATCCCTGGGAAACCGCCAGCCAAACTGTCAAGAAACACCGGCTGTATTTTTGGAGTTTTTTTTAAACTGTCAATTTTATAGAAACAAGTGAACAGAAAGCAGGCCTCCTGGTTCAGGTTTGGATCAGAACCTTCTAGAATAGTGGTTCTCAACCTGTGGGTCCCCAGATGTTCCTGGACTGCAACTCCCAGAAGCCTCCACCAGTTGCTGTGCTGGAAAGGGTTTCTGGGAATTCCAGTCCAGGAACGTCTGGGGACCCACAGGTTGAGAACCACTGTTCTAGAAGAGCACTGCGGCTTCTCACAGCAGCCACTCACAGGTCACAAGGGAGCCCTTAATCAAAATATGAAGCTGGTCATTCCTTCTTCCAGCCACTAGTATTTTTAAGCCTATTGCTCGCCCGCTGCTTACACTTGGAAAGTTTGTGCAGTAAGGGAAATTTAGCTCAGCAGCCCAGGTTATCAGGGACTTTGTCCAACCTTGTCTCTTCTGCTGGGTTGGTTGTTTGTTTATTGATGTTTTTCATTTGTATGCTGTTCTTCTCTCCAAAGAAACACAACATAAAGCAACACATATAACAATAAAATATTCCATGCAAAGGACAATGTACAATAAAACCTAGCAAACAACATCATGCATAAGAATGTGTGCCACCTAACTAGGCCAATGGGAGCAAGAGGATGGGGAAAGTTGGCCAACCGAAGGGTCAGTGGTGTGGGGAAAGCTTTAGAAGTGCCAGCTGAGAAGAAAGACCCCTTTGAAAGAGGAGGGAGAGACTACAAGCAGCCACAAGAGTGAGAAGTGGTGGGAATGGGGAGGAAGCCTGAAAGGAAATGCTGAGAACAAGGGTATATTTAGCCTTGCTTCTTGTGCATGAAAATGGGAAACCGCGGGTGTTTTCATGTCACCTGCAAGGAAAGATATTGTATGTCACTCTTCATGAGAGTTTTTACATTTGGAAGTCCAGCTTAATAGAAATGGTACAAATTGTGTTGAGCCTTTGTTGCCTGGAATTTTAAATAATCAGAAGCAGGTGGTAGATTGCTTGCATCCTTTGGATCAGTCAGCTAGTTCTTCTCTGCTTGCTCTGTGTATTCATTTTGCCTCGGAATAGGGAAAGAGATTAATGTTTGTACAAATTACAGAACCTTCGAAACCCCACCTCCTCTCACTCTTGCACTGACACACAGGCATCAGGTGGACTAAACATGTCAGGCAGACTGACATGCTGACGAGTCATTTGGTGATTTCTTAGCATTCTCTCAGTAGGAAATCTCATGAAGGAGAAAAAATAAAACATATCAATGTAACAAAAATATAACAAATATAACAGACATAAAGCCCGTGCAACCCACCCCCCTGGGGACTTAAAAACAAAATTACAACTTTCATGATATTGACCAGCCCATTTCCCTCCAGAAATACATTGAGTCTTCTCCAGGCGTATACCCTTGATCATTTTGAAATACATATACCAACAGTTTATCCTATATTCCATTAAAGTCATTAGACTTACTCAGGCCTTTCCTAATTTTAATTTCACGAGTCAGTTTATCATTAATAGCTAGATTCCATAACTCATACCATTCTTCCATTACTAATTGATTATTCGATTTCCAATATTTGGCAAAAATCAGCCTTAAGACTCAAGAGAAGGCCAAGGCTGAAGCTCCTAGACTGCTCAAAGAGTCTAGAACAGTGGCGGCGAACCTTCGGCACTCCAGATGTTTTGGACCACAACTCCCAGAGTACTTTGTCATTGGCAAT
>JAHTLZ010000054.1:12693493-12704268 GCA_023846285.1 Phrynocephalus versicolor
GGGGACTGACGAAGCAGAAAATGCAGTTGCCGTCTTTTTATACACAGATTGTACACAGCATCTTCTATTTTCTTCACCTGTGGGTGGCGTAGTTTTGTAACTTGAGACTTGTGATAAGGCAAGGAGGAGTTTCTGCAGGCAGCCTTTGCCCCATCACGCTAAACTCCTGGATAGAAACAATGGGAAGATTTGTCCCAAGACTGTTTTTTTTTTTTTTTAAGTGACAGATTTGTGCAACCCAGCTTGGATCTCTGGATGCTTGGGAGCTCCTAACACTTCGTTCACAAACAATGCAAGCGTCAACAGCGGAGAAACACATCTTCAGCTTGGGTTGCCATCTAGGGAAGAGAAGTCAACTTTTTCCCTGCCCACAGATGGTCAACATCTCCATGCTCCCACCCACCTCTTTCTTACTTTGCCCATCCACCAGGGAGAAGGAGATAGAGAGGGACTCCTGACTACCTTTATTCCTCTCTGTTGGGTTGTACTGCTTGTATTCCTGGTGCCAGGAACATGGGAAATGTAGTTCTGGCAATGGTGGTGGTGGCAGCGTTGGGGACTAGCACTTCTCTTCTGTCTTCCAGTGACATGTCTATGGCAGGTCCTTAGAGTTCTGGGGGGAAATGTAACTTTCCCCCCTTGTGACAAAACTGGTGAGCCAGAGGTGGTATATCCAAGCCGATTCCAAGTTTACTTGCCTAGCTCTCTTTAGCATGGGAGACTGCCCCCCCACCTCCCTCCTGTATTCTGGCTTTCTGCACTTCGAAAGCAGCAGTATATCGGCAAAGGAGATGTTGTTGGTTTTTTTTGCTGTCACACCATGTGAGGTTTTACTCTGTAGACATGCTTTTCCAACTTGTTTCTAGCCATGAGTGATGAAGTCTCCCTACCTCTCGCCCACCACTAAAGTACGAAGTAGGCTCTCCGTGTGAGTTAAGACCCTGGAAAACCAGACTGGAGCCCCAACACATAAGCAGGAGCTTCCCCTCTGCAGACAGTTTTTTTTTCCATCTGGAGAAATTAATAATAAAGAAAAGAATGCCGGAAGGCTCCCTTGCATGTTGGCGGGAGAGAACTGGACAAGTAAGGGTCAAACAGGTCTCCTGGGAGCCATCTGTGGAACCTCCTGAAGGTTGGGAGGGCTGTGCCCCATCAGGGCCTTCTAACACACTCCAGTTCAGTTGAGAAAGGGCTTGGAATCAACACAGCCATTTGTTACCTTGGCCAGCTGAGGCAAGCAGCAGGGGCTGTCAGCATTTTGACTGTGCCTCGGTTGCTTTGATGCTAGGAGTGCTGTTCTGGAAGAGAACCAAGTCTCTGCAGTGACACGGAGAGAGGGAAATGGTGCAGACCTGTGCCATCAGTACTGGCTCTGCTACTAACGTCAGATCTATCCCTGTTGATAGAGCATTCCTGGTTGGTTAATTTCTGTTTGGATTGTGCCGTTCCAGAAATTCATTGTTTAGCAGAGGTATCCTAGTGGCGGGGATTGGCAGGAAGACTAAGAGAGAGAGAGAGAGAGAGAGAGAATAGTGCCCGCAGGAAGGAAATGGCTGATCCCCCTGTTTGGGAGATGAATCTTGCAAATGAAGAAGATAGAGAGTCAGTTCTTAAGAAAAGGATATGCAAGAAAGAGGAGAAGTAGGTGTTGAATTAACTCAATTGACGAAGGACATGTTGGCTTTTGCACACATGGGGTCCTGTTTTTCCCAGAAGCCCTGGAGAATTATTGGTGAATCTCTTATTATCATCCTTATGATGAGAAATCAATACCGAGCATTTTAACAGCATCACCTTTTAGCCCCTGCAGGTGAAAATTCTGCCACACTGTGCAGTGGATGAATAAAATTGAATTTTAATCTGCCTTACTGCTCCTTTGACACCTGGACCACCATCTCACTCTTTGCTTGCCCCTCGTGTCTTCTCCACCAGAAGACCCGTGTCTCTGAAGCCTGATGGTCCCCAAGTCTCATTCAGATGGCAAGCTTAACTGCCACTCCCCTGGATCAGAACAGCATCTGCCTCCAATTACAAAGATGGACAAGTGGGACCTTGTCCTGCCCTCTCTTTTTTTTTCAAGCTGTTCTCAGGGCCAGGACACTTTGTGCCTGCGTTAAAACTCCATTTAATGCCTTTGACCATTCTTGAGGCCCTCTCCTGCCCTCGAGAAGTAGTAGCAAATGAAAACCAGCCCCTAAGAACCTGATTTCTGGAGATAAACCAGAGAATGAAATAGTGAAGTTGGACGGACCCTAGAAGGGCATCAAGTCCAACCCCCTGCTCCACACAGGAATACAAATCAAAGGATATTTGCCAGATGGTTGTCCAAATTTCTCTCGAGTGCCTCCAGTGTTGGAGCACTCACCACCTCTTGAAGCCATTGGTTCCATTGCCATGCAGCTCTAGCAGTTAGGAAGTTTTCCCTAATCTTCAGCCCAAGAATGTGTATATCCCAAAACAGACCTAAATTAGGGTCTCATTTGTACAGCCTGATGGGAGTAGAAATCCTTATTTGTTGCCTTCTTCCAGACTAGGATGACGAGTGATAAAATTACAGTACTCTACTTCCCACGCAAGGGGGCTGAAGTTTTTTGTGGTCAGAGGGCAAGAATGCTATTCCGTGTACGTGCAAAAAAATGAAGATTGCACAAATTGACGACAGCTACAACTTAGCCTTGTAGTCCTGGAAGGATTAGCTGCATTGGGAGCTTTGTACAACAGCACCAGTTGTGCCATTCTTGTGATGGAAGCAAAGAGTTTGTATTCACAGTCTTCTCTAGCCCTCTCTGCACTGCGTTGCCCTGAACCTCTGCTCATCGGTTTGGACTGCGATAGACCTGCCCTCTCGTGCTGCCTTGTTGGCTTGGTGTGTGCATGATGCCCAACTTGACCTCTGCTCTGGTGTGGCCCGTGTGAATTGGCTCTGACTTGTTGGTGTTTTCGATCCGGACTGGCTCTGGACTCTCTCTCACTCCGGTTTATTCATGTTTGCTGCCACAGAAATCAGCACATGCCTGCTGTCTTCAACCACTCTGTCTGCCATTGAGCCTTTGTACTCCAGCCGTCCCTGCTCTGGATCCTGATCGTTTGCCGTGTTTGGAATTGCATCCTTGCCTCTGATCTTGCCGGACGGGTGATCACAAATTCCTCCTGGCTCAAATCCATTTCCTCCGAAAGTTGGAATATAAGTGGAACCATAAGTCAGCCTTTTGCTCCTAGCGGGAGGAAAAGAGTAGCCACAGGTGGGGTGGCTGTCTCAGATTACTCTCGAGCAGCATATAGAGGCCAGACCTCTGCCTGTCAACTGGAATGAGATAATCATGGCTTCACTCTTGACTGGGTGAAGGCAAAGGAAAATCCGTTTCTCACGAGTTCAGAACAGCAACTGCAGTCGTTTCAAGGGGTGCAGAATCATTTAATGCAGATATTGAATCCATATGTTTTTTTTTCTCATGGGCTCCAGAGGGGTCCACAGGACTCATTTCATCCTCACTACAGCCCAGTGGGACAAATTGGCCTGAAAGGTAATCACTTGCTCGAGGGCACTTTGTGTGAGCTTCGAAGCTGAGCCAACCCTTGCCCTGTCATTTCAGCTCCATCACAGTCCCAAGCACTCCTCCTTAACAATTACCGCTGCTGAAGCCGGGAGGGCCATGGGATGCACAGCCGCAGTGTCTGGACATAGGTGGCACTACAGGAATGGAACTCAGCAGGACTCCATGTTTCATCAGGGGTATGCTTCTGCAGGGGAAGCTGCACAAAGCTCTCACTGAACCACAAGAGGGGAAGCTGAAGTCGGGGGGGGGGTCATGCGTGGCCACGTGTGGGCCCAGAGCCACCACACACTGTACATCACTCAAAAGGTTTTCCTGAAAAATGTCCCCTACAGGGAATTTCAAAAGCAGGGAATTTTGGTCCAAAGCAGGGAAATTTGTTTTATTATTCTCTCTCTCTCTCTCTCTCTCTTTCTCTCTCTCTCTCTCTCTCTCTCTCTCTCTCTCTCTCTCTCACACACACACACACACACACACACACACACACACACACACACACCAGGGGCTGACCTTCGAGGGCTTCATTTCCTTTTATTTGTGCAAAACTCTGCAGTCCGAATAAAAAGATGCAAATGATAGTCTCACGCCTCTTGTTGTAACGTCAGCAATGATTTTCATTGCAAAACACATTATGTTGAGCTTGGCAGGAATTTAGAAAGAGAAGGAGAGAGGAGGGAGGTGGAGGGCAGGTGGGGGGGCGGGGGGCGAGCAGGGTTTGCAGTGGGCAGATTGCCCAGCTCCTGATCTATCTGCTAATGAGCCACACCTGATTAGGCTTCATTCACAGGCTCAGCATTGTGGACGCCGGACTGCCGTTAACTCCTTGGCTCAAGTGGGCTCCGTCTATTAAAAAAGCATTGGGACCCAGTTCTGGCGAGGGAACAAACAGCTGAAGCTGTCCCAGCGTGACCTCAGAACCATTTTTTTCCCCTTGATGGTCCTTCCAGGACAGCTGAAGGTGATGGAGTTGGCAGCTTAATTGAAGAGGGCTACAGTGCTTCTCGTCTCCTGTCCATTAATATTCTGCATCTATCCCTTCCTTAAGCTGAAGACTCAGTCCGTTGTGTGACCCCTTGGCCTTTGCAAAGAGAGGGAGGGGGAATCCTGGTAAAGGGTGAATGTGTGAACGCAGGCATCTAAAGAGAAGAAAGGAACTGAAGACCCGGTAACAAATTGCTGTCCGGGGGCAGAAGGGAAGCATCAGTTGTGTGACAGATGATTTTTCCCTTGCTTTGAATTACTAAAGGGACATCGTGGAAGCTGGAACTGTGTCTCTGTTCGTCCATTTAGCGAGAGAGGCTGCAGTAACTGGCCCAGCAACATTTGGGGCAAAAGAGCTCTACCGTTAGACTGAGGGAATTGCGGTCAGGGAATTGTAGTCAAATACCATTCAGAAATCCAGCTAGCCTGCAAGAAGAGGATGAGAAGTAGCATTTGGGGTGTAAACTAAGGATGTAATATATGTCTCAGCAATGCAGAGAAGGATAAGAAATCGCAGTATCTTCCTCTTCAGCATCTAGTAACGTCACAGTTCTTTTGACCGAATTCTCACATGGACAAAGTATAGAAGTTTTGTGCAGAATTGCTTATTTTGTGGGAGTAAAAGAACAAAGTTTCCTTTACGTTCATGTATTATACAAAACTAGGATGACTTCTTCTTTATGAATATGAAGCACGTGATGGGTTGTTTGTGCCTCCCTTAAAAATTAATCCTGTGCTCTCTCTCTCTTGCTCTCTCTCGCTCGCTCTCTCCCTGTGTGTGTGTGTGTGAAATGACACCAGACACATTTTGCACAAACTGCAAATTTGAGACTTTACTGAAGCAGACTCTAATCTGACACTAGTAAGGAATTTAGAATAGAATAGAGTGGTACTTTGTATAAAGGAATTAATTCATTCCAAATGAAATTCTGTTAAGCAAATTTTCCTTTGTACAATTTTCCCATTGGAATGCATTGAAAACGGATTAATCCCTAATTGTGACCATTTTTCTGTTGTATGGATTTGCCCTATAGGCAATTCTGTTAAGCGATTTTCCCCTATCTCCGGATTTTTTTCCTTTTCAGCAGATTTTGTGTTAAACAAACTGCTTGTTATACGAGGGTCTACTGCAGATAGAATAGATACTTTATTGTCATTGTACATAGTGCAACGAAATTGAAAGCTATCCCAGGCCTGTTCTGCAACAATCATTGAGGCATGGTCCGCAATTCTATTATCTTCCTTATGGCGGTAAGAAATCAAGTTGGCATGAAATGTGGGGATGTTTCTTTTTCCCCTTCTGCATGACAAACAAAGCCAGCTCTTGGTTAAGCAAGGCTAAGATGAGCCTAGTGGTGTTGGAGACCTCTTGGCCTTGGCCACGTTTATCTTGGAGTGTCTCTCTGCCCCTGGTTGGGCTTATTACCAGTCTTGCACACTTGATAGCCACACATCCAATGTTGATGGGATGTAAAAGTGAGTGAAATTTCGGTTCACTATTGTGTGGAGACCTCACTGACACACAAGGCCGCTTTGGCAACTGCTGGCATTTTTCTCTCCAGTTAATTGCCTTTTTAATCATAGTGAACTTGCTCCTATTTGCATGAATATCCTGGCGGCGGAATTGGTTTGCCGTTGCTGCAGATACGCCTGCCGAATATCGCATTCATAACGTGGTTTAATATACGTCATTTTGGGGAATCAGACTTTGCGATGGTTCGTTTTTGCCTGCCAGCGGATAAGAAATGTGAATCCTCTTCTTATTTATTATATCCTTCCCCCTCAATCCACCTACGGGCGCTTCGCAAATTGGAAAATAAAGTACATTTTAAAACAAAAGCAGAGATGGCTTGACCTAAGAAAATACCAAAGCCAGCCTGGAAACAGAAAATGCTATGCACACACAACCCTCTCTGATACAGTAATAGCCAAATGAAATGGGAAAAGAAAGCAGAAAAGCCCTACCATCTCAACCTGCATTGCTTTAAAAGATTCCAGGCATAGATCTTTTCAAGTAGAAATCCCACAGCTTGGGTCCCTTTGCTTGGCCCTCTTGGACATCACAGGGTTTGTAAAAAGAAATGTGCAGGACAATAACAGCAGCGGCAACAACAGCAACAACAACAAAAACAACAACACCTCTTGTGGCACTTTTTAGACTTGCTTTAGTCTTTGTGGGTAGCTTTCTGTTTCTTCAGATATTTTGAAACCTGGCAGTAAGCTCTGAAAAGCTGGTGGAAACATCCTGGCAAGTATAAGGCCCCCTTTACAAGCCAGTTGCCTTCTTTCTGATATGGCCAGTCTGATGTCCACTTCTCTTTCAGCTGAAGCCAAGAGTGACCTTGGCTTCGGTGTCTCCTAGCCTTCTCATACCAGCTGTCTGACATTAGACCTTGTCAGTGTATCACCTTTCCCATTAGCTGCTGCTGGCTCCTTCTAACTGGGAGGTGCCTAGCGCTGATGGAAAACAAATATTCTGCCTCTCCATTCCCCCCACCCCACCCAATTCTGAAACTAGGAAGATTTAAAAAAAAGAAGAAAAAGAAAAAGAAACTTGTTGGACTGCTCACAACTTTGGGTTACCTCAAAGAAACTGTAATGCAAGCATCGTGGGAGGGCACACATTACCACAGAGTTCGCAGTGACACAAGGAAGGTGATATGTCGGCATAGAATTTTTTAAATTGTTTGCAAGGGAAAAGCAGGGAAACATCACAGATGTAGTAAAAAGGAGTTTGGAGCCGTGCATCCATTAAAACAAACAAAATCAAAACTAGGCTATGGGTGATACCTTCAGAGGCTGCTAGCAGAAAAATAAAAAAAAAGTTGCTGAGCTTTCGAGAGCACAAGCCCTCTTTTTCAAAGCAGGTATACAAGTCCAAACATGGCAAGGGATGTCATTTGCCAGGAGAGAGTTCTTAAAAGTTCACTTGGCAAGATGGATGCCAGGCTTCTTCTTGGAAGGCACAGAGCAGCATGGTCCGATGGAGCTGGACTTTAGAGGCCGATTCAAACAAAGAGCTGCATGGTATGGGCACCTCCCTCTTGCTTACAACCATCATCTCTATTGATGCACATCACAGTGGTGGGGACAAAACCTAGGCGGATAATACAGCACCATCTGTGAGGACACAGAAACCCCTTTCCGAATCACGTGATTGTTGGCGGAGCCATGTGAACTACCTTGAGTTCACTGGAGGAAAGGCAGAATATCCGTATAACCAATATATGAGTAAGGGGGGGGGTCAAATAAGATGGGACGATGGACCTGTGCCTGATGGCAGCATGGGGTGGTAGGCTACCGGTGAGAAAGCAGGGTGTCACTTGGTGCCATGGAGCCATCGTGTTTAGAAGGCATTGCAGCCTTTCCTTTGACTAACAGCAAGTGCCTAGAACCCTGGGTCTTCCTGGCAACCCTGATAGCACTTGGAACAATAGGGGGTTTTGTATTCCCTTGAAGGCCAGCAGGTTTTATATCTCACTGGTTTTCATGGGCAGCATCTGACGAAACGACCTGTCCTCCTCAAAAGCAGATACCGAACGCAACTTGCTCATCCCTCAGGGGGCACAAGAGTCGATGCTGGCGTTGGACAAATAAGCTGAACCCTCTGAGTAATTCTGACAGCAGCAGAGGTTTTTAAATATGAACAATTCCACCCTGACCAAATACAGTGGTGCCCCGACTTAAGAGCAGCTCAACTTCAGAGCAATTCAACTTAAGAGTGGAAAACTGTTGGCATTTTAACTGCTGCCTTACAAATTTTAGATATGGTCTGCTCGACTTACAATTTTCCCCCGTTTTTTGAGTTTTTAACTTATTTTTTCAGTTTTTTTAGATAGGTACCCTGACTTAAGAGTAGTTTGACTTAAGAGCATGCAATTGGAACGTATTAAATTTGTTAAGTCGAGGTCCCACTGTACTTTAACTCCTCCCAACACTAGTTTTCTGAATTAAACTCTTCTGCACTAACTGGTTGATGAGTCCGATCCCCCCCCAGTGCTGTCATAACATCTTCTTTCCCGGTAAATCTCTGAACAGCGATAAGGGTAACTTGGCCTTCACCTGATATTAATACTACGAAAGGAGATGATGGACAGAGGAAGGGGGGAGAGATCTCAGAAGCCTGACTGTGTGGGACATGGAGCACGAAGCTTTGAGGTTGGAGCACGTGAATGAGGTGTGGGGTGTGTGTGGGGAGAGGGAGGAGGAATTCTCGCTAGGAGACAAAGCAGCTCATGTAAAATTAACTGAGCTCCTCAGACTGCCAAATATGCAAACGGTGATTCCCTGTGGATTTTTTTTCACTGAACAGAGCTATAAATACATCAGTTGAGGAGTGGGATGAAATGGGTTTTGTGCTCTGAATACGTTGCATGTAATTCACTCCCTACTCTTGCTTTTCTCCACAAACATAATCTTGCAGGTTGAGTCTTGATGGTGAGAATCTCTCTCTCTCTCTCTCTCTCTCTCTCTCTCTCTCTCTCTCTCTTTCTCCCTCCCTCCCTTTTCTTTCTGAAAAGCAGAATTTGCTGCTTCTGACTTAATTACAGTTGCTATGTTGAAATGTTTCTTTAAAAGCCTTTGTGAGTAATTAGTGTCAAAAATATAAGATCTACAAAGCCATAAACTCGCAGCTTGGTAATATTACCAAGTACTAATTAAAAAGAAGAAAGAAAAAACCCTCTCTTTCATGATCAGATTTCCAGTATTGGGGGGAGGGGGGAGAGAGAGAGAGATTAAAATGGTAAAAGATATGAGAGCTGGGGGTGGGAAGGTAAGTGGGCATCGGTGAGTGAGCGGCGGGCAAGACAGTGCTCAGACTAGAGGAAACCGTGGGGAAGGTCTTTAAATAAAACCTCCCCCAATCCTTTCAATCATACCCTCTTTCCATTGTGTTGTAGAAAGAGTGGCTTAAGGTTTCTCATGGGAGAGGGGTGGCCCGGTGTTGTATCTATTGAATGATGCACCAGACTTGCTGTTCTGAATACTTTGGACCCATCAGGCGACTGCTTGCTAAGCAGGTCAGATCTACTGGGAATGAGCTGCTTGGCCCATAGATTCCCTCCTCCTCTGCCTGGACATTTGTTGAAGTTCTTCTTAGTCCTTGCTTCTCTGGACTGAATTCTCTTATGGTAGGTAGGTGTCTGTCTTACCCTTCACCTTCCTCTTTTCTGCAAGTCACCCTGGTGTTGCGTTCCTGGGTGCCATGTCGCCATCGGTGTGCTGCTAGAGCTTTGCTGCTGGTTGTAACTCTCAGCTGGGAAGAAAGGCTACCATGATGTTGTCTTCTGTATAATGAAGGACATTCCCTGCCACCTCTCCCACTGCTGCATCCTGCTCTGGCTCCGATCCTTAGAATGGGTGCTCCCACTCTACTCCTCTTTTCATCACATCTCTATCTCTTATCTTTGCCATCTTGGGCAATGGATCTCTCCCACCCACCGCAGCACCTACAGAATGGCAAACTCCAACCCGAAAAGGCCCCCTTTGACATTGCCCTTTCTAGAACAATCTGCACCTGAGTTGCTAAGAAAGACCCTCTTATTTTACATGCTGTGTTGAAAGGAAATTGTCATGCTAGGGAGGCGAAACCTAACTGTGGCTTTCTATGGAGAGAAGTGTAGAGGGCACCTCTCCATCAAAGTTACAGTGGGTAACACATGTGGGCCCCAACTTTCCACCCACAGAACACATCATGGCCCCTTATTTGGAAGAAACATGAGGATAATTTTGCTTTTCTGGGATAACACCAGGCCTCATAATTTTAAAGAAATAAGTATTTATAATCTTCTTTCCAGAATTCTCATTCATTTTTGTCCTTGGGCTGGGTTTGCTGCTGTGTGAACCATTTTGTAGCAGAATTTGTTTATGGGAGCTTCCAGGAACAGAAGAGGGACCGTTCCCCATCCATAATTATTTTTAGCCACTTAAAATTGCCCACCAGGTGTGGGTAAGACCCACATGCAGCTCACAGGCCACTCTCTGCTTAGGCTAAATCTGAGCGTCCAAAGGAGGCTGCAGGGGAGAATCCACTCCAAAAGCCCTAGGCAGCATCTGCAAGGTCTGGGATGGTGAGATTCACCATCCAAAATCATCTGGAGGATAAAAGATTCCCCAGTCCTGCTCCAAAGAAAGGGAAGGTCATTCTTCATCATGGGATCACACAGCTCATTCTGAGAAGGAGGGGTACTGTTGGCCACAGGCATTGCATGGAAGTATTTTCTGCGGCGGGGGGGGGGG
>JAHTLZ010000054.1:12710328-12784320 GCA_023846285.1 Phrynocephalus versicolor
ATTATTATTATTATTATTATTATTATTATTATTATTATTATTATTATTATTATTATTATTATTATTATTAAAGCCTGTCAGTCCTGGCAGCCCTCACTTCATCTTGTGGCAGGGAGTTCCAAGATTTGGCTGGGATGAACCTCTTCCTTCTATGTAGCCAGAATTTCCCCTCATTCAGCTACAGTAAATGGGACTCGAGTATTAATCAGAAGAAACATTTTCCTTACCTCTCCCCCCCCCCGCCTCCGCCACCTTCTCCCTGCATATATATTACGTGGAAGAAGAATGTTGAAAGCTAAGAAAGATACCTTTTTTTCCCCTAGCATTGGACAGCAATGAGGCTATACCCAAGCTTATTTGTTGCGTAAAACATTCCAAGGCCTGGGCCAAGGCAGAGAGTTCTTTCCATGTGGACACCTTTGGAGGAGTCTGGAGAAAAGGTGCCTGAGGGGGGATATTTTTCAGACATACAAAATAATGCAGGGCATGAGTAAAGTGGATAGTGGAACACTCTTCTCCCTCTCACAAAAGACTAGAACTAGGGGACATCCACTCAAATTTGAGGGCTGGGAGAGTAAGAACAGAGAAAAGAACATATTTTTTCACCCAGCGCATTGTTAGTCTGTGGAACTCCCTGCCACAGGAGGTGGTGATGGCATCTGGCCTGGATGCCTTCAGAAGGGGATTGGACAGATTCCTGGAGGAAAACTACATCACAGGTTACAAACCATGATGGAGAGGTGTAGTCTACAGGCTTAAAACCAGGGTACTTCAAGGGCCAGATGCAGGGGAGTGGTATCAGGAGACAGATATCTAGTCTGTGTGCTCCCAGACTCATCTGTTGAGGGCCACTGTGAGACACAGGAAGCTAGACTAGATGGGCCTTTGGCCTGATGCAGCAGGGCTCTTCTTATGTTCTTATGTTCTTGCTTATGAGTCCCTCTCCGCAATCACGCCTCTGGCGCTGTTTGAGTGGCAGAGTTTGCTGATCCTCCTAAGAGCTCTGGATAGCTGCGTTTGAAGTCTCCCATCTGCGCACATGAAAGGCTTCGTTTGGCACTTCCCTTCCAGAGGGCAGGGCTGGCTCTGCCTGCCCTAATCAGAAATGTAATCAGCGACCCTCACTTTCTGTTTCTTTAAAAATGCATGCAAGAGCAGCCACTGCCACCGGCTTGCCACGACACCGCTCGTGGCACCATGGCTGGCTTCCTCCTTGTGCTTGCCGGCCACGCTCTCCAGGCCTGGCCTTTTGCGTTGCCTTCCTTCTGGGAGATGGACATTTGCAGGCTTTAGTTGCAAAGAGTGGAGCTTTCTATGTGGCAATCATTGCATTTGATCCCAGTACGGTATCGATCGTCCTTGAGCTACAGCCAAGCAGATATTGGCGGTGTTTTGTAAGCCCTGGTGGGTTTAGCAGGCAGCCAGCAGTGAGAAAATAAATATTCCGCTCAGAAAGGGGAGGAGAGGGCCAGATAAGAAATCATGCCGCTCTCTCTTCTGTTTTCAAAAAGGTCTCTGGACCTGATTTGAATGCAACCTGCTTATCCCCTGGAGGGAGTGCTTTTCTCCAGGAAGCAGCTAAAAGCAGGGAAACCAGGAGACAGGAGTGCAGATTTGCACAAGAGAACCTGAGTAAAGGTCTCAGCGTGCACCATGGGGATCTGGCCATGGAGAAGGCACCTCTTCACATGAATCAACTGGGAGATCCAGGCAGAGATGCTCACTTTCACGCCTGCCTCTTCTGTCCCCAACCAATTCATTTCTTAAGACGGCAGATTCTCTTTCAGAATGACCTGTGAGCCGATGTTGAGCCCAGTCACTTGATTTGTGTGACTGGCTTCTCTTTGCGTGAGGTGGCTGTGGAGCAGGGGAAAGCAGAGCAAAGCGAGCTCTGGTCCCCTGCTCCTTCCACCCAGTTTGCACCGGACAATCTCTCTCTCTCTCTCTCTCTCTCTCTCTCTCTCTCTCTCTCTCTCTCTCTCTCATATGCCTTGGGAAATGGGATGAGCAGAATGAAACTCTCTAGGGCATAGAGGAGCCATGTGTGTGTGGTTAAAAAGCACTGCCTTAAGAGAAACCCAAAGTTAATAGAACACAGCAGAGGCATTTGCTTTGCTCATTCCTAATTCTAGTGGAAAGTTAATTTAACACTTCCCTCGCCCCTGGCTCGTAGCTCTCTGGAATGTTTCCTAGCCATGCAGCGCATATTCTGGGGGCATTGTGGTACATTGTGGGCTGGGTAGGGATGAACATTTTATTTTGCAGGAGGTGAATCTCTCACTCTTTCCAAATCAACAGGAGCTGGTAGAAGGTACACCATTCATTCCTGATCTTTGAATATTCCTGTTGTTGGTTTTTTTAAAGAAGCATTTTAAACAGTTGTTTTTATATGTTGTTGAACTGGTTGCTTGACATTTTGCAGGGTATTTCAGATGGAGCAGTGTGTGTGGGCAGACAGAAAAAGAGGGAACTCTCCACAACTTTCCATCATCATCCTGCCTTGTCTATCCTACCCTTCTGCTCCCTTCATCATTCTGGGAGTTCTCTAACCCTTTCTGAGACCCTTCCTCCCACTCATCCCTCTTCCCCACCACCACCCATGCCCCGATTTTCATTTGTATTGACCTGCCTGGTAAAATTCTAGAACAGCAGCATAGCAACATCAACCTGGCAACAGCAGGCAGTGCATGAAAAGAAAATAGACAAAAAGCTTAGCAGACAGACAGGTCGTGTTTCTCTGAGAGTGTGTTTTATTGGGGGGACGCCTTGTGTGGGAATGTGAGTGGAAATAAGCGAGAAAACAGTGGGCAAATAAAACATGAGAAGTCTCAATGGGGAAAACGCCTTAATGACTCGAGAGGTCTCGTCAGCCAGCCCTCGACTCACATTTCTCCTCATTTCTCCATGAGAAAGGTCACATCGGATCCAAGCGCTTGTCTAAACCGTGGGCTCGCAAATGAGCATGTCTGTTCTATCCTAGGCAAGAGCCAGCATTAATGAAGCATTAAGGGTGAGTAATCAAGCATCTGTAAGTGAAGAAATACCGACTTGCAGACGGAAGCTCTCCCAATTGGGCACAATTTCGTCTCATCTTCGGGAAACAAACCCTGGAAGATTTCTTAGCAGACATCACCGTGTTCAGGTCTGGGTCTTAAGAAAATCCCAGATTCTCCCTCAAGCCCCTCGCCGAATAATTCGCAAAGGAGGAGACCAGAGAACTGACACGTTTTCTGTTACACGTTCCACTTGCGGCCTCAGCCTTTTATGGTCCCAGGTCTCTCGGCGCTGCCAACTCCTTTGCCCAACCCTTCTTTCTACATTGCAACTCTGATTCATTGTCAGGAAAAGAGCTCTCCTCCAAAGCCTGCTTAAACATGTCACTTACACATCAGAGGCTTGCTAATTGCATATTCCAACATTATTGTAAGCCGCTTTGGGCCCTTGTCCAAGGAGAAAGGTGGGGTAAAAATATTCAAAATAAACAATAATAAATAATAACATGCCCTTGGGGGGGTTGCTGCCCACTTTGGCAGGTGCATGGAGAATACTCTCCATATTTATTTATTTATTTGTTTGTTTGTTTGTTTATATAGCTTGTATGCTGCCCACTACCCAAAGGTCTCTGTGCAGCTCACAATCAAAATAAACAATTCAAACAATTAAAACATCAAATTGCAATAAAATTAAAACAATAAAACAGTTAAATACAATAAATACAATATATTAAAATACTACACTAAAATCGCCATCAGGACTCACAATAATCAAGTTAAAAAAATTCTGGAACAGGAATGTTTTTACCTGGCGCCGGAATGTCATCAAAGTTGGCACCAGGTGGGTCTCGCTTGGGAGGACATTCCATATGCAAACACCTCGAGCAGTTGAGGATGTGAAACATAGTAGAAATACAAAAGGTACCTGCTTGGTGATAGTCTTAGAGCAGGCCTGTCCAAAGTCCAGCCTGGGGGCCAAATGTGGCCCAATTTAAAATGTTGAGTGGCCCTCTGCCTCTTCTCCCTGCTGGCTCAGCCTGTCGCTCATCCCCACCGGCCGGCCCTTCCCCAAGCTGGCTAGAGACATCAGCTTGCAGTTTTATGGTTTGCCTCCCTTCCCTGCCTCCGTCCATCCCCTCAGCCACCCACCCTGCCTACCCGCTCCTGGCTCTGTCGCTGCAGCATCTTCCCCACCTCCTTGCGAGGGAGGGCAGCATATGTGAGCAGTGATGCATCTTGGGTGTGCATGAGCCGTGCAACATCCGCCGGGCCCTTGGGCACCTTGAAAGCGGAGCATTTGCAGCTGTTGAAGATGCACACAGACCACGTCCTTTCTCTCCCCCCACACCTTCAGGCTGAATGGTCCACCCCCACACATTTTCACCTCGCGAAATCTGGCCCTCCTTGCAAAAAATTGTACACCCCTGTCTTTAGAGGGACTGTAAAGATCATGAGTATAAGTCTCTCAGTCCTCCTTTGAAATTACAGGAGCGAAGTGGAACGTGTGAACTGTTGGCCGTGTGATTGGTGCTTAAGAGGACAAGTTCCCATTCCCTCACAAACACACAGAAGAGTCGAGGAACTGAATTTCATATTTGATATTTGCCGAGTCCATAATCCCTTCATAGCTGGTTGGGTTCATAAGGCAAAAAAATATTGAAGCTAGGTCAAGCAAAGATAACCTGGCAGACTGATGGACTTAGACCTATCTATTGGATTTCTATACTGCCAATCCAGCAACAAGGGATTGCCTTTATATTCTCATCAAGGAAGGAGGAGGATCAACCACCATTTTATATGGGGTGATGGAGGCTGACAATCTTCAGATACGATCACTCATATCCAGAGCTTATCTGAGAGAGTATTCCCTGTGGCCAATTTATAAAAAATCAAACAATTGCTCCAGACAAAGTGTGCACAATACAACCTGCAAACTGAGCTTCTGCAAGATAGGGTTATCTCGATAAAGTATTACAGGCAGATGGAAAGAGGGGGAATAAAGTGAGGAGAAACTGATTATGACACCTTCTTAAGAAAATCCATAAGAACATACTTAGAGTTCATCTTCAATAATATCAGTGTTACTCTGCAAGAGACATTATGAGCCAATATTGATGTTTGCTGCCAGAGGCCCCTTTACCTGTATGTTGATTTTTAAGAGAAGGCTAAAAGCATACAATAAGGGAGAAGTTAGAGCCTTGTGATAGCTCCTATGAAAAGGCAGACCCATATGGCTATAAACACTCTTTGTAAGAAATAGAACAACGACCTTTCTAATGGATAAAATTGTCACCATAAAGTCCTTACTGCAAGTAATTCCCATTCTGTAACTTACAGGACATGGCCTGTGCAATCCCCCTGGGTTATACAAAATCATATTTAGAGGAACAGCTGTCAAAACATTAAAACGGGAGAAGAGAGTTGCATCAACCCATGAGATCCCAGAAGTACCAAACTGGACACATAAATGCTGAATTGTCGGGGATTTATGATGGTGGACCTCCATGAAAGTGTTCAAGGCCAGCCAATAAACTCATTTTAGAGCGAGAAGCTGGATAGTTTTGACACACGGCCACTCTGCCTCCCGTTAGCCTTAATGAATCTCTTGATCTTTCTTGTATTCTTGGAAGGCCAGCAGGGTCTTCCCTTAGCATGCCCAGAGGACAACGTGCTCTCTCTCTCTCTCTCTCTCTCTCTCTCTCTCTCTCTCTCTCTGCCCACCTGTTGTTTAAGTACAAACACATCCCTTTTCCCTGTTAAAAGCGGCTCCTGGCATTGCGATGCAATAGTACATCTAAGCAATTTTTATTTTTTATTTTTATTGTCAGGCAATGCCTATTTCAAATTGGGTTGGGTTGGTTTTTTGTCTTTTCTTCCCAGGCAGGAGGAGGCCATGTCTCCAGACTAACAAGGAAAAGGCTGGAATGAGGGCTCTTGAGACTTCCATGGCTCAACCTGGATAAAGCCCTTTTTTTCAGACGGCTGCCATTTAACAAGCTTCAGCCCGGAAGGGATTGTATGAGAAGGAGGCAATTTTAAGGCAATGATTGCTAGTTTCTTCTGTGCAGAGGATAGTCCTGTGCTCTCAAGCCACACCATTTGGTCTATATAACCTTAAAAAGCAAGACTGACTGGTAGGTTAGGTACAGGTTCTTCAGTGTTTAGACGGGAAGTTCAATTATTGGTTGGCTTTCCTTTGAATCATTGTGCTCTGCTTGGGGAGCCATCTATGCAGAGTCCTCCAGCAGCAATGCTAGTCATAACTGCCCTGGCATGGGGTCCGTTTTGATCTGATTCCGAGTTGGGCAACCTGTGACCCTTCTAAAGCCAGGGGGCTGCAACTGCCTTTCCTTCACTGCCAATCTAGCCAACATGGAAAGATGGGGAGGGAGGTCAGCTTTAAACAGGGCTGCTTGCCATTCCTGCCCCCTTGAGCACACCCATGTCCAGTTTTGGACAATGTCCAGGATCCCGGTCGGTTAGTGCTTGGATGGAGAGCCATTAGGTCATATCTGGGTTATCTAGGCAGGTTTAGGAAAGGACCCCAGAGAATTATTGCGAGTTGGAGTTGACGATATCCGGCGAGATGGACCAAATCTCCATCTCCATACGAAGCAGTTTTCTGGGTTCCCATGAGCACAACTTAATAGACAGGCTTGAAAGAAACTGTGGCGCTTTGTTGTTGTGGCAGTGATGATGATTTAGGCAGTGGTGAGCAACACGTAGCACTGATGAGGCAGTGATGGCTGATGATGGCGGCAGTGAAGAGATGCCTGTGCTTTGAACGGAACGGCACATCTCTGCCCATGTGGCGGAGGTTCCTAGCAGCCCAACAAAAAGAGTAGTGCAGTGGTGTCCAAACTTCGGCCCTCCAGATGTTTTGGACCACAACTCCCAGAATTCCAAGCCTCTATGCCAGTGACAAAGGACTGTGGCCCAAAACTTCTGGAGGGCTGAAGTTTGGACACCACTGTGCATATGTTCCTACATTCAAGGGTCCTAAGCTTGCAGAGGCAGCACTCCGGAAGGTGAGGAGACCTGGAAGTCAGACATTTTTCAGTTTTCCCTGTAAAAATCTGCAATCCCCCCCCTTTCCTTCCTGGGAGTTATTGTGGCCAATAGCTCATGTCAGAGAAGGGGTTTTCTCTTCTCAGGCGATAACGTAGAAAGGCGAGGTGTTGTTACCACAGTTATCTGCGCTCTTGCTATTGTGTGGCTCCTGGATGCATGAATGGGATGGTGAAGGGAGGTGAAAGCAGCTCCTGATCTCCATGGTGTGCACAAAGGGAAAGTGACAGCCGCTAAAGTGCTTTTTTGTTACCTCCGAGGCCGGAGCAATACAGGTGGGGGGGAAAGTCGGAGCATGAAATGTTCTGTTTGGAGCGACGTGTCTTTGGTTTGTAACACATTCTCTGTCTTCATTTATTGCCTCTTAATGTCTTAGTTTTACAAAGGCAGCCTGGGGACCCAGAGAGACCAGAAGAGCAAATAATGCAATGGCAGCGGCTGACTTTCGCTCAGATATAGGTTGGTTTACACATAAATGTGAATTAGGAGCAGGGGATTGGATTTCCAAGGGTGAATTTCATTTAGTTGGACCTGATGAGATTGAAGAGGATGAAAGACACCATCTAACAGGCTTGACTGACAAATAAGCATAAGTGCAGAACATGAGAATAATTTATTGTGAGAACCATGGTTACATATATCAATTAGTAACTAAAGTTACACTTCAGCACGAATTTTAGTGAATAGGGATAAGTTACTTTTGTGGCATCGTAAAGAATGGTTTCTTGTTACTTTCAAACAATACTTTTAAAAGAACGGTTTAGAGGCATTACACAGGATTTGTCTTTTCAAATTTCATGCCATTGTCTCAGGAACCATAAGGCACATTTGAAAGCTGTCTCCCTCCTCCTTTTTAAAATATTTTTGGAAGCACTTCCAGGCACAGTAGCAAAACTGGCCAGTAGAGGGAAGCAGAGAACAACCTCCAGGTTGGAGAGAGAGGCAAGATATCGCTCAATGCCATTTGCGGGGAATCATAAGCAGGTGAGGACATCTGCTTAAGAATACCCTGAAGCAAATGGTGAGCCACTGTGTGAGACGGAAGGCTGGACTGGATTCGCTGTGGCTTGTTCCAGCAGGGCTGTTCTTATATTCCCATTTTCCTAACCCTAGAAAGAAGTAGCTCTCGGGTGCAAGGCAGCTGACACCACTCTGTCATTTGCAGAAAAAAACAAGGGACTAGGGACCCTTACCCAAACTGGATATCTTTCAGCAGGACAGAGAACAAGAGTCCAGGGCTGGAATTACAACTAATGCCCTCCCTCTGTTAGCCAGCAAACCAGACTTAGGAGTTTTATAAAGTTTATTGGAAAAAAATAGAAAGGATAGAAAGAAGCAAATTGTTGCCAATTGAAACAAATTGTTTCAAGGTTACAAAAACGAGGATACAAGTATCTGGACCCACAAAATAAGACCACTAAATTACACATTATCCTTACTTGAAGAAATAACTTAACTCGCTGGCTAAACTCCCCCTTCAGCTAGGCTTTCCAACTTCCAGGGCCAACACAAAGGAAAGTAGCCATCTCTACGCTCTAAATAGAATGCCTATCGCTAATGGCTTGTAAGCGGCCTTTGAACACAGCAGGCGGCTTGTCTGGCTTTAACCAAAAGGTAGGTCTCTCAAATATGCCTTTAGGATACAGAGAAGAGGAAGGATTCTCAATGACTTCCAAAGTTCTTTACAAACTGGATGTCCTTTGATGCTGGGTGCAGGGAAATCTCCCACCCCCTGCAATGGCCGCTGCCCAGATTCTCTCTGAGCCTTTGGTTCAGAGTAGTGAAAGTACTTTTAATTAATCCAACTAATATTTAAGATCCAAATGCTTGACAATGTGTCTTATTTTGTACATTGTCCAGAACCTTCTTGATGTCTTGATGTCCCATTCTTGATGTCTTGATGTCCCATTCAGCTTGTGTCCCATTCTGCAGGTAATTGACACACTGTCAGACTGCCTCTCATTCATTTGCCTGGCCAAAAGGCAGCCGGCAACTCTTCAATTAGTTGCTATTAGCATCAGCCTATCTTGCAAACTTTGCATAAACCTTAGAAGATTCAGACCTCTATTTTCTCTCAAGTGTGCAAACCTGCATGCAGTTCTCTTTGGCTAGAGAGACATGTCTAAAAAAAGATCAAGAGAAGGACAACCAAATGTACAAAAGAATATTTTTGTATTTATCTGTTTTTTCAGGGGGGAAATCAAGCCAGTTGCCCCTAGTTAGAACAGTGATGTCCTGTGAGAGAGACCACATTACTGTAAACTTGACATTTTTAGAATGAACACTTGAAAGCTGGTTGTTTGGGTTTTTAAGTTTTTAAGAACCTGGAACTTTTAAAATCTTAAAAGTTTTTAAGAACCTGGGACTTTTAAAATAATCTTTCAGTGAGTTAGAGGAAAATTACCAGACAAACACTGGGGAGCACGCAGCTCTAATTTTTTATTAGCTTTTATTTTCCGTGGAGCTCCTGCATTCTGGCAACATAATGAAATATATTTTCCTGGAGCTGATAGTTGTAGTATAAAATTACTGCTCCACTCTAGTGCTTGTTAATTGAACTGGAAAATAATCACAAAGCATGTGTGGGTTGGAAGCTCATGCAACTGTTTAGCCAGGGCATCCCTTATCTAGGCAAGGATGAAGCCACAACAAGTCAGTAAGGGCAGGGAGAATGCAGGAGACTTGATTTGATTCCTGCCAATTTGGTGGTATTTAGGTTGCATCGTAAATGAAGGATTTGGTAAACAAATAAACGGAAGTTCCAAGTTGCAACATGCACTTACTTCTGGAGAATACACCCAGTGCTTTGAGACTTTTTCCACCCAACTATTATTATAATAATTATAATAATTGAATGACATAATAATCATTATTAATTATTATTATTATTATTATATTATTATAATTATTAATCATAATAATCGCATGGCATGAAGTCAATTTCTGGGTTTTTTTAGGTGACAAGTACTCAGCTCAGTGAGTTGGATACCTGACTAAAGTGCCAGAGAGTAGGAATTCGGTTCCTATCATATCTCCAGGAAGTAGAGTCAGCCTGTATAGTCTTGGGTATTTGACCAGTTCCACCTAATTTTTCATAACATAATTTTGGTGCGCAGCTGAGCTTTAGGTCAAGAGTAAGCTAAGTCATAGCTTATGGTCAGATATGGCCTCCAGGGGCACGTTTGAGACCTCCCCAAACCATGGTGACAGAATTTGGGGGGGGGGGGGCGTAATTGTCCTGGAAAATTAGACACCCACCAGCCCCCAAACCAGTGTACAGTATTTTTCCATGTGTAAGTCTGTATTTCTGATTCAAATTGTTAGACTTAAAATCGAGGGTCGTCTTCTACACAGAAGTAACCTGAGGAGAGAGCTGCACAGTTGGGAAACTGCAATTTTTGGTTAGAAAAGTGAGGGTTGTCACATGGGGGGTGTCTTATAGATGGGAAAATATGGTATAGCCTTCAGTCCTGGAATACATATCTCACATACTGCAAGCCACAGGTTTGACTCCCAGTGTCCTTTGTTCAAGGAGGGACCTTTTATAGAAATGCCACAGAGCTGCTCTCTCTCTCTCTCTCTCTCTCTCTCTCTCTCTCTCTCTCAGGCTGACCAAACAATGCTGGGTGGAGGGGCCCACAGTCTAACTGAGCATGTTTACAGAGTGGAAAAGGGCTGTAACAGGCATGAGTTTTGCTTTGCATTGTTGTCCTCCCTTCCCTGACTTGGCCCCTATCCAGCATCCCAAAGCGTGTGCTTCTGTCCTTTCCCATAAGCTATCGCCGATGTATGTTACATTTGCTGCATATCCTATATAAGTGTAATAAAAGCACAAAGTGTGTTCCCGTGGCACTGAGATGGAATCATAAATACCCAATGCCCTCCTCGATGCAGGCAATATCGTTCCGAGGCTGCCAGAGAGACATAAAATGTCTCCGCGTGTCTCCCTCCGAATGTTTTGCTCAGCTGTGATGGAGAAATGGGAATACCCGTCTTTCAGCTTCAGTGTCGATAAAGAGCCATTTGCCTCGCTGGGTGTCTGGGAAGACAAATGAGATCACGGCTAAGACGGGCTTTAAGGATGGTTTATTCTTGATGTACTTACAGGGATACAGTACGATGCGGGATGTCTTTGAGGCAGGACAGTTTTGTTCTTTTGGGTCCCTGGCGATGCAATGGTTATCAAAATGCCGGCTGCAGCATAGGCTGAAGCCACTGGCTCCCTAATTCTATCCAACCTTAGTTCTGTAAAGATCAGTTGTAGCTGGGAAATCTCCCACTGACTAAATGCAGTGGTGGTGAACCTTTGGCACTCCAGATGTTTTTGACCACCACTCCCGCAGTCCTTTGTCATTGACAAGAAAGGCTTGGTATTCTGGGAGTTGTGGTCCAAAACATCTGAAGGGCCAACGGTTTGCCACCACTGGGCTAGGGGATTCCAAGAACAATTGGCTGCCGTAGGGTGGTGACAACAGAAGAGTGAGAGGTTGCCGTTTGGGGACTTCTGACATTTCTAAGCTCTGGTAGAAACAGCTGAGAATCAATTTCAGCATCCCACATGGTAGGTTCCATTCTCTTAAGAGGGTAAAAATCCCACCTTGACACTGCTGTATAGAGTGTCTGCTGTTGTTGAGAGTCCTTCATTTGAGGAAGACAGAAAACACTTATTGAAGAGGGAGGTTCAAGGTCTTGATACCTCTAAATGACAAATATTTTGAAAAAAAAAACATTTTATTTTTCTGCTTCCCATATGAAATCCATTTGATGCCATAAGATGATCTGCTCTGTAGTTAATTTTAGAGCAATAGAAGAGGTCGACAAGAATCGAGGAAAGCATGGAAGGCTTGAGCATAGAGGAGAAAAGGGCTGGGTGGCTCGGCAGAATGCCTTGGAGAGAGCGCAAGGAGTAAAGAGGCCGAATGAGTAACCCAGGCTCTCCTCGGATCACCTTGTCCTTTTCTTTGCCTCATCCAAGAGGCAACAGATTGTCTGTTTGGGCACGGGGGGGGGGGTTGCTAGGAAGATGGGATGCGGCTAGAAAGGCCAGATTTTTAAAAATGCCCATGGGCTGCAGTGATTGCCGTTTGAGCCATTTATCTGCCTCGAGGTCATTGCTAATTAGCAACATGTTGCCGATAGAAGCAAGCATTAAAAATTTAGTGCCACACGATGGAAACAGGCGCTGACTTCACCGCCTCTCCTTTGAAGCTGGGACATCTCCTGTCGCCTGGTGACGTCCGGGGAGGAGAAGGTGCTCCACTCGGGGAGGGGGGGGGACAGCAGCCACGGAAGGAGACTGGATCTCTCAGAGAGTGTGTTTCATCAAGCCGAAGCAGTCTAGGAGCTCAGATGGGACTGGAGCATGACGGCTGTTATGGGATCTGTGCTGCTTACAGGCTTCCTGGCGAAAAGGCGTCCATTCGCATGAGATCCAGGCCGTTCGCATGAGATTCTTCTGCCTTCCTAATTGCAGAGATGGTATCTCTATAAATCTTTCTTCCCAGTACATCTCCAGACAAAGCTAGAACTAAGCTGGTGGAAGGCAGCCCCACCACTGGGGAAGCTCTACTATGAGATCGTCTCCACTGGATGCGTTGGGCTAACCGAGGCATTGACGTTGGGCGGCTCTGTGGCCTGCCCACACTCCTGGATATATGGGTGTTGCTTCTTAGACAATCCTCATAAGTTAACTCCTATGGAGGAACTAGAACAGGGGTGGGCAAAGGCGGGTTTTGTAGCCCTGAACTCCAACCACAGGCCTCAGTGAGAGGAAAAAGTGAAATGTGTTCCTACACTGTAGGAAGGTGACAGGTTGTTTCCGTTTGACTCCACACTTGGTGCTCCCAGGGGCAGGGAATTGGTCCCAGCAAGCTGGAATGCCCATGGGCTAGAAGAACAGGAGGTGAGCATGCAGTTGCATTAGGGATCTACCTAACAGATGGAGCATCTGGGACTCGGAAAGTTGAGCTAAAACTTTGTAGTTTAGGACAAAGTTGGGTAAAGTGTAACCTTTCTGGCATGACTGTACTTGCAACACCACAGACGTTGCTGGCTGTAGCTCATAGAATCATAGGATCGTTGTAGGGTTGGAAGGGACCATGGAAGTCTTCTAGTCCAACCTCTTGCCCAAGGCAGGGGACTTCATACCATCCCAAACAGGTGGCTGTCCAGTCTTTTCTTGAAGCAGATGGATGATGGTAGACTCTACTAATGCCTAGAAGATTGTCCTTTGCCCACCATTGGTTTAAACAAAAACATTGTCTTTCTAAGACTGGGCTCAAGCATCAGATCCTCCTTGAGATAAAGATGCATCATCAGCCCTTCTGATTGGTGAGAAGGATGAAGCCTTGGCATTGCTGTGGTAGAAATCACAAGAATGTGGGCTGCCATAAGTCAGACTTCTCCTGCATCACCGCCTACTGCCATCTCTCAAGATTCTGGGTCGGCAAATACTCACTCTGTGCCTCGAGTTAGAGGAACTGGTTTTATGACTAAGTTCAAGAGAAGATCTCAAAATATATCAAGTTATTATTATATGGGATCCAAGCCAAGGAAAATACCTGGATTGATAGAGTTCCGTTATTAGACATGAAGGCTTTATTGTCAGCTTTCCAACCTGGATAATCATCCCCCCCTGCAATATTAGCAGTTAAGAAGGGTGGGGGCTGATTGATCCTTGGATGAGAGACCACCAGGGAGTAACAGGCAAGGAAAGACTCTGGCCTTAATCCCTGGAGAGTCCCTGTCTGTCAAAGTTGAAACTACTAGACTAGATAGAGCAGTGGTTCTCAACCTGTGGGTCCCCAGATGTTCCTGGACTGCAACTCCCAGAAGTCTTCAGCACTAGCTGAGCTGGCCAGTATTTCTGGGAGCTGCAGTCCAGGAACATCTGGGGACCCACCGGTAGAGAACCACTGAGATAGAGCAAGAGTCTGAATTTCAGTTAGGCATCTTATGTCATTTCTATGTTCTTAACAGAACACTTTGGAAACAATGGTTCCCACCCAGACTTGAATTCCCCAGATCTTTTTGGTCTGAAACTCCCAGAAGCCTTCACCACTAGCTGTCGTGGCCAGGATGTCTGGAAGTTGTAACCCAAGAACAACTGGGGACCACTGCTTTAGAACAATGGTGTTAGGTTGTCCAGGAGGCAAGCCACAGGGTGCATCTCTTGACATACGAATCTCAGTTCTTTGAATGTAACTTACCTGGGGCTGCCACTCAAGCCTTCAGGCTCCAGGCCTCTCTCGTGTGTCTATTAGTGTCCATTCTTCCTTCAAATGCCAATTATTACCTATGGGTCCCTTCCTAAGGCCACTGCGGTCTCTGTAGAGGAGAAGGCAGCCGTCAGTGGATTGAGAAGCTCTGCTGTCTGTGAGTTCCAGCTTTCCCAAGTATTAGCACAGTAATGAAATCCAGGCCGCAAACTGGAGAGAAAAATATCATTGAAGGCTGTCAAATTCATTGATCTTCCTATCATCCCACTCTTCTGTTTTCTGCCATGCATGGCTTGCTTATCTGGTCGAATCGTTCCTTGAGTTGACATATAGTACCCTGGGTGAGAAACTGAAGCTTATTTCAGCTTTTCAGTACCACATTGACCTGGGGGTGGGGGGTAGGGAATAAAAATCAGATTAATTACAGCAGTAACTCTTAAGCTGGCCCAATAGAAGGCATTGCTTTGTCTGTTGAGTTGGTTCTGGTGTCTGAAGACCTCATTGGCACTGGCAGCAGGAACTTAAACTGGACTTTCTAACCCCTATGGATCAGAGGTGCAAGTGGCTGTCATGCAGGCAGGGCTTAAGAGGATTCCTATTTTTGACGGCAACACCCAGACTCTCCCACTCAGCATGGACTTGCAGCCCAATGTGTAGTCTTGGAATTGTTCCTCTTTTATTAGACTTGAGGTCTAAAAGAGGAAATTTTCCAAACTCTTATTTGTGGGGACATGGTTGGGATCATACTGGATGTAGTCAGGGTCAGGGGAAGAACTGCAGGCAAGAGTTTCCTGTGCATTGATGACATTCTTCAGACGAATGAGCTGGCTTGCCTGTGCGGGTTTGGTGTTTCTTAATTGGCTGAGATAATCTTCTGATTCACAAGCTGCCCTCTGTCTCGAGAGCCCTGGAGGCACAGAAGAGAAGCTTCTGGAGACCTTGGTGTGAGGACCTTCTCCGTGCCTTAGAGACGTGTCATGATGTGGACACCTTTGAAGGAGTGGTCACCACGGGTTTCCCTCCCACTCCTCTTGGACCGCCTTCCCCTTGGAATCTGAAGAGCAGTGACTGGTCCTCTCCCTCTCCTTTGCAGATGCAAATTCTCAGCTCAGCATCAGTGACTAAGCACATGCCTCCCGGTCCTCTTTCTTAATTTATCCCAAGGCTCTGCCTGAGGGCACTAGGCTGAGACGAAAGAATAGTGTGAACTCTGAAGTATTGATGGAGGTGTGCTCTCGAGCCAGCACATGGCTGCTTTGAAACCCTTACACTTTGGGGACGTATGGTGACAGAACTGGGCTCTTGGCTTGCACTTCATTCCCTTGTAACAAAGTTTCCATACAGTCAAACATTCAGGCAAGCGTCAATCGATCTTTGAAGCCAGCTCCAGTCCCTGGAGGCTGGGTAGTACTCTGTCCACTCCATTCCATTTCTGTAAGGGCATTTGAGAAAAAGCAAAATCAACCCAAGTAAAACAACAACAAACGCAACGGCCAATGGGATTAATCATACCCTGGTATCCTTTTGTGCACTTGTAAAGCAACAGTCACCCTTGATGATTAAGATGCAACTTTGTCCCTCTTCCCATCCCAGTCTCCCCACTGCCAACCTATTCCCTTATTCATACTCACTCCTACAGTCTTTTTTCAAAGTGGTGAGGCTGTCACAAGAAACAAGGAGATTGATTTCTAGCTGGCAGTTGGTGATTCCCAAGGTCTTCACCAACCCACCTGCACCATGAATCACACGGCAGGTTCTCCAGATGAGAGCTTGAAACAGAGTCTCTCATCTCCGTTTTTGTTAAAAAAATAATTCCTTCCAACCTTTCCCCTTTTTCTTGCATTGACCAGAAGGATGGTAAGCTGGTGAGATGGTGGAGGCAACAGGGCAGCAGGTGATGGGAAGGAGACCTAGAATCATAGAACCCTAGAGTTGGAAGAGACCTCAAGGGCCATCTAGTCCAAACCCCTGCCATGCAGGAACCCCCATCACAATATTTCCGACAGATAGCCATCCAGCCTCTGCTTAAAAACTTCCAAAGAAGGAGACTCCACCACCCTCCGTGGCAGCATATTCCACTGCCGAACAGCTCTAACTGTCATGAAGTTCTTCCTAATGTTCAAATGGAATCTCTTTTCCTGTAGTTTGAAGCCATTGCCCCGAGTCCTAGTCTCTGAAGCCATGGAAAACAAACCTGTTCCCTCTTCAATATGACACCCTTTCAAATATTTAAACATAGCTGTCATATCCCTTCTCAGCTTTCTTTTGTAAGGCTAAACATTCCCAGTTCCCTAAGCCATTCCTCATAAGACATTTCACCCAGACCTTCAACCATCCTGGTAGCCCTCCTCTGCACCCGCTCGAGGTTGTCAACATCCTTTTTAAATTGAGGCGCACAGAACTGAACACAGTACTCCAGGTGAGGTCTGACCAGAGCAGAATTGAGCGGTACCATCACTTCCCTTGATCTAGAAATGATGCTTCTGTTGATGCAACCAAGAATCGCATTGGCTTTCCTGGCTGCCGTGTCGCACTGCTGAGTATGAGAACCTCTGAGTGGCTGGAGAACCATTGCCAACCTGGATTAGATGGACAAATGATCCCGTCTTCTCTAAGACAAATCCTTAAGCCATAGGCTCTTGACGTTGGCTCTCCCTGATATTCTTGGACTTCTGCCCTCCACCTCCAAGCTTATACAGCCAGTGGCTTTAGAGGCTGCCAGTTGAAATCCAAAACTCAAGGACCAAAACATTAAGAAGCAGTGATCTCAGTGTATTTCCAGTGGAGGCCTGAGCCAATAGGAGGCTAGTCATGGATGGATGACAAGTCCCTTTTCAGGAGAGCTTGCCTGCCCTTAACTGGTTTTCCCACAGTTATGCTACCTCTACGCTCCATAGCTCTATGAGCCTCGTGGCGCAGTGGTTAAATGCCTGTACTGCAGGTAAAACTGTGCTCACAACCTGGGGTTCAATCCCTGATAGCAGTCTCAAGGTTCACTCAGCCTTCCATCCTTCCAAGGTTGGTAAAATGGGTACCTAGCTTGCTGGGGGGGGGGCAATGTATAGCCTGCATACTGTAATTAAAAACTGTAAACCGCCCAGAGACTACTTGAAGTGGTACAGGGCAGTATATAAGCAGGCCACTTTGCTTTTGTGTAGCACATATTCTCCCAGCATCAAGATACGAGGCTGGAATCTCTCGCATTAACGACAAAGGAGTTGTCCTGGTTCTTCAAGCTGGAAGTAAGTTCCGCGGGGGGGGGGGTGTGCTTTTGTCGCACACCTTGTGTTTTCCTTGAGGTCTGCTCTTTTCCTCTCCCTCCCAATTACTCAGGTTTCCCTTCTGATCCAAACCTGACAGAGCAGCTTTTTTCCCCTTCTTGTTTGTTTCTTCGGCTCCTTTTATTACATTCCCTGGAAGGCATTTCATAGTAATCTGTCCCCTTTCCTCTTCTTAAATTCACTTCATATATCAAGCTGGCAACATAGGGTCAGAGGTCCTGCTAGGAAGCAATTACTAAAAAGACCAGCCGGGCTGCTCGGAGCTTACCGAGAGAATATGAAGCCAGAGGAACTGATCAGAAAAAGCAAGAGCTTATTTTGGGGAAGATGCAGTGGCGGGGGGGGGGAGGCATGGGGAGAGCCTCCTTTCTGCTAGTCGATACATGGGAAAAGGTCCATACTGGAACCGTGTTGTTAACTGAGAGCCATCCAAACCCTCTGCTCGCTTAAAAGGGAAGCGCAAAACCAAAGGACAAGAGTCCAAACCACCTCATAAAGCAGTGGTGGCGAACTTTCGGCACTCCAGATGTTTTGGACCACAGCTCCCACAATCCTTTGTCATTGGCAACACAGGCTTCGAATTCTGGGGGTTGTGGTCCAAAACATCTGGAGTGCCGAAGGTTCGCCACCACTGTCATACAGCAATGTCAGAAGTAACCATGGCCTCTATCACACGACCACTTAAATGCACCTTTTTCTTTTGCTGAATTCACATCCACGGCCAGCTGCATCTTCTGAACACGCCCCCTGAAGCGCATCTCAAGTGCATCTTCCTGCACCACCACTAAGGGTTTGATGAAATTACTCCGCTTGCTGATGTGCATTTTGATGCGAAGCAAAGGTGGTGTGAACTCCAGAAAGCTACATCTTCTTCCGCTTTCACCCGTTTTGCAGCAAACAGCTTTTCAAAACAGCACTCGATGCGCATTTGGCAAATGGAGACACACAAAAAAGAGGTTCAAAAAATGCCCCCTACCATGGGGGCAGTAACTGTGCATCTAATGTCACGTGACCACTCTTGGAGAAAGTATGCATTTTATTATCATCTGCATTTAGTGGTTGTGTGGTAGAGACTTACGTCAAGTGGCTTAGTTGCCTTTGTGCACATGGTTTTTTAAAACGTACATCAGTTTAGATAAACAGTGCCTAATTATAGTGGTTTACTTGCAACCTGGGGACTCAATATTTGAACAGGGCATAATACTTAGGGCAGACCATTCAGTGAGGCATGATTCAGCTGTTTTTTGTTTTGTTTTGTATATTTGTTTGTTTTGTTTTTGCTTTGGTAATGATGCTACCCCCAGGAGAGCCAACGCCAGAGCAATTAAAAATCTTCTTTGTTGAAATGGCAGGGCTCAAAGACTTGCATCTCTCTAAACACTTTCTCTCCCCCTCCCCCCCCCCTCTTAATTCTTCAGGCTTTGGGACAGCGGTTGGATCCAGTTGTGGACGAGAGAGGCTTTGAAAGCCAAATGAATGATTGTGTTGGTTTCAAGTCCTTGTTCTCGGGGTTTTGAAGGGTTTTAAAACAAAGTGTGCTGCCCTTGAATAGCGGGTGGTCCAGCTCTGGCATTAGAAAAGCGAGACATGCATTTTAAGGCAGCTGGTTTGGGGGTGCCCAAAAATCTGTGCACATCATTGCTATTATTTTTGTTTTGTGTTTTTCTTTCTAGGGATGAGGAAAGCACATTATGGCATTTTTCTTCTTGGTATGCCAAAATAACTTGGGTGGCTTTAGGGTGGTTGTACCCCTGGACTTAGGCAAATGGAGAAAATGAGAGGCCATGGACAGCTCTCTCTCTATAGAAGCTATGTTTTGGGGTCAGGATGGCCTGCAGACCTCTGCACCACATTGATCCGTGTCTCTTTGGACTGTAGGAAGTCCGACTGCTCCCAGTGTGATGGTTCCCCTTTCTACTCGTTCAGTCTTAGCAGCTGGAAGCCAGGGCTGTGTATTGATTCTCTGTTACCTCTTCCTCCACCCTTTGCACCTTTTAGAGGTTAATACAATAGTTGTCTTTTGGAAATAAAAAAAAAAGGTAGATCTGAGAGTCAGTTCAGTGCATGGAAATACGTTGTTTCTTGGCTCTCCCAGGATCTTACATCCACCCTAGTTTTCAGCAGGTCAAAACTACGAGGGGGCTGGCCATCCTGTGTTTTGCTTGCCATACCTATGCTGGTTCCTAGCTTGCCCTTGGCGTGCTGACGCTCCAGAAGAGGCTGGCAGTCTCTCTGCGAGGCGGCTCTGGCGTTTTCAGAGGCAAGTTGCGCATGGACAGTGAGCTGCTGACATTTAGAAAAAAATCTCACCATCTGAAACAAGAGGCAGAAACCAAAGGATTTTCCTGCTAAAAGGTCAGTGCTAAGGGTTTTTCCCCTCAACACACACACACACACACAGTGCTTCTCCCCCCTTTTCTAAAGGAAAGAACATTTTAACACTAGTTTGTTAGTCTGTGACAAGATTTAAAGCTGTTAAAGAGCAGATTAGAAAATACAGATCTCAGACCAGCTAAGCAACATGGAGAGCACCAGGATGTTGCAAAAACTGGAGGAGGCGAAGGACGACAGGGCAGGGTTGGAATTCCCTATGACATTCTCACCATCCCCTTTCCTATTTTCTTGTGAGATCAAGACATTTCACTAATCACACTCACTTGGATCATTAAAGAAGCGTTTCAGTCCCTCAAGAAAAGAAACCCAGTTGCCATGACTCAGCTTTCAGATAACCTGCTGACCTGGATGACTAAGAATCTGCACAGAAATTGCCCTACTTCCTTTCCCCTGCTGAGCTCAGCACAGTGGCACATGCCACTTCCAACTATATCCCTACAACACGCTTGTGAGGTAGGCCACACTGGGAGAGTATGACTGGATGTCACTCAGAGAATTGCATGGTCAAGTAGGTATCCTTGGGTCACTTGCATCCTAGCTTTTACACTCACTGACTGCTATATGACAACTTTGATAGGACAGGGGTAAGGTTTTTTTTTCATTTAATTTCTTTCTTTCCTGCCTTATTAATGTAAAGAGGACCCAGACCTTTAGGAAAAAAGTTAAGAGGAGAAAAGGTGAGGCCATCTGCCCTCCACCTCATTCTGTAGCCATTTTTGTTCAGAAGGCAAAGCAGGGACTCCCAAGCATGGAATTCAAACTCAGCCCTTTCAGCGCATTGACTTTCAGCTCTTAGGACTTAGAGAGGGAGTTGCCTTCCCGTCTGTCCTTCCCCTACTGTAGAGAACACGAAGCCTCTGTCTCTATTATCTCTGACTCAGGTCTCGTGGGAGATGTTTGGGTTCAGAAGGTTACATTTTTCTTTGGAGCCGGAATGCCTTGTTCACACATATCCCATCATTTCATCCATAACTCTTGCGATGCTCCAACGCTCTGGGGTCTTGTATGTTTATTTCCGGAGTGACGACGTTGATCCTCCTTGGTAGCCTCCGTGTCATGTTGGTGCCTTTGCAAATGTCATCTTGGCCCTGCCAGCCGCCTCTCCACAAGGAGGCTTTAAAACATGGATACCGAGTCTCAAGCATAGCTGCTTAGAGAGTGGGCCGGGCTTCCCACTTGGAGGCCGTCAAGGGTGAGGGAGGATCTCTTCACAGCTACGAAGGCTGAAGGCTGTTCGGGCTTGTGCAGGAAACTTGTCTCCCTAGAAAGGAAGGGGGGGGCACGCAGGGGCCTTCCTCTGAGCGGAGGGTGGGGATTCCATCATAGCCTGCCTGAGTCCAGCCAGGTTGAGTGGCAAAGACTATCCTAGGCAGTTTGAATGGAAGAGGAATCCATAGGTGGAAGGAAAGGATAGGGGAGGAAAAAGGAGCTGCTCTGAAGGGCTGCCTGAGCTTGCGAGATGTCCACCTGCTGTAAACAATTAAGGAGATGGGTTTAAAGGGGAGAAGGCTGTGACGTGACAGTATATCATGGGAAGATAAGGAGAGACGGAAAGAACGGAGTGTGTGTTGCCTCAAGAAAAGGAGGCTCAGGGTAGATATAACAGCACTTTTCAAATACCTAAAGGGCTCTCATACAGAGGAGGGGCCAATGATCCGTTCTTGACCATCCCAGAGTGGAGGACATGCAACAATAGGCTTAAGTTGCAAGAGGCCATGCTTTGATTGAACGGTTGAAGCAGTACGGCAATAGGAACCCATGGCCTCGAGAGGTGACGAGTGCTCCAACGCTAGAGGCATTCAAGAGAAATTCGGACAACCGCCTGGCAGAGATCCTTTGATTTGTATACCTGCGCCGAGCAGCGGGGCTGGACTTGATGGCCTTCTAGGACCCTTCCAACATCGTGATTCTGTGATATCCCTTTTCAACGGCTGTTTCATGGAAGATGGAACAAACCAGATTCTTCTTCTTCTTCTTCTTCTTCTTCTTCTTCTTCTTCTTCTTCTTCTTCTTCTTCTTCTTCTTGGCTGCTACAGAATGAGCCAGTGGCTTCAAAGTTACAAGAAAATAGATTTTAAACTCAGTATTAGCAAGAATGTCCTGGGGGCAGGAGCTGCACAGCACTGGAGCAGACCACCTCAGAATGTGTTGGCTGCCCCTTCCTTGGAGGTTCCTTTCAATAGAGGTTGAATGGCCATCTGTCAGGGATGCATGCATAGGCAATGGGCTTGCTGGCATAGGAGGGGTTGGTACTCAGTGCTCTGGGGGGGGGGGTCTTTTCCAGATCAACGGTTTTATTATTCTGTGACCTCTCCTTGGGGAGGAGAATATTAAAAAGAATGCAACGACAGATTTAAGTTGAAGGATTCAGGTACCTTCACTCCTTTGATCTGCTGAAGAAATCATCTCTAAGCCTGTGGGCAAAACAGGAATCTAGATGATACCTGATTTCGTGGGAGAGGATAAAAATATATCTTTTTTTTCTACCCAAAAGCACGCCATGTATGCCACACAAATTCCTTGAAATCTGTGCGCAGCTCATGTTCACACGATGTCTACGTTTTGTCAATTTATTTTATGAAATTGGTTAGTTGGAGCTCTTGAGTTGAGATCTGCTGCAGCAAGGAGTTGGTGCCTCAATGCTTGGCCTTCCCCAAATTAGACATGGGCACGACTCAGCGAAAATTTCATTTTCGTTTTCGTTTTTCGTTTTCGTTACGCAACGAAAACGAAAATTTCCAAAAATCAAAACGAAAATGAAAACGAAAAAATTTGCTGTGTTTTTCATTTTCGTTACGCCGAATGCAGTGAACTGAAAAGAATGCTAGCGAAACAGAAATTTTTCGTTTTCGTTTTTCGTTTTTCGTTTTTGTTATGAAACGAAACGAAAATGAAATTTTGGGGGGGGGGGAAACCTCACGAAAACGAAAACGAACCGAAACAGACCCCTAAACGAAAAACAAAAAATGAAAAACCATTTTTTTTGAGTCGTGCCCATCTCTACCCCAAATGTTTTGACCTGTCTCTGCTCTACCAGGCCTTGATCTGATGTCAGGTTGGTTGCCGTTGCATCCTGATTATCGCAAAACATGCGCAGGGGTCAATGCCGCTGGTCCTTGTGGTCAGAAACGGAAGTGGAGTTTAGATTTGGCAAATCTCCCGGAGGCCGAGTTCAAATCTCCTTTTTGACCGGAGGTGGTTGAAGGAAGACCCAGAAGGACACCTGCACGTTGTTTCTGGAGCTTCCTGGAGTCTCTCCAGCCTTCATCAGAGACAGGCAGAGAGCCAAAGGAAACGGCAGACGTGTTCTGAAACTCCTGGCTGACACAGCGCGAGCCTCTTCCTTTCGAAAGGAATATATATTAAAAAACATAAAGCCCTGAATAATTTACCAATTTCCAGTGTTAAAAGGAAGATTGATGATGTTTCTCTTCCCGCCCCGAGGGATGCTAATCTTATCTCATGCAGGAAAGTGGTTCTGTGAGAGGCTTGTCTCTCCAGGGACATCAGGACATGGCAGTGTAACTGATACAAAACAGGAGCTCCACCTCATCCAGGTGGTGGGGCTGATTGCCAGTTTTACATTCACCAGCCGCACTGTGGACAAAATCTTGGCAGGGGGAACGTGACTTCCAGAGCACCTGGGCCAAAATGTACAAAGTCACTTTTGAGCGTCCAGCACCCCCCTGTCGAAAGATCTTGGCTGGGTCATTGTCTGGAAACATTTTCCCCTTCTAGCCAATAGCAGGAGTCGGTGGGTCAAAACCAGGCAAAGGGGTAGTGCAAACAGCTCCGGATCTTGGAGAGCTCCAAGTGAGCTTCCTCTGACAAGTTTTGGAGCTCAGTTGAGGCCAATCATAGCTCTTCACCAAGATACTTGAAGTGAAGTGCGCTCTGCAGAGTCCCTGCAGGCCTTTCGGAAAGTTTTAAAAACCTTTTTATTCCGAGAGGCCTTTGGCGAGTTTTAATTTTTTTTTCCCGCCATCACTATTGATCTCACTAATTTTTTGATTGCTGACCATAGGAGCGTCCAAATTTGATTTGTTAGGATCTCGCCCTTGGCATGCCGGGATGCAGAAGGATTTTATATGCTGTTTTGTTTTTATTGTCGTATGTTGATTCTGTTCTACTTGATTATATCTTGTTGTATTTCTATTGTCTACTAGATTGGCGCTTGATCGCTTTTGTCAGCCGCTTAGAGTTCTACTTGTAGAAGATAAGCGGGATACAAATATAATAAATAAATAAATAATACTTTCTCCCAGGCTCCATCCTTTCAAACACTGTGGGAAGTTTTATAACAAGGAGAGGGGACCTTCAACCCTCCAGATTTTTTGCTCTCATGGTACTTTATCATTGTTAATAGAGTCTTGGAATTCTGGGAGTTGCAGTCTGAAACATCTGGAGGGCCGACGGTTACCCACCCCTATGATAAAGCCGCAGGTCTTGGACCTTAAGCCAGGCACTCCTTCATCTCACCAATTGCTCATGCCGGTCCCATTCCAGGTGTTGATAATCCCACTGCTGATTATTCTGGAGCTGTTTGGAGAGGGGATGTGGTTCCAGGGTTGGAGCTAGGGCATCGGTTTTGAGACAAGATGGCAGCTCAGGGCCATGGCGGTTCGATGCTCAGAGGTCTTCTTCAATGGTTGGGTCTCATGGCCCATCTGCTGTCACCACAGTCCCCTAAATGTTATTGCTCTGCTTCCTAGCCTCTGCTGAAGTCTTAGATCTTGAAAAAATGACCACCCACCCCAAGAGTTTGAAGAGCTGATGCCTGCTAGAGCAGAAAGCAGCCAACTAGGTAGACAGACCCACAGTCTAGTTCTGTGTAGATGTCTCTGGTGAGCAGAGGGTGGAAGCCAAGGGCAAGCCAGAGAGCAGGATTAATCAGGCGTTACAAACAAAGGTAAAACCAGGTGCTCACCACGTGTCATGGAAGTTACATCCTCCAGGTCTCCAGATATATTGGACCAAATCTGTGTAGCCCCTTTTGGTCCAGGGCTGTGTTGGAGCTCCCCTGACTGGGAAACTTTGTAAAGGTGGGTTTCCAGTTCCCACAAGCTTATCCAGACAAACCCATCTACAAGACCCTTTGCATGTATGTACAAAGATGTTAGCTTTCAGGTTAAATTTTTCAAGGAAAAATGTCTGAATGGGGCTTCAGCAACTGACAAATCGCCAGCAAGGAAAGTGGATTTTTTTTTCTCCAAGAAAAGAACTCTACCCGTGGGATTTGAGCTTGGATCAATTCGGTTCCATGATCTGCTTCTTCAAAGGAGCGCGGGCTGTATTTTATTTTATTTTTTATTTTTGTTTTACATGCTGTTGGCTTCCAAGGCAAGCCTTAAACAGCAACTCAGTCTCAATGCTGCTGAGCTATTTAGAAACCTGGTGAAAACGATGGAGGTAATTATCCAATCTTCAAAAAGAAAGAAAGAAAAGAAGAAAGAACCCATACCCCCCCAAAGAATTGGAAGGCAGGGAGGGGTGATTTGGGAGGGGGGGGTTAAGGCTGTCAGTCTTTCGTGGGGCAGGGGACAGAACTGTTTATCTATTTCAGTCCCACTGAGACTGGTTTTATTGATAAATTACCTTCTGCGGTGTTCTTCTCCCCCCCCCCCCTTCCCAGCATGTGTTAACTCGACAGCCCCTTTCAAGTTTGTTTTCAAAATGTTCTAAACCCTCTTCCCACCGCTCAGCCATTCATTATTCATCTGAAGCTCGCAAGGGGCGGGGGGGACATACGTGGGGGCCCGGTATTGTTCAGAGAATTTGGAAATGCAGAATCTTAATAATGGCCCAATTAAAATGTGTGTCGAACACCTGCCCAGCAGTAGAGAACGTTGCCTTGATTAGAATAAGATATGCTGGAAGAGTCTCGGTTGCTCATAGCCTGAAAGAGGCAGCCGGGGCTTCCCAAGAGAACATCCTCCTGTCACAAACGGAACTTATTCTTCCTCTTCCCTTGCACCTCTGTTTTGTCTCCCTCACAGGCCACCAGGTCCTCTGGCGGCGGGAAGATGCTGCTCCTGGAAACGGCGTTCTCACAGACCGTCCGGGAACTGATCGACCTGCACCTTCTCCAGCAGGACAGCGTGCCCGCCTTCCTCAGCGCTGTCACTCTGGACCTCTTCAGCCGCCAGACCGTAGCTTAGTCATGCCTGGGTGGGGTGGGGTGGGTGGCTGGGTGGGGAAGAGGGCGGGAATAAACCCTAGCCTTTAATGGTTTCCAGGTGCCCCACTCAGCTTCTCCCAGTTCAAAATCTCTTTCTGAGAGCAGGGGAGGTGACTGGTGACCCTCCTGAACTACAGCATCCCTCCTTTCCCCCCATTGGTGGATGAGTTGCAGTCCCAAAAAAACATCAAGGGGCACCTTGGACCACTCCTAGGTATAGGAAGACCGTTGACCCTTCTAAGTCTCCGGTTCACCTGGGCTCATCGTCATTGTAAACGAGGATGATTTGCTCATCCCAGCCCAATTTTGCTTTCAGGGGAAGGACAAACGGACATAAGTGGGAGGGCCTTGTTGTTTTGTTTGGTTGCCTTGCCTTTGCGATTGAGTTGTGCAAAAATGTAAGTCTATGTGTTCTATGTCCTCCTCCTATGTCATCATTCTTTTTCTCCTCCCTATTTCTGCTCCCCCACCCCAACCCCGATGGCATGTGTGTAGTTCCTCCCATGGCGATTTGGATTCTGCCTGCAGTCCAAGGAATACAGTTGGTGTTGTAGCAGCTGCTGGGATGGCTGACTCATGGCCAGCTACTCCGATGTTCACTTACACCTGTGAAGGATGGGGAGCCCCTCACCTCTTTCGTTCATTATGCTCCCCTGAATGTGGGAAATGCTAGGGTAGAGTTTGTTTTCTAAGCCCTGAAACCGTATAGCATGTTAGGAAATAGTTCTGGGGATTTTGTAAATAAAGTGTCTCTTTCCATTAAGGTTGCGTGTGGCTGTGTGTGCCTTCATTTCCAGAGCAAGGCGCTTTTACATCTTCTGCAGGGTTGCCGCTTTCGGTAGAGTCACGGATGACGGGTGGCAGACCTTGTACCGAGATTGCCACGTGGAACACAGGTTGCTTTAGTCAACGCAAGCTTGTTTTGTGCGGCATCATCTGAGGGCCAGAAATGAAGCTGAATGGCCCGGTTCCAGTTCCAACATTTCCCTTGACTGTTTTGTTCAGAGCGAAACAGAACATTAAAACATGTAGCAGGCGTCCGAGGATAAGCATGAGGATTGATTGATTAATTGGAGGATGCTGGTCGTTGCTTGTGTTGTTCTTGAGCAGAAAAGCAAGAAACCAACTTTCTTTTTATCTTCACTAGGAAGGGGCCGTTGTATTCCCTGTTGATCCCAGTGAGAGCTTCTCTGCTTGTGAGAACAGTTTTAACACAGATAATGCCAGTCAAACAAAACTCCAAGAGCTGCTCCTTTGTTTTACGGACTTCTTAGAATCAGAAGCATCATGTGACTTGAGTCCCGTCCTTCTGTTGTGGATGCTTATGTTCCCTGCCCTTCTCAAAGGAGAGGATCCTTCATTTTGCAAAGAGACGTTGGCTTAGAAACAAGAACACCTTGCTTCACCCCTGCCCAGGAAGCAAGGAATCTTGTAGGACTTGAAGCATTTCTAATCAAGGTGTCTGAATTAATAATAAAAAGGAGAGATTTAGCAAGTGTTCACCACATCTTTAATCTAAAGCTTTTCTGTGCTTTTCCGTTGCTTTTAACCCCCCCCCCCACACACACACACAAAATAAAATGCTGAAGTTCTTGGTAGCTGTGCCTGGTACAGTGAAAATCAATAACCGAGTAAAGAACAGTAAAAAGCAATGCTAAAAACAATTTCATCAGAAATAGAAAAACCATCAGAGGATAGTTTCTGTCGGTCTTTGTTCTCAGGGCCAGGGTGGGTGGCATCTGAGATTGAAATCGAGGCTTCAGCTGGAAGCTTGACAGGATGGCCACTTGACATTTAGAGAGAAGCCATCTCATATCAGACCAGTCAGGATGCTTCATATTGCCTGCCCATGACAAGGCTGCTCACCCTACCAAGAGGGCCAATGTTTCACCCTTCAGTTGACTTCCATTCCATGATCTGACCTGCCCTCACCGTTGACAGCTGGGCTGGACATCCTTGCTGGCAGGACAAGGGACCAGTTGCACACGCCACTCGCTCGGTGAGAGTTTGATAACGAGAGTGTCCTTTTGTGTAAATTCGGCAAGATTGCTCAGATATCGAATGCAAAGAAGATTTTGCAAAAATTGTCGAGAGCCTGATGAGCAGCGCTGTTCATTTCACTCTCATGTTGAAGGCCAGGCTTGGAAATTGCACCTTGAGGGGGGTCTCATTGACTCCATATAGCTTATAAATGGATGAGAAGAAGAAAAGAATTCCAATTCCAATGAGCACACTTAAAATTGTGACACTCGAGGCAGAGAAGAGCCATCAGCTGATGGGTTGGTCCCACTTTCATGAGCCAGGAGTGTAGAGCAGATTCTTAGGAGAAAGACCGTTCTCTGAAAACATCCATTGATTTTGTACATCCCTTTGCCCTTTTTTGTTTGTTTGTTTGTTTCACATGACTACTGAGAAGAAGAATGATCAAATGGCAGTGACCAGGCGCAAAAGGTGTGGAGCCAGCAGCTCCAGAGAGCTGTGGATCTAGACCAGTGGTTCTCAACCTGTAGGTCCCCAGATGTTCTTGGACTGCAACTCCCAGAAGCCTTCACCACTAGCTGAGCTAGCCAGGATTTCTGGGAGTTGTAGTCCAGGAACATCTGGGGACCAACAGGTTGAGAACCACTGATCTAGACTCTGGCTCGTGTAGAAGGACTGGAGAGTGGTCTCTTTAATCCCCATCTGTCACGTCTCCAGTGGACTGGATGGAAACACCCGGTGCAGAGGACAAACCACATCTGCAGTTGGATTCAACTATGGGCCTTTTCACACGACCCCTAAGATCCGCTGGCCACTTAAATTTGGACCAGAGATCTTGTGGGTTCGTTGCTCTTCCTGCGTCCCCACCCCTCCACACTTCCTTGATCCTGTCTGCGTGAGGGGAGAGAGAGAAAAGGGGACAAAAGAATGCAGGCTCACCTCCATTTGCCGGTCCAAGCCTCCCCGAGCTCCATCATCCTGATTCCTTCTCTTAAAGGGGCGGGAGGCAACAACAACAACAAACAGAAGCGAGGAGAGCCTGGCACTCACTCCTTTACATCCGGATCTGGGATTTTTCACCCTCCAAGAGCAGGTACCTGAAAAGTGCGCTGGGACGCGCTTAGGTGGGCGTGGCCACACTTAATTTTTTGTAAACTCCGGAGCTGGTGGGGAAACAATTTAAGCTCCGGAGCTGGGAGCCATTTGCGGCGGAGTTTAGGGGTCATGTACAAATACCCTATGGCTCAGCTGTATCACCTGTAACCTGGATTTTGGGATTGACGCCTAAATTACAATGAGGTCTGCACATGGCTGAAGGCCTGAATTCTCCTCTTCCTTTGAATGTACCAGCAGGAGAGAGAGATAACTATCCAAGTTGTCCTCCCAGTAGAGGCCCCATCAATGGCCTGCCTGCCCTGTTGCTGCTGCTCTGGAGATACCGAGACTCTCAGGAGTAGCACTTGTCTACACTACGGATCCCCAATAGGTAGGCCATCGACCCTTCCAGGGGCAGACTATCCCATGACAAGTCGTGGAATCAGTTATGGCTCCATGGGGCTCAATGAATCCAAAAGTCGTTTTTCAACTTCTATTCTACCCCACTTCCAAGACGGGAATTCAAGGCAGGTCACAACAAGTGTTCTAAACACGGTTCGAAACAGCTTAAAGGAAGATGACAGGGAGGGGCCACTACCATTGTAAGCTGGGCTGCAGGAAAATCATTTTAGCAGTAATGGGGGATCTCATCCCATCCCTGGCCCCTGGATGCGTTGAGCCTGGGTGTCGCAGTAGATCGTCTGGCGTTCTCTGCTGGGGGGGAGAACTTCCCGATTCATATGCGCAGCGTCGCACCTTCATCAGTCATGGAGAAAATGAATTGTGACATCAGCCGCTCATGGCTTCTCAGCCGGCACAATGGCAGAGCCGCAGCTGCCTCTGGAAAAATGACTCCGCGGGCTTCTTACAGGACAAATGAAGTAATTAATAAATTCACAATAAGCCCACTATCTTGGCTCAACAGAGGTGGATGGGAGGAGAGGAGGCGCACGAGCTGTGTTTTGAAATTGACAAAAAGCTTGCCACTGCCATGGGCAGCGGATATCCCAGGATCCGAAGGGTGATGATTTGTATAAAAGAAATCTAGGATGAAAAGTTTTCAGATTGGAGCCAGCCACTAACAGGAAAGTTGTCTATGTGGCTGTGAGTTCTGTGCGAGCAAACAAGGAATCCTCTTTAAGAGTGGTTTTTATATGTATATCATACTTTTTCGCAGAATTGTGCCAAAGCAGCTCATGGCCTCTCACGTGACAGCCATTTTACAATTTGAAAGCCTTAAAAATCATGACCCTTTGTTGTGTCAATATGGAAGAAAAGATAGAAGGCGGAAAGGGGCTAAGGAGGAGCGATCAGAGGGTGTCGATGGTGGTGGAATGGAGCGTTGCAAAAAAGGTCCTGCCCGACCAGCAGCCAGACTGAACTGGGCAGGCTCCACGTGGCAACACTGTGTGGCAGGTCCCTCTTTCTCTGTCCTGAAAGACCATCTTTACTAGGTCTCACCCACTCTGAGATCATCATGTGTCTGAGAGAGGATGGTTGCAGTCAACCACCCTTATCCTCCAGGTCTTGGTTGTTATGGGCAGTTGCAGCCTGATTTTTTATACCTGTAACAGATTTCAAAAATACTGGTTGCTGGAAAACTGTCTGTCTAACTGCCTGCCTGCCTACCTACCTTCCTGCCTCTTTCTCCTTGTCTGTTTATTTCACAGAATCATATAGTTGGAAGAGACCTCAAGGGCCATCCAGTCGAACCTCCTGCCATCTATCTATCTGTCTTGCTATCTATCTGTCTGCTTGCCTGCCAGACAAACAGACAGACAGACAGTCATTTGGTGTTCATAGTTTCTGCTTTGAATGGTCTTGAATATGTTCTAAATCAAAGGGGTGGAAAGTACCATTAAAGCAGTAGCTTGATTTTTGGATGAGGGGAGAGGAGAGGAAAGCTTTTCCATGATCCCTTGCCGATATCGTTCTGGTCTGGCTGGGAGAGAGGTCAGAAAGGGAGGGACCAGATTATAGAAAGCCTTTGATTCCAGCTTGTTTGCTACTTTCATCTCTTTCTGAGACTAGGACAAACTGTGACCCAGACGCAGAGGCAGTTCTTGCCTTGTGTTTAGGAAGAAGCCGTTTCAAATGATCTGCTGCCTGGATGCAGGTAAGAGTAGGGATGTATATCCATATGTATCTTCTCTCTGCACAGGAGAACAAAACCTACCACATTCTTCTCACTATTGAGAATGGGAAGGAGTTCCCTGCTACTCTCAACAGGGTTATTGGTGAGAATAGTTTGTGCAAAATTACCAGGTCCTGTCACACAATGGTAAATATCTAGGATGCTTTTTTTTTTTTTTTTTTTGCTAAGGTATTTCGAGCACCGAATGGGTTGTTCGTGTCTTTCTGAGTCAGCCAGTCCTTGGTAATTGATATGTGTGTTTGTGCTTGCTTTGCTTTACCAAGGACATGGACATGGGAAACATTTAACACAAATTAAAGAGACCTTGAGGTGATAAGAGTAAGTTCTTTGTCTTCCTCTCAGGCAAACACAAGGAAGCTTGTAGAATTGGGAAATCCCTTGTTGAGGTATCTTGGTAAATTGACTAAAATTGACAGGAGCAATGAATTTAGCAAGAATGCTTTCTATCCCTAGTTATGGGTCACTTTTTGGCCACAGAAATGTGGGTGTGCTCAGGTGCAGAACCTGGAGGTGATCTGTGGAGGTGTAGCTTTAGAAACAGAGAGGTTCTGGGAAGCTTGGGCTGATTCTCCTTCTCTTCTGGGGCCACAGATTACTTCAAGTATTCTATGGAATTCATCATGGGCAGGAGATCTGGATTGCAATCCAGATCAAGGCCCAGATCTGGATTGCAGAAAGCACGAGAGAAGGTGATAAATTAAAACAAAAATTAAGAGGTTTTCCAAGTGGAGTGGGCAGGTTGGAAATGAAGAGTCTCTTACAAGCCAAGCCAAAATCCTTCCGTTTTGACTCACCTTATAAAGAAGGTTAAATTATTCCAACTGTGCTCATCCCCCACCCCATTTTGCTTCCAGCAGCAATGGCCCAGATGAAGGACTACTTCTCAAAGGCTTTCATTAGGCCTCCAGATGTTCCCAAGATGACGTTCACAGAGAATATAGAACCTGGCTGACTGGCAGTTCATGCATTGACAGTGAAGAGGGAGGCTTCTTTGAATGCATGTGAGCCACTAATTGCAAGATCAGCATTCCAAGTTTCGAGGACTCTCTTAAAGACGCCTTAGTCTCCTCAGTTGAGGAGTAGGAGCTGATCCAGCAATGAAGGCTCTGGTTTTTCTCAGGATCACCAGATGTTTCTTCCAAATAAGGTAGCTGTGTCAGAACAATTCAGCTATGGACCTGAGCTGCTTTCCTTGTGGCACACACTCTTGGTGACATTCAAGTCTAGAAAGGCATTGGCCCTGTTTAGCTCTGGTCTAGCCCGAGCCTGGGATGCATAGCCAGATGCCCCTTCTTGAAAAGAATAGAAAGTCCTAGGTGTCTGTCTTGCTGAGGAGCTTGGCATATCAAGGCAGGCCTTGGCTTTTTGTGTACACTTCCTTTTTTTTTCTGGTGCATTTTCCTGTGGCTTCTGAAATTCTCCTTAGATGACCAAGCTGTGCCAGGATGGCCCTGCCTTCAGCCCCAAGTCAAAACATGGCAGCTTACCTGAGCCTTTGGGAGGTCATAAGGAGCACTGGTTGATTCTAGAAGCAGGAGGCTCAGAAGCCAATCTCAGGCATCTCACTAGGATAAGTAGTGGCAGAAAGGAAGCAATGTGTAGGAAGGCAGGGTTCTTGGAAGAGGCAGGAGGAACCCCGGAAACGGGTCTTGATGCCGCAGGAAGCTGTTATTCACCGCAGCTGCATCCCAACTCAGACTAGCTATGATGATACCCAACCCCCAGTCAGAGAGGCATCAACAGTAGAGGATGCCCAAAGGTGCCTCTGGAGCATCATAGGCTCAGTGAGTGGCCCCTTGGTGTGCCTGAGAGGCAGTGCCTTGGCATGCGCTGTCACCAGCCCTCAAGATGTTTCACGTTGCAGGAGAGAAGCTGCTTTGGAGTGAAAACTCTTTCCAAACTAGTGTTCACTGACTCTTCCATGCCACCCCCTGACTTTCTGCCCACACTGGCAAGTCTCCGGGCTGGCTTCTTGCCCTGCCTTTAATTACATTTTCTCCCAGACTTCTCATGGCAGCCGACGATCCCCTGGCTCAGCAGGGGTTGTAAGAAAGCCTCTATGCAACTGTGCATTTAGCTTTCCATCTGATGCTTTTTTTTAGGTACAAGCAACTTTTCAGGTCTTTGATAATAGGGTAGGTGCTGTTGTCACCCAGCCCTGGAGCCCAACCCTAGCTTTCGTTGTACAGCTCTGTGTTTTGGACCAATTTTACCTGCAAATTGTAGTGTATGGTATCCATTCTCTGTGTACTTAACAGGGGTGTGGGTCAACCAAGACAAATTGGTTCTTTCTCGACTTCTTTTTCCCTGGTAACCTTGGCGTAAAGGAGAAAAACAGGAATGGAAACTTGGATTTCAAATCAAATCCTGGGGAGATTTACAACGCAGCTCCCAGACAGAATTAACTGCCCATCTGATTGAAATTCTGTATTCCATTTTGCCCTTTTACTTGCTCAAAGGGACTTGACTCTCTCCGCCAGGTAGCCCTGCGCTTTGCAGTTTTACGCCAACGTCCTTTCCTCATCTGCTGGCTGTGGATGATGGCATTCGTGGTTTCTGACTAGAAATGGACTAAAATGTGACTTTTGGTGCTGTGAACGTCTTGGGTTGGATGTCGTTATCTAAAAGGGAGAGGAACAGCCATGACTTTTGAGCGGGGGAAAGCCACCCGCACGGGACCCAAATCAAAGCTTTGTGCATTGCATGTCAAAGAGTTCTTGCCTGCCTCTTCCCCACTGCAGGTGGTAGTTTATTAAACATAGATATTTATACCTGTTACTCTATTCCTTTCTGGCCCGTCCTTCCCTCTGCTCTCTTTTGGAAGCTTCTGGATGACTGATTGATGGAGTCCTCATTAGCCTCACCCTTCCTGTGAACATTTGCGTTCTTTTGCATTCAGGGTCCCTCCTGCACCACCTCCGCTTGCTTTGCCCCCTTCCTGCTCTGGAGGTTTCCTTGTGCCTGCCTCCCCATTCCTCCCCGGCTCACACGCTGCCCAAAGCCCTTTTTCTTAGGAGGTCATCTTGACACCAACCACAGGAGCTGGATTTTAAATAAGGACTGGGCCAATTTTATGACCATTAGCGACAGGCTGCAAGGCAGGCTTACAATAATAAGGGCAATTGCTTCTCATGCTTCAAGGAGCAAGATGATTGTCCAGAGGGACTGATGAGACAGTTCTGCTACCCCTTCACCTCCCTCCCAGACCTTGTACTATAAATTCATCTGGATTGGCTGCTGAAAACTCTGGGAGCATCAGCCCCAAAAGTGCCTAGAAAACCCTGTTTTTGTTTTAGTGAGGTTGTGTTGAAGAACCAGTCTATCCTAGTTCATTTCTGCCCTTCGTCCACAATGCTTCCTTGAATTGTATCCATTAAACATGGGGATTTGGGATTTTATTTTTCTGTAGTGCAGCAGTAATTTAGCAGGATTCCCCCCCCCCCAAGCTACAATCCTCTGGCAACTTTAGCTCCAAAATCCTAGTTCTCAGAGGCATTTCAGGAGACCCACCTCTCTGTTGCTCAGATTCTCTTGGCTGCAGCATAGAGGAGGTCATGTCTTTCTTAGCTTCATGGCAGCTGCAAGGCATTAGGGGACTGTAGTTTCCGTCTTCATTCAGCTGTGTAGAGGGTCCTCTAGAATAACTTCCAAGCTGTGATGTGATGGCCTGTTTTGGGTCAGTTCCCTGGGTCTCCATTTGTGGCTCATGAGTGGCAGACAATAGTTAACTCCACCACCCCGAGCCATTGTTTTGCATTGAAATGGCAGACCTTTGGGCAGAAGGCAAGAAACCAAATACCTGCCAGGATCCTGACCCTTCAACATCGTGCAGCATTGGCTGTGATGCTGGCATGACATCGTTGCAGTGATGTCTTTAAAGAGATGGCTCCTCTTTCTAAGACGATTGGATGTTGTTTTTCTTTCCCCAGAAAAGGAGAGAGAAAATGAAATGAAATAACCCAGAATTCCAGATAAGTTGGAGCAAGCAGGTTTGATAAATAGTCCCTAGAGAATATCTTCCTGTTAATACTGTCTCTCCGACTCACACCCTTTTTAAAAATTTAATAAACCCACCCATAGAGTCACATCAAATTAAATCTGCTTTACTTATCAGGTCAAAGTCTGGAATCCAAAGAATTGGGTTCAAAAGTGTAACTTAGAGCCTTTTCACACGACCCCTAAGATCCACTGGCCACTTAAATTCGGACCAGAGATCTTGGGGGTTTGTTGCTGTTCCTGTGTTCCCACCCCCTCCACACTCCTAGCTGCTATCTGCGTGAGGGGAGGGAGAAAAAAAGAAAGAAAAGAATGCTGGCTCACCTCCGTTCTGCCTTCTCGCTCTGCTCCCGGCAGCATTAGTATCTCTTAAAGGGGTGGGGGGCAAAAAAAAAAAAAACAGAAGCGAGGAGAGCCCGGCACTCACTATGTTACATCCGCATCAGGAATTTTTCACCCCCAGAGAGCAGGTACTTGAAAAGTGCGCTGGGACGCGCTTAGGTGGGCGTGGCCGCACTTAATTTTTTGTAAACTCTGGAGCTGGTGGGGAAACAATTTTAAGCTCCGGATCTGGGAGCCATTTGCCGCGGATTTTAGGGGTCGTGTGAAAAGGCCCACAGTCTAGCCAGTTTGGGACAAGCTGTCAGATGCACCTGCACTGGAAGTGTGTATGCGCCAAAAAAAGAGGAGAGTGTCTCTCATCTTGGCCAGGTATCACTCATGTATCCTTCTCACCAATTACTCCACTGCCTCCCTTTGTCATCCTTCAGTCCGTTTGGCTCCGTGGATGGCTGCATCCGGTCCCTCCGCTGTTTGCTAGTTAACAGCCCTGAGGTGGTGCTTTGAGAGGATTATAGCTCTAACAAATCACTCGTTAACTATGCTAACTCATTAGAATATGCCACGTACAAAGCAGTCCTTAAGCGTGCTAATGACCGATTTTAAGGGATTATTGCCGTGGTAAACCATAATTAACCATTTATAATGGTGCTGCCTATTTAATTGCACTCCAGCCTCGCAGCAAGGAAGGTTGGGCTGAGTGCGATATATGAGCCACCGACCCCTGCACCTGGATCACAGGATGTAATTTGCCGCCGTGACCAGGGAATGAGGCAAGCAAAGGCCCTGGCGTGAACCTGCATGAGCTCCCAAAAAGGTCTAAGGCAGGAGTTTCCACTCACAGCTTGCAAATGTCCCACAGTGTCTCCATCTCTTTGAAGTCCGTTCACCTGAGGTGCACCAGGACCTTTAGAAATCAACTCCTCTCCCCTTGAGTTGAGCCTTTCCCGGTATAGAGGAATATCAGGTCAAACCTGGTGTTATCCATATCCTAGGTGGTGAACCTTTGGCACTCCAGATGTTTTGGACCACAACTCCCAGAATTCTAAGCCTGCATTGCCAGTGACAAAGGACTGTGGGAGTTGGGGTCCAAAACATCTGGAGTGTCGAAGGTTCGCCACCACTGTCCTAGGCTGTCACTGCCTAGGTTCTTTGACCAGCAGGTTCCTGCCATGTGTAATGGCAGACCTGATTTTGCCTTTGTGGGCCATGCCATGCCCCTCCAAGGTGGCCAGAAGTTTAGTGCGCTGGCTTATGTCCCTTGGGTAGAAGCTCCCCTTGTCCCCTGATTTAATCAGTGATGCTGGGGCAGGATCCTAATATCTTCCACGCACAACAGTGTTTTCTGCCACCACTTTATGGTCTACCCCACAAGGGTTGAAATCAGATGTGTATTATCCAAGAGTGGCATTTTCAACCTGCAACCCACCGGTCTTCACCTGCTTGGCGAAGGACAGTAAAGATGGGGCCAGTCTGCCCGTTTGTGCGAGGGAGTCCCATAGTCTTGGATCAGCAACCAAGAAGGCCCTCTCCTGTGTCCTCACCAAATGCACCTGGGAGGAAGGCCTCTCTTGATGATCTGAACACTCAAGTAGGCTCATACGGTCCTTGAAATAGTTTGGACCCAGGACATTTAGGGCTTTATATGTTAAATCCCTTATCAGCAGCCAGTGTTGATGTTGAAGCAGGAGGGTCCCTGCAAAATTAAGACCTTCTTGTCAAAAGGATGTGGCTTTCTGCCTATTCCCTTATTTCCACCACTAGACCGTGCCGCATGCATGGAGGCAAGTATGGTTTTCTGGGAACAGGTGTAAATCTGCTGTGTATTGCAGCCATCCTCCAGTTGCAGATTTTTTCAGGAGCATCGGTGCAGAGCAGGACATGATGCCTCTTGGGTTCTGATCCAGCAGGGCTCTTTGCACTTTCTTAGCCTGGAGGCTGAAGCCCCCCCCCCAATTGAAAACCCACAGCAAGCAGAGCTGTTGCCGTTTTTAGACAACAACTCTCGATCTTTGTTAGCCAAAGCCATAAATTTTCAAAGCTCTGCTTTTAACTAAACTTCTGTGATTGATTTGGGGAATTTGCTCCGGGTTACTTGATCTCTCATGAAAAAGGGTTTCTGGATTAAAGACGGAAAGGACTTTGGTGCTTTTAATAGGGGAATTTAAAAATTGGAACTCTGGTGCCACCGACTCAGAGGAAAGTATTTACAGACTTTAGAGATCCTTTTTTTGTCCTCAGTGCCACAATTTGTACAAACAGAGGCTGCCTGCCTCTGCAAAGACACAGACTTCCCATCAGTTTGGTGGTTTCCTGACAGATTTAGCATTGAGCTACATAATCTGTAGGACAAAAATGGGGTGTGTGTGTGTGTGCTGAATTGTGCCACTTTAAATTGGTGGGAGGGGACCAGCATGTTTTAATGACCATGGGCTGAAAAGATTCCCTACATGTGGAAAGCCAGTGCATCAGGAGTCAGGTCAGAGATTTTGGTGCCTGAACTTATCCCAAAGAGACCTACAGAACTTTATAGACCTCTGGGGTGGGATTTGGAAGCATGCGTTCATCACAGCAAGTGTTTATTCCCAAGGAAAAGGTTATCTCCAGAATGAAACCAGACAGCCATGGGCAAAACGTATCTTAATTCATCTGAGTATGAATTTATGGTAAATGTCTTTTCATTGTTGCTGCGATTCTAGTCAACATTGGCAAGGTGTTTTTTTCCCCTACAAGCTTTATTCATCAGTGTTGCTTCTGTGCTCCATAAACGTGAAACATTTCAGAGTTGAGGGAAAAACAGAAAAGTCGTACAGCCTTGAAGAAAAATGTCAGCAGAAAAAATATATGAAAACTAGTGTGATTTTTAAAAAGTTTTTACCTCAACTCTGAATACTTAAGTCAGACTTCAGTCCAAACTAAAGTAAAATACATTTTCAGAGTAGGAAAATAATAGAACTATTCTAGTCGAGGTTGGTGGTAGTGATGGATGGAAGTATTTCAGAGCTTAATTTCCAGACTCCAGACAGACACTAATTCTAGCCTTTGGCTCGCTTGCTGGCATTAAGCATAATTAATGAGCTCATCCTCCTTGTTTGTCTCCTCTTCCGGTGCAACATTGTAATTAGCTTAATTACCAACAGATTCTTTTTTTTCCTGGAACTTGAAATGGAAATTAAATTTTGCACCTAGGTTTACAGACTGCTAACTAGAATTGAACAATCAAGCTTGACTGCCAGGTCCTTGAAAAGGTACGATCTGCATATTCATGATGTTAATAGGGTTCAGGAGGTAGATTTGCAGCTGATGAAAAGGATTAATTAAATCTCATTTGCATAGGGAGAGTTGTTTTAACTGTTGGCATCTCCTTCCACGCTGGCAATGTTGGGTGTCCAGGAACTTCCAAAGAAAGAAGGCTGGTGGGATGGGGAACCCCTCTCTGCCTTGAAAAAAAAAGAGAGAGAGAGATGGTGAATATTTATCTCATACTACCTTTCTGGAATAGAGAGGGGAAGAATTTTAGCACCCATTTCCTTTGTCTTATTATCTGCCTTAGAGCCAAAGCAGAAAAGGAATGCCTTCATTATGGAGAGCCTGCCTTGGCAAATGTTTGCCCAGTTCAGTTTATGCACATTGCCAGGTCTCATAAGGACCCACAATTTTTCACTTCTTCTCCTCCTTCTTTTTAAAAAATCTTGATAATCCTACAGGGGCCCCGAACCGTAGCGATGAGGAAGGCAAGTCCAAGCAACGTTACCCAACATGAACACGATAGAACAATAATGTGGGGGTTTTAAGTTTGATCTCCGGCATATATTGGGCATTACAATCAGTTACTTCGCTTCTGGCTTTAGCGCCAGGGCATAGCTCTCTGACGAACCAGCCAGAAACAGTCAGCTCTGTGCTATCAAATGTATTCCACATGCAAAGCCTTGGGGGTGAGGAGGGGCTGCCTGTGGCCTGGGGGACGTTCAGATCTAGATCATTGTGTTCATTCCTGAGCAGCCCAAGAGACGGCCTTGAGACAGCCAAGTGTATGGAAACCTTGTGGCTTGTAGTCCCCAACACCTGAGAAGCACAGCCATTGGACCCGTGAGAAGGGAAGTGAGACATTGTGAATGAGAAGCTCTTCTCGGTTGCCACTGGGCCATCATCTCGGGATGTCTACATTCCCAGTGGGTTAATTGGTATCAGAGACCTCTTCCTCTCTACAGAACAACCCCGTGGATCTTTGGTGTTGTATTGATGCCACCCCTATGTCTTGTGGCACATGAGGCTTTTCTTTCTGTTGCCTTTGCTTCGGCCTCCGTATACCTACAGAGGCATTTGGATGCTTTATTCTCTGTTGCTGTTACCACCTTCCAGAATGATGGAACACCATCCTCAGTCCCAGTGTCATATCTTCCCTTTTCCTCGCTGTCTAATTGCAGTCTCGCAACTTAGGTTTTTCTGTTTGTTTGTTTTAAGAACAGGGGCTTTCGTGGTTTCAAAACAGATGTTGCTAGTCCTCAAGGCTATAAAGGTGTGGTTTTAGTGTGAACGGTTTGAGTGTGTTTAGGGTGGATCTGTCTGAATTTCAGAATCCAGGTGGACAGAATTGCAGCTCCTAGGGACTTCTACTGGATCGTGAGGATGAATTAATAGAAGTTGGCAAAGAGAAGGTTTTTTGTGTGACCACCTCAATTGTGCATTCCCCCCCCCATACACACACACACACACACACCAGGCATGGTAGAAATCTGCAAAATATAAACATCTATTCACCTTTTATACAGCACACAGAGTCAAATGTGCCTTGCTTTGAAAATATTGTAGGTCGCTGCTGTTGAATACCTAATCTCGGTTAGGATGCAAAGATGGGCCCCTTAAGATTGGATTCATGAAAGAGGGAGTGATTCTTCCACTCTCTGTTTCTGTCTTGGTGTGTGTGTGTTTTTTTCCTGGAATGATCGGGAACTGGGACTGAAATAATAACCAGCCCCAACATTATTGTGCCTAATAACTGCATTGCTAAAAAGAGCCGGGAGGCAAAGGAGTTTGACCTTGTGCCCCCACCCCCCACACACTCCTACAGGCTGCTTGCTACGCTTCCCCCTTTCTGCAACCAAAGGGTTCCTTCTGGACTCCATTTGCTCTGCAGCATTTATTTGTGAAACCGCTTGCTCATCAGATGATGGCCCTCGCATGTTGTAAGTAAAAGAAACACCAAAACGCCTTAATTTCTGTTGCAGCTTGAACCGCTGCCTGGTACCTCCTGCCTTGAGCCGCTGTCAGGCTGGGAAAGGAAGCCGGTCTACCTCCATCAATCGATGGCCGAGTCATTGGCCCCATCCATCATCACTGGTGATGCCGATGCAGCCGGGACAGAGAGAGGGTGGAGACGTGTGTGTGTGTGTGTGTGTGTGTGTGCAAATTGCAAAAATCACCCCCAAATTGCTAATTCATCCTTTCATATTCATATAAAATGATACTCCCACACTGGTGGTGGTGGTGTGTGTGTGTGTGATTTTTGGTACAGCAGTTTACTGGGCTATAAAATAGATCCCAATAATTATTTATTGACATTCTGGTGTTTTAACTGTTTTAATTCATTTGATTGTAAGCCGCCCCTTTGGGTAGTGGGCGGCATATAAGCTGTAAAAATAAATAAAATAAATAAATACAGACACCAGAATTGTGGCAAAGCTTCCCCTGACTCTCTTCTACAATCTTTCCATGTTGGATTTATGATATCTGAGATATGCACCTCCCTGCAAATGTGTCTGGAAGCTGGACTTCTTTTCCTTGAGAGATTGAAACGAGTTTCGCTGCTCATCCAAACAGCTTCATCAGTCTGACTGAGAATCTTCACAGACACCCTGCAAGTGTGGTTATCTAGGTCATTAGTGTCCATTGTAAAGAGTTTTAAATAAAAATGAATTTATGGATGGATTTATTGATTCATGAGGAAAAAATGTAAATTTGTGTTTTGTTTTGTTTTTGTGATTCGGTGAAATCACCATTTTTTCTGATCCCTGCCCCTTTCTAGAATCATAGAAGAGTAAAGTTGGAAGGGACCTACAAAGCATCAAGTCCAACCCCTGCTTGATGCAGGAATGCAGATCAAAAGCTATCCGCCTGGTGGTTGCCCAAATTTCTCTCGAATGCCTCCAATGTTGGAGCACTCACCACCTCTTGAGGTAATTGGTTCCACTGCCATACTCCTCAATTAGTAAGGAAGGTTCCCCCCCCCCTGATATTCACCCAAAAGCTGGATTCCCATAATTTCAGCCCATTTTTGCTCACCCTGTACTTGCAGATGACCAAGAACAGAATATTATAGAATATTTGAAAAGTGCTTTTATATCACCCCTCAGTCTTTTTTTCTCTGGGCTAAACATGGCCGGTTCTTTCATTCTTTCCTCCTAGGACTGATTTCCAGCCCCTTGATCATCTTTGTTGCCCTCCTCTGAACATGTTCCAATTGGTCAGCATCTTTCTTGAAGTGCTCTGTGCAGGACAGGAGTAAAGTGGATAGAGGGACACTCTTAGCCCTCTCACAAAATGCCAGAACTAGGGGACATACACTCAAATTGAGGGCTGGGAGAGTGAGAACAGACAAAAGAAAATATTTTTTCACCCAGCATGTTGTTAGTCTGTGGAACTCCCTGCCACAGGATGTGGTGATGGCATCTGGCCTGGATGCCTTCAGAAGGGGATTGGACAGATTCCTGGAGAAAAATTCCATCACAGGTTACAAACCATGATGGAGATGTGTAATTCCCTAGGCTTAAAACCAGGGTACTTCAAGGGCCAGATGGAGGGGAGTGCTATCAGGAGACAGATATCTAGTCTCATGCGCTCCCAGATGCATCTGGTGGGGCCACTGTGAGATGCAGGAAACTGTACTAAAGGGGCCTTTGGCCTGATCCAGTAAGGCTCTTCTTATGTGATGTTCTTATGGCCACAGTGGAAGGCAGATGCTCTTCAGTCCCTGTGGTCAGGCTCCTCTTCTGTCCTTAGAAGCCAGGGACATCAAAGGATATTATAAAAATTTGATCTAGGTTCTTGCTCTAAGGGAATAATTATCACAAAATGTTGTTATGGAGATAATGATCTTTGGAGTAGATTATCCTTAACTCAGTCTGCATCAAGTGCTACGTTGATTCCAGAAGACTTTGCAAATACAAGTTGCTGCCATCTTGTCCCTTCCTTCCTTGCTGGCTTCCTTCCTTCTAGAGTATTTGGAATGCATTTTTCTAGTACCTTAGCCTTTTTCTTCCTCAACCTTTCAAATGCTGGGGATGATGGGCATTGTAGGGGGAACTTTTCGTACCGTCTGTGAAGTACACATGCCAAGAGGGGCTCTTGATCCTTCAGTGGCAATGCTGTGCATATCCTGAAAGCTGGCTGTATTGGAATTTTGTTTCGTGGAGAGGGATGTACTATCAAGAGACCCTACCGCCATTTGCCTTCAGAGGTTTAATATATATGGACCATCAAGAATGAAGGAAAATTGCCTTCCTAGAAACTAGGATTCTTACTGTGAGGTGGCTGTCTTCATAACATGGATAGGCCAGTTTTGGTAGAGCAAACTGTGTTTGTCCGTTTAGGGAATTTCGGGCAAAATCCAAAGTAATAGAACAAAGCCATTTCTTTGGATATTGCTTGGAACGGATAGGCAAATGGTTCCCAATATTCCATGTTGTTGTTCAGTCGTTCAGTCATGTCCGACTCTTCGTGAACCCATGGACCAGAGCTCGCCAGGCCTTCCTATCTTCCACTGCCTCCCGGAGTTTATTCCATAGAATAATATTCCATAGAAACCATTTTAAAGGAAAGGAAAGGGAGGGAGGGAGACTAGATCAAACCACTAAATTGGTTTCCTAGCTCATTAAATCTTACTCCACATATTCCTCACTCACTCCACCCTATTTTGGTTTGAACAGGGACCTCTAAAATATCCATTTATTGTGAGTTCATTCCCTAGTTTTGCCCAATGTCTTCTCCTCCTGAGACATCCCTCAGAGAGGCTTAAGCTGTAATGGTTATTTAGAGTGTCTTAAGTGTTTATTTGAAGGGTTGAACTTGGACTCACCGTTTCGGACATTTGCGGTCGTCCCTTTGTTTTCTGCCACGAAACCAAAGCATGCGGTGCTCAAGCCCGACCTACAATTATTCTGTGAATCTTATCCTAAAATGAATTAAATATCATCTTTAATGAATTTTAATTCAGCTTTAATTAAGTCTCAATGGGTTCATGGAGGAAGATGGTGAAATTTTGTTATAGCAAATTATATTCAAGTAGGAAAAAGTTGTGCTAAGTTTCACCTCCTTTGGGTGTGTAGCAGGCAAGCAGTTGCCTGGCCTGGCAAGGGACACCAGCCCTGGGGCGGCTCTCCATCCCTCCTGTTGCTGTTAGGAGCCCTCAAGCTACTGCTGACTTGCAATGACCCAACTAGTCTTTGTGAGAGTGATGAAATGTACAAGCATACCATTTCCAAGGGGGGCTGTGTGCTTCTCCCACCAGGTTTTTTTTTTTTTTGGGCCTTTGATTCCCAAATTCTATCTCAGAACTGCCCTAGCTGTGATTAATGGCAGTTGTCAGTCTGAAACTTCTAGATCACTTCAGTTATCCGCCTCCTCTCATTGAGAAGAGAAGGTGGCTCTCAATAGTTGGGGGTTTTTTTTGTCTGCTCCAAGACCATTCCTCATTATATTCTTTCATTTTGCTGTGCTTCCTGTTGTTTACTTTGTTTGCAGAAAGGTGAAGGCTATTTTGCTGCCCGAGGCAGCACAGCACACATAGTACCCACCCACCCACCAAGCCAAGAGTCATTTGAGTACCCAAAGCCGGCTGTGTTACGTCGGCATGCAAGGCAGAAGGACCCAGATATACTTCTCCTCTTTGCTACAAGTAAAAAGGCAGCGAGAGCAGCTCAAGCCGAAATGTCCAAACTTCGGCTCTCTAGATGTTTTGGACCACAACTCCCAGAATTCCCAGCCTAGATTGCCAATGACGAAGGACTATGGTAGTTGTGGTCCAAAACATCTGGATGACCGAAGTTTGGACACTACTGGAGCCTGAAGCCATGACCCAGTTGCTGCTGTCCTTGGTGACATCCAAATCAATGTCCCCAGGGAGCTACCCACCTGCCCCCACCCCATCCCATACAGTCAATATGCAATGCTCTCTCTCCTCTCTCTCTCTCTCTCTCTCTCTCTCTCTCTCTCTCTCTCTCTCCATTTTTTTTTGCTCTCCAATCATTTGCACAGGGCAGAAATCTCCTTGGCTGCCTTCTCCTCATCCTCTTGCCCAGATAAAACAAAAACCCATCTGGGCCTTTTCTTGGGAGAAGACAAGATGTACCTTGACCTAAAGGGGTCCCTTCTCTCCCCTGGCATTTGGCTGGTTCGTGTTTTTCTTTCCCTGCTTAACGAGGGGATCTTCGAACAGGGCTTTGACTGTTCTCGGAGCTAAATTGGCCGCCTGCTTCAGCTGCTTCCTGCTTCTCCTTTTTCCTGCCGTTCTTGCCCTGAAGGCTGGCACTTGTTCCCACTTCCCTTCTCCGCTGAAAAGGGTAAAGTGTCATGCTGTGAAAGGGCAGCTCTATCCTCCTGTCCCTTCCCCCTGAGTTCTCCCTTCGCACCTTAGGAAGGCAAAAGGCTCTGATCACCAACAATGCTGATTTTTTTTAAAGAGATCCAGCACTTCCTTGGGACATAAACAGTGGGGAGGTGGCTTGGTACCAAGTGAGGCCCTCGTGATCCAGTGTCCTCTGCTCTGACTGGCAGCTGTTCCTTTTTGCCTAGCCCTGATTGGAAAGGGCAGTATTACTTGGTGGTCACCCATTTAAAGGATTACCCAGACCTCACCCTGCTTATCTCCATAAATCAACTGGGAGGGAAAGTGTTCAGGGTGGCATGATGGAGCCTTGCTTCCCCATTGGTGCACCTCATGGCAACCAAGTGGACTGCAATGATGATAAGAAGAAGAGGGGGAGGAGGAGGAGGAGGAGGAGGAGGAGGAGGAGGAGGAGGAGGAGGAGGAGGAGGAGGAGGAGAAGAAGAAGAAGAAGAAGAAGAAGAAGAAGAAGAAGAAGATGATGATGATGATGATGATGATGATGATCTCTAAGGATCCCGATACTGTTCCCTAGCACAGAGAGATCATCAGTTCACCCTTGCTTGATAAGCTATCTTACCAACTGTAGCTTACCGTTTGAGCATATGTTGTATTGAGATGGTGCAACAATGTTCATTCCTGACATCTCCAGGTACAGCCAGGCAAAATCTCTCTGTAGAGTACTCCATCTCTGCCCCCCTCTGCCCATCTTACATTATGTAGGTCTCTCCTACTACATTTCCTATTGACTGTGTTGCCTTTTAAGCTTTCAGGGGGGCTCCCATGTTGTGGACAATTCAGTAAGTAAGATGAGGTTCCTAAAATCATTCTGCCAGCTGTGCTGATGTGAGGCTGATTCTGATTATGGCAGTTGTGGTCCCAAAAAGTACCTTTTTTAAGTCCTGGGTGAAAGGCAGATTAATGTGTCCAGAATACATCCAGGGCTTTTGCCAATGGTGTGAAGTGTTCTCTATTGCTGGTTAATGTCTTCTCAAAGGCTTTCACAGCCGGGGCTTGATAGCTGTTGTGAGTTTTGGGGGTTGTTTGGCCATGTTCTGGAAGTTTTCTGGAAGGCTATACCCCAGAGCACAGAGAGAACTCCTAGTTCCCTGAGCTCCTTGCCCTCTGAAGATGCTGGCCACAGAGTCTGGTGAAACGTCAGGAAGAAAAACTTCCAGAATATGGCCAAACAGCCTGAAAAACTCACAACAGCTATTGCTGGCTAAATTCTTTCTTCTTATCATTTCAGTAGTGCATGTAAAGGTTTGCACAGCACTTTTTAAAGTGCTTCTTGTGTGTTGCCGAACTCCTCTCTCATCTCATTCCAGTTGCCCTGTAAGGACAACATGCGTGGTCAGAGGTCCATAGGAGATGTCACCTAGCAGTGCCTGAAACATAGCAGGTTTTTCTACCTTCCTGCAAATTAAATTAGTATTGTTACTTTTCAGGCTATGCAGGAGATCTGGAGTCACCCAGGGCCAGTAAGAGCAGCAGGCCAGGGTCCATTTCCCCGGGCATCTTATAGTTCTCCAAGAGCTCACAAAGATGGGTGTAAATTTCTTGTGGTATTTCCAGCTTCCATGAAAGGGGTGAGGGAGCTCTTCCGTGCCTCTGTCAGCCCAGAGTAAAGAGAGCTCTGAAGTGTTGTGTTAACAGAAGGAACGAGGGGGATTTGAGTGGCAGCCTAGGTGTGCTTAGAAATGATGGATTTGTTGCCCCCCTTTGTCAATCGTCACACACCCCCCAATCCCCTCTCGGAAGAGCACTCAGAAATGTTAATGGATTCCAAGCTGGGTTTCCAAACTGCTGCTTAGCTGCTTAAAGGCTAAAAATAAACATGCACAGCCCGCATGGTTGTAAATTGTGCTCATTGGTCCAGCTTCTTGTGGGCTTTGGGCCAGCGAAGCCAGTCTGTGTGCCAAGACCAGCCACGTTGTCCATCTCTTCGCCCCCCCCATCCCCACCCCCAGATCTACAGACCTCTTTCCCCGTGGATCGTCCTTCCTCAGCTCTCCTGGATGATCCTTGTGCCTGGCTACCCCAACCCTTATTTGTTTAGGTTTGGAGTCCAATGTTCTGACGCCCGCCATGAGCAGTGAGAATCCCACTGATTCATCTGAAAAAAGGATTCCTCTCTTCCTGACTCTATTCAGCTGTGACGCTTCAAAGCAGAGAGGTCTAATTGTGAAACAGGGGCCCCAGCCATGCCCACTTACCCACCCACCCACCCACCAGATCTCCATTCCTTTAAGAAGTAAGTGTCTGTTGCAAAGGTTCTGGAGAGAACCCTGCATGCAGCACTCCTGATCTTAGCGGCGAACAGTTCAAGAAGGTGTGTAAGTGAAGGACGTAGGCTCAACAGCAGCATCCCTGTTCCATACCAGCTGGCATGGCCATCGACTCCAGGTTTGCAAGGACAGCAAATTTGCCATAGAACTTCATATGAACGTTACAGGTTCTGCTCCTTGGGCAGTCCCTGTAAAGTTCAGACTAGAACTCAGGACGGATCCACCGCTCCGACAAACCCAGAGCCTCCCCTGCCCATTGCATGTACAGCTCTCTGTGATTTCCAGTGTTCTACCTGCTTTCTCTGTTGCCTCCAATCACTGCTAGTATTTTATTCAGTCTCCGTTGAGCACAAACTTCCACCAGCAGCCACGCTGTCGCTCACCAAGTGGCAGAGGCAGACTTACCATCCAGAAGGTTTTTTTTTTAATTATTATTATTATTGCCATCATGGTCCTTGTGCAAGTGCTGCACTGTTCTATTGGTTTCCAACAGCACAGTGGGGTCCTGGCCTGGATGTTTAGGGATGGAGTGTTTCTCAATATAAGAGATCTATTCATTCAAAAATTAATTTAAAATAAACTCATAAGGGATCTATTCGGTTATAAATTATTCCCTTTAAAAAAATTAAACCACCTTCCTTGCTGTTTTAGTTCATTTTACTTGTAACAGTACAAAAGTAAAGGACTGCTATTCTTGTGTTGCAAGTTTTGTGTGCGATCTTGAAGTTACATCTTGACCGCCACTCCTGTAAGCTGCTGTCTGCATCCTGAGCATAATTCTTCAAAGTTTTGACTGTGTCCTCTCCTTTTCAACTGTATATCATGGCCACCCTCAAGTTCCTTTCTCATCCTTTCTGTTATCATTGTCTTGGCCCGGAGACCCTGATGACTGGCCCTTTTGTAGACCTGCGTTGAATTCCCCGAAGCAGGTGTGTGTCTGCATTAAGTGTTCAGTGATGTTCTTCACCGGCCTCTCACTTCTAAAGGCACAAAGAAAGCATGGGCATCCTTTTGACTCCCAGTTGTCTTCCTCTTCATGGTCATAATGGCTTTGTAACCTTTCCCCCTCCCTCTTGTGTATTTATTTGACTGAGGGCATTTATACACGACCCCTAAGCTCCGTGGCAAAGGGCTGCAAGCTCCGGACCTTAAAAATGTTTCCCCACCAGGTCCGGAGTTTGCAGACAATTAAGTGCGATCCCGCCCACCTAAGCGCGACCCAGCGCACTTTTCTTGTACCTGCTTGAAGAGGGTGACAAATTTTGATGCGGAGAGTGCCTGAGCTCTCCTCGCTTCTTTTTGTTGTTTTTCTTTTGCCTCCGCCCCTTTAAGAGCAACCAGGAAGTAAGACCGGGGCTCGGAGCAAGCTTCCACGCAGGGGGAGGTAAGGCTTTCTTCTTTTGTCCCTGTTTAAGGCTTTTTTTCCCTCCCTCCCCTCACGCAGACAGAACAAGGAAGTGCGGAGCGGGTGGCGACGGAGGAAGAGCAACGAACCCTCAAGATCTCTGGTCCGAATATAAGGGACCAGCGGATCTGAGGGGTCGTGTAAAAAGGCCCTTACTAAATAGGGAAATGTTTGTTGGAAGGTTTGCGGTAGAAAGAATCTCAAGAGGAGGTGGAGGAGGAGGAGGTGGTGGTGAGTGTTGGCAGCATTGATTTTGCTAGGAATGTTGTTGTTTGTTTGTTTCTCTTTATTTATTTTAGAGTATTTTTACCCCACCTTTCTCCTTGGAAAAGGACCCAATGTTATTGTTGTTGTTGTGGAGGAGGAGGAGGAGGAGGAGGAGCAAGAGGAAGAGGAAGAGGAAGGGGAGGGGGAGGAAGAGGATGATTTTCTGACTTAGTGTGACCCTTTTCTGTTTTCCAGGGAATATTTGGCTTTTTCCTTCTTTCTTCTGTGGGAGCCTAGGGACTGTGTGTAGGGGCCACACCAGCCAGGTCTGCCTGCAGGAGGGACAGTGGAAGGATGGAGCTTCCAGCCTCTGGTTGCACAGCCAAGTATCTAAACTGCTGGCATTTATCTAGCGCTTGAGAGCAAGGGTTCCCGACCTCAGGTGACTCAGCTGTTCCCAGTAACCTTGGCCAGCATGGCTAATGGTGAAGGCTTCTGGGAACTGCAGTCCAAGAACACCCAGGCTGATAATCCAAGGTTGGCAGCCACTGCTTTTGAGGAAACCAAGCATTTGAGCCACAGAAGCTCTGCAAGGTAGCAGTGAGAGAACATGTGTGCTTTGTGGAGGTTCCGGGACTGCTAATGGGCACCTCTCCCTTTTGGTGATGTTGGTTTGTTTCCTTGCTTGCCTGTTGTTTCACTTTTGCCTCTTTCTCTGATCAGCTCACGGCTTTTTCTGTGGCTTTTTCCCTCCCCAGTGGCATGTTTGCGTGGAACTCAGGTTAGGAGCACAAATGAATGTCAATTCTGCCCATTCTGACGAGGCGGGCAGAAAAAGAAAAAAGAAAAAAATAAGTAAAAAGGTCGCCAAATGCCTCCTTGTAAAGGTGGGTCTTCAGAGCCTTTTTGAAGGTGGGCAGGGATTGTGCAAGGCGCAACTCACTGCGGAGATGGTTCCACAACATGGGGCCCACCACAGAGAAGGCGTGGTTACGCGTGAGCGATTTCCGCACCTCCCTGGGTGTGACCACCCTCAGTGAGCGCACCTGCACCCTTCTCGTGGGCCTGGTCCCAGTTGATCTCTGAGAGATACGCTCCGACAGGTACTCTGGTCCCAAGCCGTGGAGGGGTTTGAAAATCAAAACCAGGACCTTGAACCTTATCCGGAGGGCAATGGGTAGCCAATGCAGGCGGGCCAGCACTGGGGTGATGTGCTCGAATCTACAAGCACCCACCACCAGTCTGGCCGCCACATTCTGCACCCGCTGGAGCCTCCGGAGGAGGGTCCAGGGCAACCCCACATAGAGGGCATTGCAATAGTCGATCCTCGAAATCACCAGGGCCTGCACGACTGTCCTCAGGGAGGACTCATCGAGGTACGGTCGGATCTGTGTGATCCTGCAGAAGTGGAAAAAAGCAGCCCTGGAGACCGCCATCACCTGGGCTTCCAGGGAGAGGGCTGAGTCCAGGACCACACCCAGATTCCTAGCCCTGTCAGTAGACTGGAGGGAGAGCCCCCCAGTCCAGGGAGAGGGCCATTGTACCCAGACGAGGACGCCCCGAAGAACAGAACCTCAGTCTTCTCCGGGTTCAGTTTGAGTCGGTTCATCCTGGTCCATTCCAGGACCATCTCCAGGCACAGATCGAGGGAGCGAACTGCCTCCTCTGCAGAAGAAGAAAAGGAGAGATAGAGTTGTGTGTCATCAGCGTACTGATGCCATTGCTTTAGAACAGGGGTGTCCAAACTTTTTACAAGGAGGGCCAGATTTGTTGAGGTGAATATGTCTCAGGGCCAATCATTCAGCCGCATTTTGCCCCTGGGCTGGACTTTGGACAAACCTCTAGGACATGCAAGGAGGCGGGGAGGAGGATGCAGCATCGGAGCCAGGGGCAGGTAGGCTGGGCAGGTGGCTCGTGGCATGGATGGAGGCAAGGAAGGCAGGCAAACTGAAAAACTGCAAGCTGACATCTCCATCCATTATGGGGAGGGGCCAGCTGGTGGGGATGTGTGTCAAGCTGAGCTAGCAGGGAGAAGAAGCTGCGGGCCACTCAAAATTTGAAAATGGGCCGCATTTGGCTCCCAGGCCTGACTTTGGACATGACTGCTTTAGAACATAAGAACATAAGAAGTGCCCTGCTGGATCAGGCCAAAAGCCCATCAAGTCCAGCTTCCTGTATCCTATAGTGGCCCCACCAAATGCCTCTGGGAGCGCATGAGATTAGATATCTGTGTCCAGCCCTGCCTCATTTCCTTTGAGGTGTAGTTGCTCTCTGTCGCCGCCACCCCCAGCAATGATCTTTCCTGACCTTAGATCCTTTTAACTGCAGATGCCAAGTGCCCATAGAGATTCACCCATAGATTGGCTCTCTATGGGTGAACTGAACCTGGAAAGGTCTGTATGCAACCCGGTTGCCCTGACCCTCAGCTCTAGCCCTCTCTTGGTCTTGAGGAATGGCCGTACTGCTTTGAAGCATCCTCTCCTCCCCCTTACTTGGAGCAGACCTGGTGATCATCTTTCCTTCACAAGCATCCTGTAGCCTGAATTTGGATTAGATTTGGAGCAGGCAACCATTGAGAACAGGGGAGTTGTTTTCCAGCTGTGCACCTCCACTTCTCGAACTTGCACAACACGAGGACTCATGAGCTCTGGTGCTGCCACTCCACTCTCTGCCTTCCTCTGAATGGGACAAAGAAGACCCAGCATTGGTGCTCCAAACAGCCACGATTGAGAACAGAAGATGGGGAAGAGAGAGGGCGAGCGCGCCTGCTTGGGTCCTTTGTGGCACGTGGAAGGCCACGGGCTCACTTGAGGTTTTCCTGCCGAAGTCTGGTGCGGGTTAGGAATGCGTGAGTGTGGGCACCCAGTCTTTAATAGCATGTCGGGCACAAAACCCCAACAGCTTTCTCCTCCAGCCCTGCTGAGCGAAAGCCCAAGAGCCAGCCAGGTGCCCTGAGACCTGGCAGCCCTCACTGGTTCTGCTGGATGTGCAGAAAAAGGTGGGGAAACGAGAGAGAAGGATTTGCTGACAATTTGTTTTGACATGATCCAAGACCAGGGTGGTGTGGGGCTGTGCCGGTGCTTCTCCTTGGGTGACCTTGGTTCGAAGCACAGGCCCACGGTGTTGTTGTTTTTTTTTCCCCAGGGCTCCGATCCTTGGGCATGATAGAATTTGGAATTCCATACACACACGAGCCCTGAAAGGAGAGAGGGAGAAAGAGAGAGGGAGATGGTTGGGAGTGACAGAACCTGCCTTTTATTTATGCTGAGTGGAGATTTTCCCGAGGAAATGGCTTGTCATTTGTAATGAAGACCCACTAATGACTTCTTGTCTACACAAATAACCGCAGGGGGCAACGATTGCATGTGCATGCCAGCCACTTCTCCTGCCTCCGTCTCGGCCTGCTCCTGAACTCAGTCCTCCTCCCCGTCCTTCTTCCAAAGAGGCATCACCATACCCAGGAATGCTTGTCGGAGCCAACGTTGGATTTGGAACGAGAGCAGAGGAGCAGAACCGCCGGTGAACCCCGTCACCCACTGGATTTCCCAGGGAGAAATATGGAGCCAACGAGGCAGCCAAAAGAGACCAGCACATGAGTCTTCATGGGTGACTTAGCAAGAAGGATGCCATGAGATTGGCAAGGGTTGTCCCCCGTGTTGCTGCCAGGCTCAGCTAAGGTTGCCAGATCTCCAAACCTTCAAGCTATCGGCTGTCTCTCAGCAAGCCAGAGGGGTGGATGACTGTTCGCCAACCTGCCTTCAGGGTTGTAGCAGCCACTGAAAGTTACTTCCCGAAGTTCTGGGCATCAGCCAGAGCCCCAGCAGGGAGTTGGGGCTTCTCCTGCCCATCTGAGTATTATTCCTACAATACCCGTGAACTTGTGCCATGTGTCTCATGCAGCTTAGGGTGACCCTGACTGTTGGAATCTTAGTTCTTGTGCTCGAGACAACTTATAACTGGTGTTGGTGGGCTCGAGCAGGAGAGGTTGGTTGACTCTGCTTAGATGCGGTGCTTCCTTGCCCTTGTGTGTTCATTCCACGGGTTTGTAAAACCGCTGAGTATGCATGACTAGTCCTTCTCTTCAGCTGATACCATCAAACAACATGATGCTTGCTTAAGGAAATGGAAGTTCCTTACCTGAAAAGGCTGGGTTCCATTTTATTGCCATCCTATACCCCCGATCACACACTTGGTGGTAGATTTTTATGCTAGAACGCAGGTTCTTCCAGTGAAGCTGTATCAATGTTCCTTCCTCCACCCGCTTGGCGAACTACTGAATTTTGAACCCTGAGGTGTTGTGACATCTGCCTGTTTGGTTGACATTCAAGGTGGGCTTAACACATTACGGAGAAGACCACCAGCCATCGTGAGGGCTGCTTTATCGCCTGCAGGCCGGCATGGGATAAATCCAGTTGCTAAAGCCAAGCAGAGGATACCTGCTGTGGAACAATGGAAACTTAGTAAGCCAATTCTTTCATATGCTGGTGATCTGTTCTAACAGGGATGGAGAATTGGGTTTAGGCCTGCCTGTCTCAAAGCCATGGCATTCACATAGATAGAGTACAAGGAGACTCTTGCACCCGTGCCTAACTCTTGGGGTTCACAGCTCCAGCTGGTTGGGTCACCTGGGGTAGAGAATGCGGGTCTGAAGTGGTCTGACCCAGCGTGGCTTGTTCATCCAGTCCTAAGCAGGGGGTGCAGATGTTATGGGTGTGTTGATGGGGTTTTTGGACTGCCATGTTCAGCGTTTGTCGGCACCATCCGCACACCTCTAGGAGAAAGAATAAGGGAGGGTAAGGTAGTGTAAGAGAGAAAGGCTTTATAATGCATAACTGCCTGTCCTTGGGGCATGGCATGTCTCACTAAGATACTCTTGCCTTTGGAGCAAATGGGGTCTCAGCTGTGAGATAAACGCCAACGCATTGTGATGGCTTTCCTTCTATGTTGCTGTCGTTTTGTTTTGACCATGTCCCAGGGGCCCCCGAATAAGGAGAGCAACTCTGTTTTCTCTTACAGAATGTGTCTTTTTCTCAGTGCACTTGAAATTGACCATAATTGAAGTCACAAACATTCATGGAAAGCAAAACACACACTCACCCCACCCCACCCCACATCCACAGTGGACAACAAACCAAAATTTCTTTTTTTAAAAAAGAAAACTTCAAACCAAACCCAGTAGAGTGTTTTTTTTTCTTTTTTCTAAAATCCATGATTAAAACCTGGTACAAACAGGTGAATATATAGATATATTTCTTTTAGTAGATGTAATATTTTTTTCTTTTTCCTCTCTCTTTCTTTCTCATTATACAGCAAACATTTGCAAATATATAGAATTTCTCTCTCTCTCTCTCTCTGTACAATAGAATGGTGTCAATTTTACAGTGCGACATTGTGACAGACCCTTCCACCCAAAAAAGAGGAACCAATAAAAGAAAGAAAGAAAGAAAAATGTACAAATGGGACTTCAGGCGATTAATAGTCTGAACTGGAAGACTCCATTTGCAAAAAGGCCCAAAGGATTTCTGCTTTATTTATTTTTTTAATCCTTCTGCTAGCTTTTTCTGATTTACCTCTCCCTCCCTCCCTCTCTCTCTCTCTCTCCCTCTCTCTTTCTTTTTTCTTTTTTGTTTTTTGGTTACTGAAAGGAAGAAGAAGACAAAACTGTACACAGAGTCCACAAAATATCACAGAAGAAAGAGCCACGCGACATGGTGGTGCTTACGCCATACTCCGTTTTGTTTTCTGCCTGACTCTCCTATACTTTAAATTTTTTTCTCTCTCTCTCCTTTCTCTCTCTCTAATTTTGCCCACTACTCGCTTTCATTTCCCCCCATTTTCCCCTTTCTTTCTCTGTCTCTCTCTCTAAGGGTTTCTCGTTGTTTTCTAAGAAAACAACATTCTCTTCCTCCTTCCTCCGCTGTTTCAAGCAAGGTTGGACCTCCCCCCCTCCTATTCGAATTTGGTGTGGATCCCACAAATGTGAGATGATGACTTTATACCTTTCTGTCCCTCACTCTCTCCCTTCACCCCCTCTCTCTCTTTTCCTCTTTTCCTTGGATACATTATATAGAATAATTATAGATTCTCATAAGTTATGTGTTTGTTTTCATTTTTCTCTCTCTCTTTTTAAAGACAAGTCTGGATTAAAAAGAATAGCTGCTGCTGATTTTTTATGGGTTGTTGGGTTTGTTGGTTGGTTTGTTTTGATGGATGGGTGGGCTTGGTTTGGTCCAGTTGTTAAGTCACGAGGAAGCAGGCGGAGAGGGCTCAGGACTTGTGCTGGGCGGACACCCCCTTCCAATAGTCTAAGATGTCGTGCAGGTCCTCGTCTTTGGCAAACTGGACCTTTTTCCGCAGGGCGTGGCCAGCGGCCATGTACTCTTCCTCGTCTTTGTGCCGCTTGCGGCTGAGTTTGAAGCGCTCCCAGATGCTGTGGGACGGTTTGCAGGTGTACTCCGGGCTGGAGGTGTAGCTCAGGTTGTGATACTGCGGGGAGAGCTGTGAGTAGGCCAAGTCTCTCGGGCGGGGCCTCGTCAAAGGCTCCAAGATGGACGGCTTGCGCCCGCTCAGGCTGTCATGGGGCTCTCCCTGGTGGGACCCTGGGTAAGAGTGCCGGTGCTCGCTGTACTGCCGGATCTTCTCGGCCTCGGCACGTAAGATCGCGGCGGCCGGCGTCACAGTGAGAATGGTATCGGCGGTCGGAGATGTCTTCTCGATATATTTGGCTTCTGATTTGTGGCCGGAGCCTTCAGAGCGGAAGGATCTGGGGCTCCGCACGGAGCCGCTGGAAGAAGTGCTGGGCCGTTTCGGAGGGCCCTCCATGCTGTGGTGCCTCTGGAGCGGGTGGCTGTAGCTCTCCTTGTAAACCGGAGCCAGGAAGCTGTGTTTGCTGGGGATCTGTTCTGATAAGAGCACCAGCTGAGGTTCGGCGGTGGACACCGCCCCAGACTTCACCCCCTGGAAAGAGGTGGATTCTGATTTCAAGGCATCAATGCAGTTGTTGATGATCTGGTTCACCTTGTCCACCTCTTTGGTGATGGTGGAGATCTCGGCCACGGAGCTTTGGCTGTCGGGCGGCATCGGGAGCTCGCACTCCCTCCGTTCGGGCTGCTCCCCGGTCCGCACCTCCATGTAGTTGCCCTTGGTGGCCTTGGGGGTCTCGCTGCTGTCAATCAGCTTGTACTGCTCGACCTCCCCCACGGAAGGGAGATAAGGGATGCGGGTCATGGTCTCCCCACCCAACATCTGGCCTTGGGAGAGCTGTGAAATGCTGGTGGCCTCCATTTCGGGACCGTACTTCAGTTCAATGATGGTCTTCTTCATGTTGACGGCGGCCTTCTTGTGCTTTTCTTCCTGGTGGCGCCTCTTCCGGAGGCAGTAATACACGACCCCGAGGACAATCACCATGCCAAAGAGGCAGCCCAGTATCGTCATGATGTAATGGGTGGCAGTCGAAGGGCTCGGCACGGACTCTTCCTTGTTCTCCTTGTTGAGGTTGAAGGTGAGGCAAGTGTAATTGTAGCGGGAGACCCGGTTGGAAGACATCACGCAGTAGGTGTAGTCTTCGTTGGGGCCCAGGTCCGTCAGCTCGATGTCTTCTTTCTTCTTCAAGAGCTTGGCCAGGACGTTGTAGCGGCCGTTCTCAAACTGGGCCAGGGTGTACATCTTGCTATAGGGCACCGGGATCTGCACGCTCAGGACGGCCGAGTTGTGAGTCACGTGCTTCACTTTCATGGTGGGGTACAAACCGGGGTCAATCACCGGGGTGTGGAGCGAGACCTGCGGCGTGGTGCCGTCGCCGGAGAAGCACTCTTCTTCAGGGCATGGGTTCTCGGGAGGAGCGGTGGTCACGGGGTTCTTGGGCAGGATGACGTAGGGCGGCATGGTGTAGGGCCCTCCGGTGCAGAGAGAGGAGAGCATGCCCAGGGCATTGCGGTAGCTGCTCCGCCCTTGCCCTAACAGGTAGTAGCCCGAGTAGTCCGGCGGGGAGTCACACTGCATCCGGTCATAAGTGCGGGTCATGTTGGTGAAGCCTTCCAGCCACTGAAGGAAGCCCAGGAGCTCGCAAGAACAGTAGAAAGGGTTGCTGTAGAGTTCACAGACCGAGAGCTTGTTCAGGCCCCGGAAGGTGTTGCTGTCCAGCCGCTGGATCCTGTTCATGGACAAGTCAATGTTCACTATGTTGGGGCACTCACCAAAGGCATTGGGGGTGACAGTCTCAATGAGGTTCGCCTGGAGGTAGAGGTACTCCAGCTTCCCCAGTCCTCGGAGGATGCCCTCCGTCAGGTTCCTCAGGCGGTTGTAGCCGAGCTGCAGCACCTGCAGGTTGTACTGCCCCGAGAAGGCACCGTCCTCGACGTACGAGATCTCGTTCTTGGTCAGGTTGAGGTATGTGAGGTTGCTGAAGCGGCTGAGGGAAGAGAACTGGACGCTCTTGATCTTGTTGTCGTTCAGCCGCAAGTCCAAGATGGTGCTGTTGATTTGCTGAGGGATGGACTCGTAGGGGGGCTGGTTCTGGCTACAGATGGCCAGCCACACGAAGCCCTTCTCACCCTCAATCAGCCAACAGTCGGCCCGTACCTCCCCCACGTACAGGAAGGACACGGCCACCACGCAGGCGCACAGGGCTGACGTCGCTGCCCACTGGTGGCCTGCCATTTGGGAAGGGCACACAGAGGCAGGGGTTCCCCCTTGGTCTGCTGGAGGTGGGGAGACCGGCGGAGGAGGCGGTGGCGTTTTCCCCCTTACGGCACAAGCCCGCCCTTGGCTAGTGTTTCTCAGGCAGCCTCACCGTTCTCTTCATGGTTGCCAACCACGAAGGGAAGCATCGGGCAGAGAGGAAGAAAAGGACGCATCTGGCTCAGCGCTGCCCTTCCAGACACCAGCAGAAGTTTTAACAAAGATCTTCCAGGCCTTTCGACTTGCCTGCCATCATGTCAGCCTTGTGTCAAAGTCTCTCCGAATGCGGAGGTGCTTTCAGAGAAGGCCACTTGTGACTCAGGCCCAAGCTCTTCCCGCTGTCTCGTCCCTTCCTGGTTTCCTCTTGCCATTGCGGCCGGTTTGGAGCAGAGGCTCTGCCGCCATCATGCTCGTTGGTCTGCGTGTGCCTGTCCCTCACGCGGTGCTTACTGGGGTCTCTTGGATCTGCTGCCGAGAAAGACACAAAGAGACAAGATTGGCATTCAATGGCAAAAAACAAAAAACAAAAATGAAACACAAGACCAGAAGGCTCAGGTTTCGATATGCCTGCGTCAATGATGGAAACCCAAAATTATTTGGCTGTTTTCTCTTACAGACTCTGCAGGAAGCATGGGACTTTGGGAGGTTTTGGTCTGCAAATCCCATTGCTCTCCATTTTTGGAGTTCCACTTGTCCTCACTAGCCATGGGACAGCTTTCTTTCTGCACACTACAGGAAGTTCAGGCAAGGTGAGGCTACATTTACAACTGTTAGAGTACGCAGGCAGGTCCACACTTCAGCCCTCCTGATGCTTTGGACCAAACTCCCAGAATTATAAGCTTAGATTGCCAATGGCAAAAGACTGTGGGAGTTGCAGTCCAAAACATCTGGAGGTCCAATGTTTGGACATGCCTGCCGGAAAGGACTTACAGAGAGTAGAAAGGATTTACAGATTGCAGATTTACAGATTGTAGAAAGGACTGGTGTATTTCACGAACCTTTATGAAACTTAATTCGCATAAGTTATAAATGAGTTGGGGGGAAACATGTGAGGCTGCTATTACATTAAGTTGTTGCCGTTAACATTAGAAACTGCAGAATTAGTCAAGGAAATGCCATCGAGTTCTCTAGCTGACAGGACATTTTGTTATTGGCTCATTCAAATGGCACTTAAATTGCCTTTCCTAATTGTGCTTTTTTTTCCCAAATGTGTCACAGTTCCTGGTTGCTGAGTGTGGATGATGAGCTTTCAAATCCAACCCCTTCAAGAATGGTCTCTCATAACGTAAGCAATGGCATTTGAACTGCTACATTCTACTCCCAGATCTTCTTTCACAGTTGCTTGTACCAGTTTATCAATAAGTGAGGGAGGGCTTCTTTCCCTCTTCTGCTCACCCCACCTGGCACTCTCGGTGCTGTTCATTCATCATTTTCAACCACCTTGGACTGCAAGGAGCTTAAAATTATTTCCACAGTGCCTCCCCCCCCCCCAAAAAAAAGTCTAAAACCAAGCTTTTAAAATCTGATTACTCATTCCACCAAAGCAGTTATATGCGATTATAACTCTTTTTGAAATTTAACTCAATTATGCTCTCAATAGCATTAAAGAGAGAAAGAGAGAGAGTAACCAATTGCAGGTAATTCTGTTCCTTTAATTTGTTGCTCTGCAAATTTATACCACCAACATGATACATTCCTTACATGTTAAGTGGCTCTAATTAGCCTGGCTTTTGCCTTCCGTCATTGGTTTCGGGTTTTTTCCTCCTTACCTGCATCCATCTTTTTGTGTGTATATACTAACACACACACACACACACAAATTGTCATTTTCTTTGCCAATCCTCTTTCCATGTTGTCCAGGTCAGTTGATCAATAAATGAGGGGGATGCCTTTTCCAAAGAGAGAGAGAGAGAGAGAGAGAGAGAGAGAGAGAGAGAGAGAGAGAGAGAGAGCAAGGATGGAGCTGTAGTGATCTCTTACCGATGATAAATGTTGCACCCACGTGAAAGGATGGAGAGGTGGTGTGGTGTGGGGAGGACGGAATTTGGCTCACAGGCACCAAATGTTGAAATGAGCTGAGGATATTCATTGCATGTAAAATAATCAAAGGAGACATCTCTAAAATGGCATTTTATTAACGTTTATTAATGATGAAGTTTCTGCTAAATGGGTGGAATGTCCATTTCATAGATGTCAGCTACGGAATGTGCACTCCTGGGCAATCATCCTCTCTCTCTCTCCCTCTCTCTCTTTGTCTCCTCTCTCCCCATTTTATGCCGACTCAGTTCTGTCAATTTTTGCTACAAAGGGTGGGCCTGGAATCACTGCCGAGTTGAAAGGAGAGGGGCCCTTGATTCTACCCCCGAATTAATTTCCCCATCTTAAAGCTCCTCTGACCGGCAGAAAGGGAACCCCAAGCTAGATCCCGCACTGAAGGGCATTCTGATATATGAGTTCAGCCCCCACCCTCATCATCTCATCATCATCTTAGCTCAGTTGAGCTGGAAGGAAAGGGTTTTAAAGGGTGTGTGTGTTTCTCTCTTACTTGATCAAACCTTGGGCCCCTGGGCTGATGGGAGCGTAGCATTCCATACCCAGCCAGCCAGCCAACCACTCACTCCTCAATTATTCAGCCAGTTGGGTTGGTGTAAAATGGGGTAGCGCTATGGGGTCCCTTCCTTGAGGTCTCTTCCAACTCTGTGATTCTATGATTCCTCCTCCCCAAGTTGTCTTGGGACAGAAATGGCTCGTGGGCAAAGATGAGTCTAAAACATCTGGAGGGGGAGCAAATACCCTGTTGGAAACCACCCTTCTCCTCACCACTGGCTGTGCTACTGCCTGGGTCTTTTCCCGATCCCTCTGGACCCTGTCTGCACATCTCTCCCCATGAGCCGTGCTACCTTTACACCCCTCAGGCAGCTCATTTGTGGGATTCCTGCTATTCTCCTTCTCTACCAAATTCTTCGCTTTCTCCTGGCTGATGAAGACCTAAGAAGATCACAGGTAACCTGGCTGAAGGGCACTGAGTATAATTGTATGTAGCATCTGCTTTAGAGGCAGGGAATCATTTGCTGCCTGAGTTGCTCCCCGCTGGCTTTCTCTGCCTCAACCCCTGCAGCCTTTTTGAAACATCAGAATGTGAAAAGGTAACATGTCTGGAAGAGGGTGTTTCATACCTTGTGATAAAAGAAGAGCTCATTCTCCATTCAGGTTAAATTAGCCAACATGACTAAGAAAGTCATTTCTTTTCTTTTTTAAAAAAACCCCTTCTTTTACATTCAGCCTCCTTGGTTTGAATATTTTGGCTCCAGTGTTCTCTCCGTTGCTTGTTCTTTTGATAGAATCAGTCTACCTGTTGCATTGGGCGTCAGACTGCCAATGGAAAGGGTAGGCACCTGGCAGGTTCCCTGGTGAACTGGGAGGAAGGAGAGCCAAACTCTTGGTAAGTCTTGGCTCTCTGTTTTGACCCACAAAGATTTCAAGACAGGTTTTAAATGTTAAAACGACAGGAGAGCCAAGATGGCATTGCCACATAGCTTTGCCAGCAACTGTGAGCCCCCATAAGGCAAAGGTTCCCCATGCACATGCGTGTTAGTCGTGTCCGACTTTTGGGGCGGTGCTCATTTCCGTATTCAAGCCAAAGAGCCAGTGTTGTGCAAGTCTGTGGCCACGTGGCCGGCATGGCTACAAGGAAACACTGTTTTACCTTCCTGCTTTTTACAGTGGTACCTATTTTTCTACTTGCATTTACATGCTTTCGAACTGCTAGGTTGGTAGGAGTTGGGGTGATCAGCGGGGGCTTGCTCTGCTGCATGGCATCTGGGATTCAAATCGCCAAGATGCCGACTTTGCAGCCTACAGTTTTTGGAAGCCTTAGTCCAGTGATGGGGAACCTTTTAGAAACCAAGTGCCCAAACTGCGTTTCAGAACCAACTAATTTTTGTGAAGTGTCAATACATCAATTTAACCTGAATACAGGTGGCTGTGAAGGGGTGATGTCGGGTGCCCACAGAAAGGGCTCCGAGTGGCACCTTTGGCACCCATGCCATAGGTTCGGCAACACGGCCTTAGTCCAATGAGCCCCCTACCTCCACCCCAAAGGGGTAAAAGCACTCCACATATCAGACAGCGAGTCATTTGAGCATTGATCACTTGACCTTCCTTTGGGCAATTCCCGATCCCAGCTTATGCCCAATCTATGCCTTACAGAGGGTGGGGGGTGGGGGCCAATTGGCTTTTAGGCTTTTAGGGAGTGCTTCAAGTCCTATGTTGGATCCTAGCCATCGTCAAGCAAGAGGGCTCAATATTCTTTTCGTATCTATCATTATTCATTCTTCACAAAACACATAAAATAAAACAGATGTGGCAAAAAATACAGCCTGCTGGAGTCTGGTCAAAACAGATCAAAAACTCAACTGTCTGTCAGCTGGAAGCAGGGTGGCTGCACAGCCATCGAACTCTGAGGCCCATCGTCCCCAAAGTTTGAGCACTCCATCCAGGACAGATAGGCACTGGAGTGCAGCATTCAGAGGGCATCTCCGGCCTTCTTGTTCTGGACCAAGGAGAAAAATAGAGAGGACTTCTTGCTGTTCTTATCAGAAAGCGCTGGGATATATCAGATTTTCAGCCACTGGTTGGTTGCCTAAACTTTTTTCATGGACCTGACTTTCGTGAAAAAACAAAGCCTTCGCACACGCACCCCCCCCCCCCGCTTCTGCCACCACCAAACTCCTTGACACCTACTCTCTCTGGAGGAATTGAATTTTATCATTAATAATCCAGCACTAAAAGGGTAACATCTGTTTTTTGGACAAACTGTAATGAGATTTAAACCCCAGGTGGAGCGAGCACTCTCTGCAGTAATAAATGACTCGCTGTCTGTCTAAATAGTTTTAATTTTTCTGTTGGCACAAATAGCTATGTCGTGTTTTTGTTGGGTTTTGCTTTTCATTTAACCTCAGGCCCCACTTGCCTCCTCTTCCCTTCTCTGCCTTTTAATGATTCCTATTAATTTCCAGATTGGCAGATGGCGCTGGAGACTAACCAAGTGGCGTGTGGAGCCATAACCGAGACCCACAGAGGTGGGGCTGGAAAGGACGCTCCAGTGTTCTTTCTGTGCCGACAGTGAGTTTTTAGCTTTTCCCACCTTCTTCTTCTGAAAGCGAATGGATGAAAGAATAGTGCAAATGTATCTACTTAGATCCAAAGTAGACCTTTCAGAACTACAGTAATACCTCCGATAATGAATGCCCCTGATGATGACTTTTTCGGATAACGAATTGCAATTTCCAGGTATAGGGCTGCCTCGGATAACGAATTTTCCCTATGGGCTACCTCGGATAATGAGTCGCAATTTCTAGGTATGGTCTGCCTCGGATAATGAATTTTCTGCATGGGCTGCCTCGGATAACAAATTTTCCCTATGGACTGCCTCGGGTAACAAATTTTCAGCATGCATCCATAAAAAAGAGTGACATTGCGTCTGTACCTTTAAAGTGCACCTTATAAAGAGTTTCGAGCATAAAACCAGGTGTCTGTCATTTCCTAGGCTCTGGGATGGATTAATTGGTTTCCCATCCATTCCTATGGGAAACCGTGTTTCGGATAATGATTTTTTTCGGATAACGCATTCCCTCGGAGAATGAATTAAATTCGTTATCCGAGGTACCACTGCTTTGATTTAGACTCTTGCATTGGACATGAGGTTGGACTGGATGGCCTTAAGAGTCCCTTTTCAACTCAACTATTCTATGGTTTCGGCGATCAGCCCAGAGCTCGATGGGGCTTACTCCAAGGTTAGGATGGTGGCCAACATCCAGTGCTATTCTTTGAAAGCAACTGTGAGGATTTATCCCGGCATGAAAGACTGGGGGGGGGGGCAGCTACATTTTTGGACCATAATTCCCAGCTTCACTCACCCGGAATGACTCACGTATCTCTTCCAAGTGGTGGCACGTGTTGATAGGATACAGAAACGAAATCATTTTCAGCTCTCTGGCCCAGATGGGCTGATTATCAGATTTCCCTGGCAGCTGTGCAGTACTGGTGGTTGCCTTTTATTTCTTTCCCCTACCAGAAGCATTTCTAGGATGGAAGGAGAGAGAAAGGCATTGGCCGGTCCCTCTCTTCCTTTTAAGAGAGGCGGCTGCATTCCCCCCACCCCAAATGCTTTTGGAAAGAGAGTGTGTTTGGAGGCAAATCGGAAACTCCCTGCTCCTTAATCTGCAGCGTATCAGCAACTCCTCCCACCCACCCCCAAATTCACAGATACCTCCACCCTCAAAGAATCACAAGGAGCTTCTCTGTTCCTTCTTTCCCCAAAACTCAGGAGCCTCCAATATCTTTTAGGCTCTGAAATCATACGGACACACAAATAGCACGAGCAATGTTGAGCTTTCAGGAGTGCTTGTTTGAACATAGGGGTATTTTGGGTGGGTGGGTGGGTGGGAAGGTGTGGTTGTTATTCTCACTGGGCAACTGAAGGTGCTATCCATGTGTTCTGGTTTTTTTCCAGCTGTGGAACATGGGAAGCTGTGCCATGAATCAGGCTTCAGGTAAATGGAGGAACACCTGCTTTGTCTTGCTTCTTTCCAAACCCCGAAAGACATCGCATTTTTCCTCTGACTGCTTAGCCCCCATCCTGGGCCTTTTTAAAATACATCCTACCCAAAGAAAGAGGTGTGAAGCATTTTGCATAAAACAGAGAGGTATGGTTTAAGTTGTACCTCTCAAAGCGGGGAAATTCAGATCATAGGTCTCTCTCTCTCTCTCTCTCTCTCACACACACACACACACACACACACACATACACACACACACACACACACACACACACACACACACACACACACACATGCTGCAGAGTTGCAAGCCAGCAAGCCACTTCGGTCAGTCTTGCAATTGGGATGGGACGGAAGCAGCCTCCTTCTGCCTTTGCTGTGAGTGCTGCTGGTGACACCGGAGCGCCCAGGGCTGGCAAGAGAAAAAGCCAACCGCTCAGGTGCTGCAGATAATCGCCTTTAATCTCCTGCTCAAAATAGCCCAAAGTCAAGTAAAGGGGGGATTAGATGGCCCTAAGCCACTGTTGTTGTCGGTGTGTAACAGACTAAGTCTTCCTCTGAACAGGGAGAGGAGGTGGGTCAACACACACACACACACACACACACACACACACACACACACACTCCACCACCACCCCAAGCTCCCACACCACCCCCAAGCTGTCTCCCTGTTGGTCACCTCCACTGGAGGCATTGCATTGGTGGGGGGATTTTCTAGCTGCAAAGCAGTGTAATTACGGGATAATTAGAAATGCCTTTAATTGAATTCTGCACTAGGAACACAGGAATGAATCGGTAAACTAATCCAGAGGACGGCAGACGGTGTAGAAAAAGTTAACTGTTGTGTCAGTCCAGGAGGTGTTTTCCAGGCAGATCTAGAGTCTGGCAATGTGGAATTAAAGGGAAATGTGCTTTCTGCTAGCATTCCCATCTGCAGTCCGGCCCAGTGTCTGTTAATGGAGCGTCCAAGCGTTATAGGGGCTTATAAAGAACAAACAAGTACACTTCTCAAATCCTTTTGTTAACATTGCAGAGCCTCGAAGGGTGGACTTTTCCTTATGTATCCATCTATCTAAACATTTACAGCCTGATCATAGGATCCCAGGACAGGTTACAGAATTGTATAAAACGATGTTAAACCCTAAGCTATTTAAAGCAATAGAAAATCAAACTGCACTAAATTGAAATGCTAAAGCGTTAATAGCATTAAAAACATAGCACAAAAACCTGGACAGACACCCCTACCCCAAAAGGCCCTACTATTAACTTTTTTTAAAATGAACAGCTTGACATCCCAAGTAAAACAGGGAAGATTGTTTTGATATATATACATATTTTTCCTTTTTTTAAAAAAAATTCTCTCTCTTGCCATCCAGGAAATGGAGCGGGGATATTAACGTGCTGCCCACAGGGCAGAGAGCTTATGCCAGCTGGGAACATTTCTCGGTTCGGCCGGAGAATGCTGGTGATTGATGCATCTCCACAAAGGGGGCCGATGCCATGGTTGGGGAAAGGCAGCCTGGCCTCCCCCCATACCACCTCCTCTCAACCATTAGGTTTGAGGGCCTTTGAGGAAGGGCAGATGAGGGGGGGGGTCCTTTGCGGGCTTCTCCCCCTCCCTGACTTCTGTGACTCAGCCTCCCCCCTTCCCCCAATATGCTGCAAGCTCAGGACTGCCGTCTCTTAGGCCTTTATCTTGATTCATATTTATATAATTTATTCCATTTATATACTGCCCATCTAACCAAAGCTGAGCCACATTCCTTGCATAGTCTGGGTTCTTAAAACAACAACTACAACCTCCATGGATCTTGGGGTGGGGAGATTTCTGAACCCATAAACTTTGGGTTTGGGAGTTGAATCCTCCAGTTCAGGATGCCTCTTCATAACATGGGGCCAAGTCAGACTCATCTGCCAGATGACTTGGGCTTTCTTAATGGCTTTCTCTGTGAACTCATGGGCTCCTCAACTAGGGCTACTCATTTCTCCTTTCCTCCTTTGACCCACTCCCCCTTTTCCCATTCCTCTTGAACTGATGTGGTGACAGAAAGGAAAATGTTAGTCTTTCCCCTTCCTCTCTTCATAATGAAAACTAGAATACACTTTTCCAGGAAGGACTAGGTCTCCCAGGCTTCAGGTGCAAGATCATTGCTCCAGTGTTCTAGGCGTTTTGAAGAGAGAGCATAAGCATAATTTAAAAAGAACGAATAAATAAAAGTAGACCTCCTGACACCTTTGCTACTTTTGGACTCCCAGGTGAGTTTGAGAGAAGAGTGGACAACCACAGTGCTGAAAGGTCTAAGATTCACAGAGGACAAAGGCTGTTAGAAGTGGCCAACCCCATTGTAATGTTGATGATATCATGGAGGTTTCCAGGTCGAGAGCTGTGTGCCATGGGGGTGGGAAAGCTAAATTCTGACTTGGTGTAATGAACTTCCCTTCTGATTTCCAGCATCTGGTGCCCACTCATGGTTCTGTTGATTTGACATACCTTGGGTATATCCCAGGAGAATTTGTCCCGGTGGGACCCTGCAACTGTATACCCCTTGGGAGCCTCAAGGTTTGGTCCATCCATCCTCAGTTGGAAAAGAGAACCCATCTCTTGTCAAGAAGAGCTTGGTTTCCTGATCCTTTACCATTTGGGCAGCCTTGAGATACCATTGACGTTTAACCACGGAGCAGAGAGGACCTGCATAGGTGCCGAGGTCTACTTAAAGCTGCTCCTTGCAAGCCACAGCTGAGCGTCAGAGATTGGACCTAAGTCTGTTTTAGGGACGGGGAAGTGCTGTCCCCTGTTTTCCTATGCATGGGGTAGTGGCAGCAGAGAGGCTGACTCACCGCTTTGATGGCAAAGGCCATTGTTTTAAGGAGCTTTAACGCATCACCTTCATCTGTGTATTCTCAGTCACCAGCTGGGCTAAGCCCTGCAGGCGCAACATTGGCTGAGATTTAATTCATTTTCTGCTCCATAACATTTCTTATTCAGTGCTTGTGCCTTCCTTTTTTTTCTTCCCCTCCTCCTTCTTTTAAAGGAGCAAAGCTCCTCTTCCTATGCCTGGCAGCTACCCACGGTTCTTCTGTATGGATGTGCAATGCTAATAGTTCCCAAAGGAACGGTTCCTGGGCGCATCTGTGCCACAACTGCTCCTGCGCAGACCAGCTGGGGAGGGTATGGAGATAAGCTGTCCAGCTTTAAGGAATTTCATTTAAACAAACAAACAGACAGACCTGTTTCTAAAAGACTCGGCCAGGATGCTGCTTGTTGGCCTGTTTTAACAAATTAAGCAACAAGCTTCAGAGAGCTTCTTTCTAGGGCCACTGAAACCTCATTTTTAAATCCCCAGGGAGGACATGAATGTGGCTGATAGACTTGGAGCCTTGAGTAGAGTTCGATGGTTTATGTCTCTGGCTGTGGAACAAGAGGTTAGGAGTCCAATGCAATGGTCCATAGGGCCCCTTCCAGCTTTGCAGTTCTAAGAGGGTCACTACAGTAGGACCCCTGTATCCACTGATTCATTATCCACTGATTCAGTTATCCACGCCTGGCAGAGGGAAAAAATAAATAAATAATTCAGCAGCCACAAAGCAAGCTACGGTCACAAAGAGCAGCTGTAAAGCAAGCTACTATCATAAAACAGCAGCCGTAAGGCACATACCGTCACAAACAGCAGCTGTAAAGCAAGCTACTATTGTAAAACAGCAGCTGTAAAGCAAGTTACTATCACAAAACAGCAGTTTGGGGGACATTTTGGTGTTCTCTCTTATCCACAGTTTTCATTATCCATGGGAAGGCTTGGAACCAATCCCCAGTGGATACTGGGGTGGGGTCCTACTGTATTATTATTAGATTAACTGGTAAGATTAAAAATCCTTTCAAGTGACCAGAAAAGGGCATTCCTGATTAATTGGCTAATACAGAAAAGAGAAACAAGTTGAGGAGCCGTGTAGCCATTACAAAAACCAAATACAAAAGTGGAACAGGTGATACCTATAGGCTACTAGAAAAATAACAAAAACGTTGCTAATATTTTGAGGGCGAAACCCTCTTCCTCAGAGTAGTACCAGTAGGTTATAACATGGCAAAAGATGGATTTGCCATGAGTTCTTTCTTAAATGTAAGGTCCTTGGCAAGATGTGTGGGGGGGGGGGGGAGTCAGGCAGTTTCTTAGTTGAGGCTCGGAGCTTGGATGTTGTAGGCTACATCCGAATTGAAAGGAGGGAGGTGTGTGTGTGAGAGAGAAATGCACAGATAGACATATAATTTAAACACACACAGAGGGTAATAGTGAGTAAGGTGGAATTTTGGGAAACATGTATGTGCAGAGGGCAATCATTCACTTAGGAGAGGCACACAGAAAGTAGTCTTTGCTACCAAAGTGCAGACCATTGTTGCACTGCACATCATCCACCATTAACGGTATTGATTTTGCGCTTAAACAATGGCTTTATTCCAACATTCCTCAAGCTGGCTTCTTCCAGTTGTGTTGGGTTACAGCTTCCAGCATGTCCAAGGGCTGGCTGGGCTTCATCATTGTGATACTCTTGCACATCTGGAAGTTGCAAGTTGAGCAAGATTGAAATATATGAGTCTTTAGCCAAGTAACACCCATTTGATCAACCAACTAAAAATTCATAATTGAAGTGAAAACCCTGGTTATTTTGTAAGTGTTGATTGTTTGGTTGATTTTGGATTTTTAGAGATGGGGTGGAATTTATTTATTTATTTATTTATTTATTTATTTATTTATTTATTTATTTATTTATTTATTGGATTTCTATACTGCCCATCATGTCAGTGAGGTCACGCTGGGTGGTTACTCTCCATCTACTTCAGCAGGTAGATGGAGAAAAGATGCCCGTTCCTTCTCCCCTCAAAGCATATTCTCCTTGTCGCATTGTATAATGGCTGGATAGGAGCCATAACATTCTAGATAAGATGAAAGCACACTCAGCAATGGAAAACTCCCAAGTAAGATGCTTGGCTTGGTGAAGGTCTACCAAGCGTGACAAGGGAGGAGTGTGTTTCAATTTACATTCATAGTGCTGGTCAGTACCATGGACAGCTCTATGAAGCCTTTCAATGCCTTGGCTTTGGTCTGATTACCCTTCCTTTCTCTCTTGCAGGATCTGAGCCTGGCAGGTCCTGACAGTTGATCAGTCTTGTGAACTTTGAAAACAGCCAAGATCTAATAGCTGGAAGCTAGCTTTGGATACAGTCAGACTGGAATAATCAGGTGCCACTAAATAGCGGTGGTGGTGGAGGTAATTAAAATGTTCAAGTTGTTTAAGGCGGAGAGCTTGCCGGTGGCTGACAGACACTTCCCAGTCAAAACCAATCATTCTTTGAGCTGACTGGCCTTCAAGATATCCTAGAGAGAAGCGCTGAGCAGCTCAGCCTTCTCTAAAGAGGAGACAAAGCAAAAACCCGCTTGAAAAGCCAGCAGAGAGGTGATTGTCAAATGCAGGTCCAAGGATGTAAAGACTGTTTGGAAAAGTTATACGTGGACATAGTGTAGGTTTTGCCTATTGCTTTATTCCAGCCGTCTTCAACTTGGCCTCTTGTAGATGTGTTGGGTTGTGACTCCCATGGGTGTTTTCTGAAACTCTGTGCTCAGTTGAGTCAACACCTGTGATATCCCTTTGAAAAATCTCACACACCCCCACGAAAATATTGTTAGTATTATTTCAACTCCCAGATGGTCCTTGAAAAATAGACACTGTTTCGTTATAAAGAAGATGACACAGTATGTTTCACATTTCACTCTAGACCAGACTGGAACTTAGGCTAAGATCAGTACAATGCCAGCAGTAAGAGACAAGGCCTTTTAAGTTCTGTCTCCCCCACTGATGTGATGTTTTGGTAAAAAAGAGGAAAAGATGCAAATATTCTATGTTTCATCTGAACTTATAATTTATCAATATAAGCGTATCATTCATAATAGTGTGCCTGGTAAACAAGTGTATCAGTATTCAGTAACATATAAATATATTTTGAAAAGTTTTACTGACTTCAACTTCTCGGAAATTCAACTCAGTCCTGTGTTTTACAAGTGACTTTATTTTAATTCTGCTAAGTTTTTTTTATTCTCTATCGTATTGCACCCCCATATATGAATTTATTGAAAACTGATTTATTACGTATTGTCTTTTTCACTGATGTATTGGTTTTAATACTTTTTTTCAGAGGCTAACTTATGAGAACTTACCCTAAAAGGAAAAATAAAAGCAGCCAAGAGGCATAAATAAAATAAACAGATATTGCTAAATAAATTATGGCCTGCTAGCAGACAGGTTCAACTCCTGGAGTGAATCCAGCTGGTAGAGTTTGACCCCTGGAATAAATGGGATGCATGTACTTTGTAGGGGCTGGCTGGATAACTCAGTGGTTTAGTTCTCTGGCTGTGGCTCCAGGGGCTGGAAGTTCATGGTGCCACCATGGTGCCTCCAGGGAGAGAGAACCAGCCTGGGAGGCCTTGGCCAGAACCAAGGATGCCCCCGGCAGGAGGATACGGCCAATCACTTCTGAGTACTCTCTCCCTGGAAAAGTCTGACAAGAGTCACCCTAGGTTAGCATTGACTTGATGGCCCATGATAATGGTGGTGGTCATGCACATGGTTTGCCCTTCGTTCAGCAGCTGGACTGATCGTTTCTGCCCTTTTTTGGACTAACTATTGGCCTGCAAGACTGTCCAGGTACCAAAAAATACAACGATCTCAGTTTCAGTTCTTGTCCTCTGATGCTCTTTGACTCTTAAGGACCCATGTAGCTTTCCAGCTTTCCCGCCTGTTCTTCCCTCTTCTCTCTGCCTTCTCAACCCCACCTTGGTCCCCCTGCGAATGCGCTGAACAATTCCCCCCCCCAACACTCCCAAGACCTGGTTGGCCTCTGGGATTCAACCCTCCAACCATCTGCCGACACGCACACATTCGTTCCCTGATATTAGTCTTCTGATAACGTCCATGTTCCAAATACATCCGTTTGGGGCTCTTAGGAGAGAAAGATTGAAAATCTCATTAATTTACCAAGGAACTGTTTGGATAAGCACCAGAATGAGTTTGCTTTGCACCAGCGTTAATGAAATAAAGAAATATGGCAGTCCCAGCTTTTTAAACTTCTCCCTGAGTTGGATTTACATAATAGCCTGAGCTGCCCAAGAAAAGAAGCCGATCTGCCTGAAAATATCGCCCTGTTCCTCAATCATCCACTTTTTCGTCGAGTCGTGCATTGACCAGTGAGACCCACTTCTGAGTGTTGGGGGGTGGGGCATGAAGGAAGAGGGTTGTATTTTTGCTGATGGCATGGCATTTTGCCCAAAGCTGAACATTTAGGTGTTGGGAAAGAGAAAATTAATGTTAATCTAGTCTCATTATGCCAGGGCAAGTAAATGGTGGGCAAATTATAATCATTTTTAGAACTTCTAATTCAATATTGGTTTAAGGGAATTCTTTTCTGCACTTTGTTGCCATTTACTGCTTGTGCTTTGGGCAGTAACACTGGTTGTTTCTTCAAAGGGTAGGGTCATGCTTCTCCCTTCTCCTTTGGAAAAAACAGAGTGAGCTGTCCTATAGATAGTGTGGGTAGGGTTCAAGCTTATGGGATCTGTGGAAGCTGGTGAGCCTCGTGGCACAGTGGCTAAACCGCAGTACTGCAATCAAAACTCTGCTTATGGCCTTGTGAGACCAATCCCAGGTAGGAGGTCATGGTTGACTCAGCCTTCCATCCTTCAGAGGTCGGTAAAATGAGTACCCAGCTTGCTGGGTGGGGGGGCAATGTGTAGCCTGCACGCTGTAATTAAAATTGTAAACCGCCCAGGGACTACTTGAAGTGGTATGGGGCGGTATATAAGCAGAACACTTTTTTGCTTTCATTTAATCCCAGCATATTTAGGTAGCCAGGTCAAGGATGACTCAGCCTTCCATCTTTCCCAGGTCCGTCAATTGAGTAACCAGATGGCCTGGGGTGGGGGGTAATGTGCAAATACATTTAGCAGCCTCAGACGCTGCTTTAAAATTGGGTCCACCGCACACCAATAAAAATTAGAATCACCAGCCTCTACTGACTAAAATGCTCAGATTCACCAGCTAGGCTCTGGTGGAAAACTTGAAATGACCCGTCTGGCAGGCCGCTTTTGCAGAACTACCTGTCACCATGCAGTCACAACAGCATGCAAGTAAGGTAGGCAGCTTTTACGCTGACAAAACTGACTTGGCTTTTTTCGCTGCAGCCTTGAGATCCACCAGTGGTATGTCAGAGCTTCCCATAAAACTGTTTTTTTCCACTTTCAGATCTTCCTATAGTGAAGGCATTGAGCCTTCTTCTTTTTCCAAATATCATTTCCTTCTCCTTTTCCATGAGTCATAGAGATTTTTTAAAGGCCATTTAATCCACTCCTTACTGGTTGCAGGAAATCCAGAGGGAGTCACCCAAAGAGAGAAAGACTGAAACTGTATTCTAGGGAGCCATTGCCTTGGTCCAGCTAAATCAGTGGTTCTCAACCTGTAGGTCCCCAGATGTTCCTGGACTGCAACTCCCAGAAGCCTCCACCCCTTGCTGTGCTGGAAGGGGTTTCTGGGAGTTGCAGTTCAGGAACATCTGGGACCCACAGGTTGAGAACCACTGATCTAAATCAAGCATGGTAAACTCCTGACAGGTACCTGCTCTCCAGAATCTCAGCCAACATTCTTGTCCAACTCAATCTAGTGGTCTCTGATTCTCCAGGATGGCCTCCTGACTAGAGATGGACACAAAACAAACATACAGCATTTCGTTTCGTTTCGTTCCTTTAGTAGTTTTGTTTTGTTTCATTACTAACACATTTTAAAGTAGTTTCATAATGAAATTAAATGAAGCTATTCATGAATGGCTCCCCTGGATCCTAGAGCTGCCAAACTCGCAGGGTAGCTTAGTTCTTAGGAACTTGGCTCCTTTGAATAATCACTATGTAAATGCCCCAGAAATGTTGGAAATTGCAGTATAGAAAAGGAGCTTTTTCGAGCTTTGGTTTCTCCTGAACCATATACCTGTCAGGTCTAATCCTGCTCTCTGCCCTTCATGTACAACACAGTTCTGTCTAGTCTTCACAGAGAGGGGGGGGCAGTGGTGGTGGGATAGTTCAGTGGGTTGGAGCACCCGGCTGGAGAGCCAGGAGTCAGCAGGCATTTCCCTACTAGGCCTTCCAGAAGAGCCAACAGAGGAGAGCAGCTACTCCCTACCTATATATTTAAAAATGCACTGGCGTCGAGAAAAAAGGCAGAAGCGAGGTACCTACAGCAACATGGCAATTAATTTAGTCCCGGGTGGGTGGCGGAGCAGCAGGATCCCACTTTGGTAAAGAGGAAGATCAATCAAATAATGGACGGGATTACACTGGAAGAGGGATTCATGCTCTTAAGTGTTCTGCTGAATCGGGGCCAGGCTGGAGAGAAGGGGGTGAGGGTGGGGGGGGGATGGATGACTCTCCTTCTAAAGCGACAAGAAGAAACTTCACACCATGCCAAGAGCTGTGTGGGAATAATAATAATAATAATAATAATAATAATAATAATAATAATAATA
>JAHTLZ010000054.1:12784330-12827797 GCA_023846285.1 Phrynocephalus versicolor
AATAATAATAATAATAATAATAATAATAATAATAATAATAGATTGATTGATTGATCAATCAGTTAATAATAATAATAAAAAGTGAGTGTTGAACTCCGGATGAGTGGGGCTCCTGAAGTGGGATGAGCAGAGGATTCAAGGGCTATTCCCAACCCATAAAAAGAGTCTGTGATGGGGTGGTCTTCAAGAAGGAGTACTAAAAACAACAGCATTTCAGGAACGGAGAAAGAGATCATGGGTGTTCCTCCCTCACTACCCAACCACCACCCCTGCCTTCCCTTGCTGTTTAGAAGCCACCGCCCTACTCTGGCGTCCCCTGAACCACCTGCGTTGGCTATCAAACCAGACGCTTTCTCACACAGAAATAGTCAAGAGTGCATTTCAGCCAAGAGAAAGATCCAGATGAGAGGATGGCGGCAGCAGAGGCTCCCATAATCAAGAGTTGGAACTTCCGGAAAGGAACCTGGCAGAATCTAGGTTTAAAGCCCAGCCTAAGTGCTTGGGTCCTTTTCCAAGGAGAAAGGCAGGGTACAAATACTCAACAATAAATAAATAAATAAAATAAATAAAATACTTTTTTCTTTTCCATACTGGAATCTATTGCTCAAATAAGACAAGACATGCTTTCACAGCTTGGAAACAGGCCGAGTCTCAAAACTCAAATTCTGTATTCCAGCAACGCTACGTTTCAGAGATGGAACGACACGCACACCCCGAACCCCGTCAGGTGTAAGCCAACCTCTCTGCCTTGTGGGCCTGGGCTTTTCTAATGCCAGCTAATGTGAGGCCAACACTCGCGCTTCCTTGAGGTGGCTGGGGAGCAAAGGGCAGGAACGCATGCTGTTGTGTTGGAGCCCCTGCGATAAGAGTACTTAGCATAATAGCGAAACTGGCCTTGGCGTTGGGAGGCGATCATGACACGCCTGTGTTCCAGGAGCCGTCTTTTATTTAAAGCTGCTGTGCTCGCTTTGCATCTATCTCCGGGGCATCTCGCCTGCCAGCCGGAGAGAAACCGCAGTTCCTTCAGGAGGCCAAGTTCCCCCGCTCAGCTGACTCAGCGAGAAGCGTGCCTGGCTGAAGGTGCGCCAGAGCTGCCGCTGGGCCAAGATGCCACGGAGGAGGCCAATCCATAGAGAAGGGATGGCAGCTGCAGGTCGGCCGGCAGACGGGGCCACTGGATGTCACCATGCCTTTGTCTTAGCCGCTGCACCGCTCTGGATAAGGCCCCTGCGGGGGGGCTGAGAAGGTAGTTCAGGTGGCAAGGAGCCGTTGCCGGCTTCCCCTTGCACCATGTGGCTCTCAAGTGCTGGTGGACTTTTCCCTTGGTCGCCCAAACTTAGGAGAGGGTGAAAGGGAGGAAGCAGAAAAATGGGCTTCTTGTAATACCACCCCAGTGATTTGCAGGGGGAAGCCGCTCAGTTCATCTGTTGCAGCAAAAGCAGGGAAAAGGTTCTAGAGCACCTTACGGGCTATCGTGCTGCATCCAGTACACCCCACCCTTGCAATGGATCGACTACAGTCCAGGAACACTTGTCCCTCCACCCCATCCATTGTGTTAAGCCTTTAAGGTGTCACAAGACCTTTGGCTCTTTCTTGAAATGCCATCGAATCGTGGCCGGCTGCCAGGCATTTGGCAGTGTTGCACAGGATGTCAACAATGAGACATTCAGGCTGCAAGGGGTTGTCTAAGGAGGAGTCTAAAGCACTCCAGTTCACCTAACAATGTGCCTGCAGTTGATTTTAACACACACATACACAGGGGTTAGCAGCTTACCAAGTAGCAAAATTTGTTCTAGAGCAGTGGTTCCCAACCTTGGGTAGCCCAAATGTTCTTGGACTGCAATTTCCAGAAGCTGTTGTCACTAGCTGTGCTGCTCAAGGTTTTATGGGAACTGCAGTCCAAGAACACCTGGGTTACCCAAGGTTGGGAACCACTGTTCTGAGTTGGAGGGGGGGGCTACTCTGGCAGTTATGGAACATCTCATGCAAATCAACCAACCAATCAACCAACCAACCAACCAACCAACCAACCAACCAACCAACCAACCAACCAACCAACCAACCAACCAACCAATCAATTAAAAAGTCACATTGCCAGGTTTCGGTTGGTTGTCAATAGCCATCACATAGTAGCATTGACAATTGCCTCAACTGGTTGAGCAGGAATCCTGTACACCTATTTCCCTTTCTATTTGTGAAAGTGATGGAGTTAGTGAGGAGAAATTCCTTTTTAATGTAACATCTTGTCTCTGATTGGCGGCCTGCACTGTGAAGACTGGTACAAGACAACCACTACCACCACGACCAGTTTGTTGGCATGAGAACATAAGAAGTGGTCTTACACCAGGCGCATTGCTCCATCTTGCCCAATTCTGATTGCCCGAAGCTTTCAGGAGCTTTTGGGGTATGGGTGTGTCCTTTTTCAGCTTTGCTAGAGTCTTTGCAGGTGAGACAGCTTGGACCTTGTGCAAATAAAGCATGTGAGTTTTAATTCAATGGGTCTTGGTCTCTGCAACTGTTCCACCTGCAAGCCTGCCCCATGTTTAAGTGAGTAGAGGGGCAACCCAGCTACCCTAAGCCTTCCCCTTCCATCACAAATGCCAGCACCACCCATTGGCTGTGTCATGGGTTTCTAAGTTCTCCAGGGCCAATGAATTACACCCAAGGATATTAAAAGAACTGGCAGAAGTAATTTCCGAACCATTGGCAATAATCTTTGAGAAGTCCTGGAGAACAGGGGAAGTCCCCATTGACTGGAGGAAGACTAATGTTTTCCCCATCTTCAAAAAGGGTAAACAAGAGGACCCAAATAATTACTGCCCAGTCAGCTTGACTTCAATTCCTGGAAAGATCCTAGAGCAGATTATTAAACAGGCAGTCTGCAAATATTTAACAAACAATGCTGTCATTACAAGAAGTCAACACGGGTTTCTTAAAAACAAGTCATGCCAGACTAATTTGATCTCTTTCATTGATAGAATTACAGGCCTAGTGGATGAGGGGAATGCTGTGGATATTGTTTATCTGGACTTTAGTAAGGCCTTTGATAAGGTTCCCCATGGTATTCTTGCTAAGAAGTTAGTAAAAAGTGGGATAGATAGTGCTACTGTCAGGTGGATTTGTAATTAGTTGACTAATCGCACCCAAAGGGTGACCATAAATGGCCTCTCTTCAGCTTGGAGAGACGTGACCAGTGGGGTGCCCCAGGGTTCTGTTCTGGGTCCAGTGCTGTTCAATATCTTTATTAATGACTTGGAGGAAGGAATAGAGAGTATGCTAATTAAATTTGCAGATGATATAATTGGGAGGGGTTGCTAATTCCCCAGAGGATAGGATGAAAATCCAAAAAGACCTTGACAGATTAGAGTGGTGGGCCAAAGCTAACGGAATGTATTTCAACAGAGGGAAATGTAGGGTGTTACATCTAGGTAAAAAAAAATGAATTGCACAGATATAGGATGGGGGATACTTGGCTGGACAATAGTATCTGTGAAAGGGATCTGGGAGTCTTGGTGGACCACAAATTGAACATGAGTCAGCAGTGTGATGTGGCGGCCAGGAAAGCCAATGCGAATCTTGGTTGCATCAACAGAACCATATTGTCTAGATCAAGGGAAGTGATAGTCCCACTCTATTCTGCTCTGGTCAGACCCCACCTGGAGTACTGTGTCCAGTTCTGTGCGCCTCAATTTAAAAAGGATGTTGACAACCTCGAGCGGGTGCAGAGGAGGGCGACCAGGATGGTTGAGGGTCTGGAGGAAATGTCTTATGAGGAACGGCTTAGGGAACTGGGAATGTTTAGCCTTTCAAAAAGAAGACTGAGGGGGGATATGATAGCTATGTTCAAATATTTGAAAGGATGTCATATTGAAGAGGGAGCAGGTTTGTTTTCCATGGCTTCAGAGACTAGGACTCGGGGCAATGGTTTCAAACTACAGTTAGAGCTGTTCGGCAGTGGAAGACGCTGCCCCAAAGGAGGGTGGTGGAGTCTCCTTCTTTGGTGGTTTTTAAGCAGAGGCTGGATGGCCATCTGTCGGAAATATTGTGATGGGGGTTCCTGCATGGCAGGGGGTTGGACTAGATGGCCCTTGAGGTCTCTTCCAACTCGATGATTTGATGATTCTATGATTCTAAGTTTCACCAACCCCCCTGCACCGTTCTTCCGTCTCAGAGCTTCCTCTCGATGCCATCCTGATGGGGAGACCGAGGAGGATACTGACAGCAAGGGACCCGCATTAGAGATCTCTCTTCCTCCCGTTGGCCTTGATGATGGCATCTAATACCACCAGCCTCCTCCGTTACAGGGAAGGGAGCAGGTGATTTCCGCGGCATTCTGCTTGGCATCCGAGATAAGAGGAACATGTCGTCTCAGCATAAATGGCCTTGCTAATCATAGCGCATTAAGGTGATGGATGCCGGTGGTTTACATTTGATAAGGAACTCCCTGTGAGGACCTTGGAGGCGTTGGAGGGAAAAGGAAGAGCCAGAAAAGAAAGCCGACAGTAGGGTTGAGAAGAAGATGCATAAGAGCCAGAAATCCCAGGGTGAGGACTCTGGATGGTCTGTGCTATTGTCCGCTACCATTCCCGTTTAATCCTTCCTCCCCCCCTCCCAATTCTGAGCTGAGTTGGAATCCTTGGAGCAGCCGGGATTGAAATTCCTCGTGGGTTGCAGTGCAAGGAACACACCCCTGTTGGGAAGCCACGCAGAGCGCGCGTTTTAGGCCTCAAATGTGCATCCGAGAGCCACCCAGAGGCTTCCTGGAGCAAACCGGAAGGGCTGTGTCACGTCCTGGAGCCTGACACTTCTGCCCCACGTCAAACCCTCTACTCTCCAGCAGGTGTTTCACTAAATGGCCCATGTTTAAAAACCTCTTTGGAACACTGGCTGACAGAAAATGGCAATGCTGCCCTTTTGCCCATCCCAAGATGTCAAAGCTGGCCTCACTGATTCTTATTTTAATGCAATAGTTCTTAATGGCCTCCTGTACTTTGTGTTTTGGTCCCTCCATTTTGCTAGCAGCAAGGCAGCACATTTGTGAGGTTTCGCAGAACTACTCAAGCGGCACCTAATATGCTGAGGGCATTACAGTTAACCAAGATCTCAAAACATTTCATTTGGAAGATGGTGGCAGTGGCATCCGTCTTGAGGAAAAGCCCCCTGGCAAGGGAGGAAGCGTAGCCAAGGCATTTTGTCTTTTAAATGGAAACAATAATAATTGATGCCAGAAACCTATAATCGCCATGTGTCTAAAAAGGAAAGCAGGGCAAAGAGGAGGGCAGGAGGAATTTTGCATTTGAAATCGGAATATCTGTGTTGGTGCTTGGGAAGACAGCAGAAATTCCAAAGCCTCTCTAGTTTGGACACTGTTTAACAGAGATCAGGTCGCTAGCCCTCATGGATGCCACACTACATATGGCAGGGCTGCCCTCCATTTGTGTGAGCCCTTCTCAGTGAAGAAAGAGACAGCTCTCTGCAATGGGCACAATCAGCAGTCTTCTGCCTTCTCCTTGCATCTTGACTATAAATTCTGCTTATCTGTGAAAGCCCATTAAAAAAAACCCAATTTAATTATACAGCAAATGTTAATTATAGCTGAAAGACCCCTGGAAATGGAATCAATCTAAAAAGAAGAAAGAGGAGTAGGACAGACGTGGAAGGGCAGCAGTCGCTGGTTAGTTGGAAAAATTGATAAAGCAACCAAGAATTGAGACAGGCTAGGAGCGGAAGAGGACAAGGAAAGAGGTGTCCGTAACTCATGCCTTATGCTTGTCTGAAAAGAATAGCACAAGTGCTTTGACACAGAGACTAGTGTAACTGTGTCGTTTTGTCAGGTTTTTTTAAACCAGCATGTTCTACATGCTCATGATTCTGGACATGCAGTGGATGTACGGCGCAAGGCAGAGGAAGAGATTTCTCTCAGGGGCACTGAATTGGCTTCGGTGAGCCTAGGCTCTCCCTTTATTAAGGGTTCCTAAGTAAAGGATGAGTGGCCGTTTGTCAGGAATGCTTTAGCTGCCGTTTCTCTGCATCAATAGGGGGTCAGTCTAGATGACCCTTAGGTCACCCCCTCAGCTCTGCAGTTCTATGATTCTAGATGCTGCTTTCACAAACTACCAAGTTAAACGTAAGTGGTTAATTGATCAAACAGGGCTTATCCTATTTTGGACTCTTTGAAAGAGACAGTAATGATAGGAAAAGTACAGAGCAGTGGGAAAAGAGGAGGAGTGAACAGAGAGTGGGTTTAATCAGTGAAGGGAAGCCACAACTTGAGCAAGGCAATTCACAACAAAACCTTTTAGAGATCAGCAGTACAGAAGCACCCCTATTTCATAGTCTGGGGCAGACCTCTGTTTGACAGGTTGAATATGGCTTGAGGATCAATGGGCTGTAATTATCTACACAAAAGGGAGTTACACGTGATTCGTCTCAGGGGTGGATAACGTAGGAATCTAACGTAGGAATCCAGATGTTCTGGGCCTGAATCACCCATCTGTGATTCAAAGACCCATCTGAAGGGCCTCAGCTACCACTCTGGCACAGAAAAAGAGAGGCTAGACCAATGGGCTGCAGCTTAGGCAATTGGGTTCAAATCCCTACTTAGACATAAAGCTCCCTGGGTGCCGTGACCTACCCCACAGCGTTATATGTGAGAATAAAAATGCATGGAGAGAAAGATATACCTCCAGTTTCTTAGATGAACAAGACAACATATGTAGAACCGGTACAAATGCAGAGTCTCTGGTCCTAGTCAGCCTCGGGAAAAGTTTTAGAGTTCTCTCAAAAGCTCTGTTTTCTGCCAGTGTTTTCCGAGTATTTTTATAAGGCTATATATTTTCTGTGTGATTGTTTCTGTGTTTTTATTGGATTGGCTGGCTGCCTGCCTGCCTCGCGAGGGTGGGCACCTGAAAAGGCAGCTTGTTAAATCTTTCAAATAAATCGATAGATGCAATTATGCCACACTTAGGTAACCCAAGTCAGCACTATGGAGAACACAAATGAATGCCAAGCACCAGGCTTGGGGAAAATTCCCGAGTCTGTAACAAAAAAGTGGGGGTTTCTAAAGGCCTGGAGCCCCCAAACTCTACAAGGACTGAGCAGGCTGCTGTGAACATGGAGGACAAACAGAGTGTTGTAGACAGTCAGAAAACCAGGCCCAAGATGTGGAATGGAGTGTCTGCAGCTTCAAACAGATCCACTCCACTGCTGCAACACTACATTTGCAGGCTTTCTCGTGGCAGCTGATTGATAGCCCTGGAGCATCACAATCGGAGAGGGCAGTAGGGAGCAGCCAGCGGGCACATAATGTCTTCATGTCACTGCTAGGTGTTGTACGTGGAGGTGGCTGTACCATCACTCCAGTCCTGAACCCAAACTTGGAAGATGCTATCAGAAGTGCTGAACTGGTTGTAGAAGGGCAATAGAGGCTCAGCCCAGTTGGCAGCGCCTGTAAATTTGGGACTAAAACCCCCAGCGGATTTAGCATCCATCTGGTGCCGGAACAGTAGCCAGATCCCATGCCCTGTTATTACTCTTTCTTGAACAAAGCAGGAGACCCCAACGGGCAAAAAATGGAACGTGTCACTGGGGAATGGGACAGAACCCGCAGACAGCAGATTTAGTTGGGCTGACCGCCCTCTAACAAAAATGTGCAAGCATTAGAATTCTCTAGAATTCTTTGTCCGGCTGGGTTGTTATTTATTTATTTATTTATTTTAAATGAAAATATGTACACTGGGCTCAGATTGAGGCTGCCAAGGCTTCCCCCGTCTGCGGCTCGGTTCCATGTCACAGCCTGAGCAAAACCTGTCTCTTTGCACAGAGAAGATCCAAAGCGAGGCGTCTCTGGATGGTCCTGCACTGCCAACGGCCTGCCTCTAATCAGCCCCACTCAATTTTCGTCTCGCAGCGCCTCTCACCACTACGGGTCAGCCAGGGCTCCTCTGATTATCTTCCCCAGAGCTTGTCATCTTTCCCATCCCTCACCCCCCCAACCCCGGCTTTTGAGAGAAACCCCAGATCGGAGATCAACCTTGTGCCGCTGGAAAATAAATCGGGAGCAACCTGATGAGGAGAAGAGCTCCAGTCTTGGTGTGGGTGTTTGGTTCTAGAGATGGGCACGACTCAGAAAAATTGTTTGTTTTCGTTTTCGTTTTCGGCTAGGGGTCCGTTTCGGCTCGTTTCCGTTTCCGTGAGCTAATTTCAAAATTTTTCGTTTTCGTTTCGTTACGTAACGAAAACGAAAAAATGAAAACGAAAACGAAAATTTTTTCGTTTCTTCCCATTTAGCTCCATTATGTGTTTTTCCAGTAACGAAAAACGAAAATTGGCTCGAAATTAGTCGTTTCGTTTCCGTTTTCGTTCCAGTTCTGAGCCGTTTTTCATTTTTCGTTTCGTTACGTAACGGAAACGAAAAACGAAAACGAAAACAAAAATACCGCTAAGTCGTGCCCATCTCTATTTGGTTCCTCCCCACCTCATACTGCCTCCGCCACGTGTTGAGACATTCCTCAAGCCTTCTCCTGTGGCTTTCCTCTTACGCCGCGCGTAAACCACCAGCATCCCCACCTCATGATCCCTGACGCAGGCTGTTCTAACAACCCCTCTGATGGTAGGGGCAGGCATGCACACAGAGGGTCTCCGTAACTCACGAAGGACCCTCTTAAAAGAAATCGGAGGCCTGGTTCCCGTCGCACAGAGGCCAGAAACAAAGCTTGAGGGGGAAAATGGCTGGACGAAGCTCCGACGGGCTGATCTTGGAGGATGCCCCTAATCCACAGCCCAGGCTGCTGCCTTGTGTGCACATGGCTCCACCTATCTTCACGCCATGCTCGAAGCCACAGGAGGCCACAGACATGCAGTTGCCTATAGAAAACTGCTCCCCCCACCCCATGTGTCACTGGAGGATGTCCCAAAGATTATGGGAGACACAATCCTACATAATAACATAAGAACGTAAGAAGAGCCATGCTGGATCAGGCCAAAGGCCCATCTAGTCCAGCTTCCTGTATCTCCCAGTTAGCCCCACCAAATGCCTCTGGGAGATCACAGTCATATCCCCCCTCAGGCACCTTTTTCCAGACTAAAGAGCCCCAAATGCTGTAGCCTTTCCTTATAAGGGAGGTCGCCCAGCCCAATAAACATTTTAGTCAACAATAACAACAATCTTTATTTGCGGCCACAGGCCCAACCAATAAGGTAAAAATACATACATGAAGTTTTAAAAGGATAAAAGAGTAAAACCATTACAAAATTTTAAGATAGTTAAAACAGTTTAGGTAGTAAAAGTGAATTATACAAACATTGTGCAATTCATAATTATATTAAGAGCTAACAGAGGCCAAGGTTGTCTTCCGTATTCTTTGGGCAAAGAAAAGAAACTTGGCCACAGATTCAGTGGTACCCTTGTTTGTGTCACTTAATAAATATTTTAAATACCAGTTCAGCGTCCTACCTGGGAAGACACTCATTATGGGCTTGAGTAATTTAGTACGCTCATTTCTATAAAAATCCCATACAAAAAGGACATGATTCAGTGTTTCAATTTCTTTGTTATTACAAGGACACAATCGGTTTTCATAAGAGACACCAGAGAAACGCCCATCTAAAATTGCAGATTGAAGGCAGTTAAATCGAGCTCCTGAGAAAACATACCGATATTTGGGCACAGTCAGGTTTTCCAGGTATCGAGCACTTTGTGAGAAATTAAAGTTTAGTCCAAAATGCAGAACAGAGCAAGTTTTCTGTGCACTTGTGATAGAGTGCTGAAAGTCAATATCCCTAAGATATTGCCTCAATTATTATATGGTATTCCAACTTGGATTCTAGGATTCCATCCTAGCATGGAGAGTGTCCTTTCAACATTTTTAAGATCTATCCTTGGAATGCCAAGATGTGTTCCTGCAGCAGGTCTTTGATTGGAGACTGGCATTGCATCACTAGAATGTGTTGCTTGGATCTATGCTTTCAGATACTGGATTAAGGTATCACATGCCAATACCTCAATGGGATATCTGCATCTCTTACAAAATGATGTCCACAATAGCTCATGGTTTAAAGTTTTTCCAACTAAGCTGCATCTGTTAGGGCTGTCTATTGACTTTCTTAACATTTTAGTCACTTTCTTCTGCCCCTTTCCCAATTCCACTACACCAGTGGTTCTCAACTTGTGAGTCCCCAGATGTTCCTGGACTGCAACTCCCAGAAGCCTCCACCGCTCACTGTGCTGGAAGGGATTTCTGGGAGTTGAAGTCCAGGAATATCTGGGGACCCACAGGTTGAGAATCACTGAACTATGTCTTTTTTTGAGATGTGGTGACCATGGTGGGGTTGTTTTTAAGTGCCCCCAGCAAAACCTCTCCAACCACTAGGTCACCCTGCTTCCACTTTGTGACAACCATGGCCCAGGAAAACCTGATTGTTCTTGGTTGCACTACTTCTTCTAACTGGAGAGGCAACCAGAATTGTCTTGGATCTCTCTCTCTCTCTCTGTTTTATGGCTTGGTGGTTTAATATTTTTCCATGCTCTGTCCTCCCCCGCCCCCCACCCTGTGTTCCCTTTCTGGTCCCCCAAGCAATCAAGGAGAAGTGGATGGCGGTCCATCTGCCAAAACTGTGAGGCCAGTGCCAAGCAGCCTCCAAGTTGTCATCTGGAAAACCCCTGAGTGGGCAGAAACCCCTTCACGGCAAATAGCTCTATTATCGCTAAGAAGAACATGATGTCAAAAACACTGATCCAAATCTACCGACAATGACGGCTCGCTGATTAGAGAGGGCCACGGGGTGTGGAGAGCGTGTGCGTGATGCACGCGCCTGTGCACAAGGACGTCCCTACCTAAACCTCAGGGGAGCTGAATATTTCCCATGGATCCTAGTGCCCAGGCACCGTATTTCACAAAGAACCCCACGAGACTTAATAAAGATTCCGAACCAGCTGTCTAACTGAACTCAGCGGGAATGCATTTTGTTGAAGATGGCTTTTACACATCCAAATGAGCTGAGAACTAACTTCTCTTAAGTCAGGCATGTCCAAAGTCAGGCCCAGGGGCCAAATGCGGCCCGTTTTCAAATTTTGAGTGGCCCACAGCCTCTTCTCCCCATTGGCTCAGCCTGTCACACCTCCCTGCCAGCTGAACCCTCCCCATACCGGATGGAGACACCCACTTGCAGTTTTATGGTTTGCCTGCCTTCCCTGCTTCCGTCCGCCCCCCCCCCCAGCCACCTGCCCAGCCTACCTGCCCCTGGCTCCGTTGCTGCAGCATCCTCCCCGCCTCCTTGCATGTCCTAATGCAGCTGGATGGTTGGCCCCCATACATTTTCACCTCATCAAATCCAGCCCTCCTTGTAAAAAGTTTGGACACCCCTGCCTTAACTTATTAGGAAGTCACAGATAGGTACGGCTTCCTGAGAGGCTTATGATATTCATCCTTGTATGAAGAGAGCCGATTTGCAGAGAGACTTTTCGGCACAGATGCCATGTGGGCGCTTGAGAGCTAAGCCTCTTTCCTTCCCTCTGGGATCCCAGGCTGCATCTCGTCCCCAACTCTCTCACCTGCCTTTGGTCCAAAGGGAGCCCGAGTTCCTAAGCCTGTGACCACTGTACCACATCTTTCTCCCTCCCTCCGGCTCATCTCCCAAGGCTCAGGCAGGCGCTGGGAATCCTCATTCAGAATCTTCCTCCAGGAAAAAGAGCACAGCTGGAGGCGCCAGCCACTCGCCAGCTGGGCGTCTCAGTGGCTTACTGAGTCATCCGGGGCCACGGCAAAAGTGGGTGGCTGCAATCTGCCTTGGCGTGGCACGGGGGGGGGGGGGCTTGGGTGAGCAGGGCAGTTGCAAGGAGAGAGGGGAAGGGACCAGCCAGCCTGCACCCCTGCTAGGCATCCACTCTGCAGAAGCCGCCAAGAACATACCAGGGGTGTGCAAGTTTCCATTTGTGAATTACAGGGACCATAATTCCCAGGGCAGGGGTGCAGAAACGCAAATGGCAAGACTTTTGTGTTTCTTGAGTGATCATCTGGAACGGAGACCAAGCAGACCTTGCCTCCTGCTGTAATTCTCAGCTGATTTTTGTTTGTTTGCTTTGCAACCTGGCCTAGTAACTGGATTGCTTAAAACACCATGGAGCCCCCCCCCCAAAATCCAAGATACCTCCATGTTGCACCCCCAGGTCCCAGCCTCCAAGGTTGCCCCCCCTTTCTCTCACACACGCACACACCCCTCCAATGACTGGAACAGAATATTATGTGACAAGGAATGACCGCCAGAAAAAAAAAAGATTTACAGGGGCAAAGATCTTTCTCAAAGAACCCAAGACTTGACCTGTGGAATGCAGAATTTAAATGTGCTTCAGCAGCTGTCCGCTTACTGGTAGAGAGTCTGTCTTTGCTTACTTTGTATTTGCAGGTGAGGATAAAGAAGTGCACCCAAAAATTTTGCCTATGGTGAGTGAGATTCTTGTGAACTTTTGCACCTCTTTGTTTTCACCTTTTAGAGTGCTCACGTGCTTTTTTTCTAGATACAAAGCAAAAGTAAAGACCAAGAGTGGATGCAATAGGCCAGCAACACTCATATTTTGCATTAAAGATTCAACATTTTCTGCGGGAGGTGGGGGATGCTGCAGGGAGGTTTGTCCAAAAGCACTGATTTTTCCTGATAGAGCTGGCCAAAAAAGGTCCTCCCTGCCACCAACACCCTCTGGAGCAGCATTGAAAAATCTTTCAGTCGCTGACCCTTTTGGTCTCAATGTGGGAAACAATCCCTTATTGGTTGAGTCGAAGGACCTTGACCAGGACAGAGGTACTCTTCTGAAGGTTTCAAAACCAGGCGTAAAAGAATCCATTCACGGCACAGGCCTTTACAAAAACAACAACAACAAAAAACCTAACTTGTTCATGAATAAATAATAATCCCTTAGCCCCAGAGCCATAATCTATATTTAATTAAGAAAATGACTAAACAGTTGAAATTGATAGAGAGAGAGTTTAAAAAGCGTGTGTGAACGAGATAGGAATAAACTAGCATTAATTCAGCAACCCCTTTCCAAAAGGCAGAAGTGGTTGCATAATCACAGGGATCTCAAAAAATTCATACTGCGGTAACATCTCTATAAGGTGTAAAAAGTGTGGAAGAGATCTTTTAATATATCTTCTTGAAGCAAGATGTTACCAAAGGGACACAGGGAAAGGCAAAAGGGAGGAAACGCCTGTTCGAAAACATGGGCTGGGATCCTATCACACAGTTACGCAAAAGGTATAACTTTCAGCAGCCACTTGCATTTCAGTTAAGAATGTTGCTCCACCAGCATTCTCCATTTGCATTGCTCTGTATGTAATAGAGAACACCTACGCAGATTTCTTAACTCATGGCAAGGTGCTGCTAACAGGCTGTGCCTTTTGCGTAACTACACAAGCAGGATTTGGGCCACTAATTCCTATAGCAGTGGTGGCGAACCTTCGGCACTCCAGATGTTTTGGACCACAACTCCCAGAATTCTGAGCTTAGATTGCCAATGACAACGGACTGTGGCAGATGTGGTCATAAACATCTGGAGTGCCAAAGGTTCACCCCCACTGCCCTATAGGAACCTGAGAACTGTTTCTGCAGAGTTGCTTCACAGCCACATACAACTCTCTCTCTCACACACACACACCGGCCTTTGACTCAACAGCACAACTCGAGATGGGTCTACTTAGGAGTCAGCCCCTTTGAGTTCAGTAGGAAGTTGCCTCCAACCAGTGTTTGTGGGGTCGGTAAATCAATATATCCAGGATGCTCTTCAGGAAGGAGGAGAAACCTGCCTTGAACTGGGTTGCCAAAATCACACCTCCTCAAACCAGGATCGACAAATCTGTCCATTTCAGCTTAGTTTGATTTAAATAAATAAATAAATAAATAAAATGGGAGACTTCCCACCCCAGATCCATAGTTTGAAAATCACCAACAGTAGAACATACTGTTCTGTAGTTAATATAACCATACATGGCTACACAGACTTTGTGTTATAACCCACTTATAACTTTGTGTTTATATATCTTCCTGTATGATGGCATCGACACTATGTTATCTATTGTTAGTTTTAATGTTGCCTTCTAATGCTGTAAGATACCCCCTCAAGTCCCTGTTTCTCAAACTGAATGTGTCTTAATTGTAACGGACTGGATAATGTCTCTCCTCCTTACTGTAAGCCACCTTGGGTCCTTTTCCAAGGAGAAAGGTGGGGTAAAAATACTCAAAAACAAATAAATAAAATAAATAAAACTTCAGCCTGACATACTGCTATCAGTATTTAATGACAACTTTCTTTTTGTACGCTGTAGGTTATAACCCGGGATTTTCTTCCCCAAACACAGTTGTTGCTAAAAGGCAAGTGAACCAAAGTTCACATATATCTATCTGTCTGTCTTTAAATTATATCCAGGTTGCTCAAGTTATCAGTTGTGATGTTGACCACAGTGGCTGGATGTGTGTGTGTGTGTGTGTGTGTGTGTGAGAGAGAGAGAGAGAGAGAGAGAGAGAGAGAGAGATTTTTATTCCTCTGCCCTTAGCAGTAATAAAAATGAAGCATTGCTCCATATCGTTTTTTCCCATTATGAAAATGGATTACATTACGAAACTACCCATATATCGCAGGACAAAATTAAACTACTTACTGTTGTTCAAGAACATTTCCAGCGGTGCCAAAAAAGCACCTCAATTTTTTTCCTCCCCTGCAGTTTTTTATTTTAAATGGCCTTTGCTTGCCTTTCCCCCTCCCCCTCACTTGCCCACCGGGAAGGAGCTCAGGTCAACCGGGTATGTTGTTCCGAGGAGAAAGGTGAGATATTGGTGCAATGAAAAGAATTCTCACAACAAACTGGGAATGGAACACAAGTCAACTGGGTCTAGAAATCTGTGGGGCTTTCTTTCCCAATTGGGCGTTGGCTTCCCCACCACCACCACCACCACCATCGCCGCCGCCACACTGTGCAAATGTCAAGATGACAGGCCAGAAAAGTAAACAGGAAACGCCCGGCTTTCTCCACTTCAATAATGGTGATAAATTGTAGGCTTGGAGGCATCTCTTTTAATTTCCTTTATTACCCAGGAAGTTTGAGTGGTAGTTTCTTTCAACAGCCAAAACCTCCCTTCTGGAGGGACACTAAATCACTAAATGTCACAGAATGGCACAGCAAGTGGATTCAGAAGGCATTTTAACGTGAATCTAATAGGCTTAAGCTGAAGCACCGGAATGGGGCTGGTGCTAAACTGGATGTTTCCTTTTTCCCCACTGAGAATTTCAGTTCTTTGACTCGCCAAGGAAGCCACGAATCAATCACAAAGAACCAAGGTTTTGGAAATTTTGGGTGCTTTGACCGTTGCCTCCAAGTGACAGTGCTGGGCGCACTCTGGGACAATTCTGATAAACAGTGATGGGAAACTGCTATGGGCAAAGGGGGTGAAAAAAGTATCAGCCTCCCTAAATTCTGGATGAAGAGAGCTGTGATCCATGTCACCCATGTTCATTTCCGATGGACTTTGACTTCCAGAATGGTGCAGAAACGCAACCCTGTGAGTGACACTGATAGACACAGTCGTGAGCACACCACCCACCATCTTGTTGTGATGTTAAAAAAGCTGACGTGGTGAAAGCATTTCTCTGTCATGCACCTCTTGCCCGATAGATGCCAAGCAATGCCAGTGCTGCTCATCTCACATGATACGCCCTCGTTGCCCCAAAAGGAACTAGGAAGAGGTAAGCCATAGCAAGCACAGGCAAGGGACTTGTTCCACCCTACAGCAAGCAATGGCCACAGGTGACTTGTGTGACATTCAACACCGATGTTGAAAAGGAACTTCCCAGCTTTGATTTGTCCTGTGGTGTCCAAGAGATGGGAGTGAGCTTCTGGCTGTTACTCATCTGACAATTATCGACACCAATCCAGGACAAGGAGATGGAAGACCAGCTTGTTCACAGATTCGAGAGAGTTGAGAGGAGGTGGTTATTTGAGCTTAGTTAATGTCTGGAGCCCTCCACTATAAGGGACCTCATGACCACCCTAGAAAGGATCAAAATGGTTTCTGTCCACGGCTCCTAGTCATCCAAGCTGTACAAGACCTATGTCCCATGAAGGCACATGGTAATCGTCATGTATAACAATAAACTTTGAGCTGCGAGATAGAAGAATCCCTATAGATCCGTGATGGCAAAACTTTTAAAGACCAAGTGTCCAAACTGCAATTCAAAACCCACTAGTTTTTTGCAAAGTGCCAATAGAGCCATTTAACCTGAATACAGGTGTTTGTGAAGGGGTGATGCTGGGTGCCCACAGAAAGGGCTTTGGGTGCTGCCTTTGGCATCCATGCCATAGGTTTGCCAACACTGCTATAGATCATCGAGTGGGATCAATACAGGAATGACACTCCTACAGCTTGGGTGTTAAAAAGTTACTGTTACATAAGAACATAAGAACAGCCTTGCTGGAACAGGCCACAGCCCTTCCAGTCCAGCATTCTGCCTCACACAGGGGCTCACCAGTTGCTTCACGGTATTCCCAAGCAGATGTCTTCACCTGCTTATGATTCCCCGACAATGGCATTGAGAGATATCCTGCCTATCTCTCCAACCTGGAGGCTTTCCTTAGGCATCCATCATGATAGCCACAGATACCCTTGTTCTCCATGAATTTGTCCAATCCTTTCTTATAGCTGTCAAGGCTGACAGCTGTCGCCACTTCTTCTGGCAGGGAGTTCCACAGACCAGTGATTCTCTCCAGACTTCATTTCCCATAGGGCACAGTAGTTCGGTGGTCCTGTCACCCAGAGCTGGGAACCCTTGAAAGTGGGCATCCACCCTGTGTCCCACCAATCAGTACCTGGGTAATAATAATAGCTCCATCACTTGAGACCAACATACTCAGTGCTAGTACCGTATGGCCCCCACTTCCCTGCCTTTCCCCCAAATCCATCCCTCCTCGTGCCATTGACCCCTGCTCATGTTTGCAATGATTGGCCATAGCATTTCAGTTTGATTGATTATTCTAGTAATCAGACAAAACAGATGGCTAATCGACTCCAAGGTCGTTATGCACCAGCTGATCACTGTGTTATATTTTGTTAGTGCTGCGTCAGTATGACATCACCAAGATGGGTTTTCAGTTATCACTAGAATCAACTATTTCGCACAGCCTTAAGTTGTAACATTGCTTGCCTCTTCCTTCCTTCCTTCCTTCCTTCCTTCCTTCCTTCCTTCCTTTCTTTCTGTCTGTCTGTCTAGCAAATGGGCATGATTTAATCCTGATCTACACCCCTGCACAAGGGAGTCAACCTCTTCCATAGAAGTAAAAAAGTGGGTTGAGCCGTGTGACCAGAAAAGCAAATTCAAAAGGAGGCTAGGTGATACCTTTATTGGTCACTACTGAAACAAACAAAAAAAGAAAGCTAAGCTTCCGATAGCAACTTTCTATCTTTATCGAAGCATTGTACCAAAATGTAATCTTGATAAAAGGAGGTAGATTATCAGGCACTGAGAATCTTTTTGGTGAGGTGGAATACACCAGATGATGGTCTCAGGAGGCAGGGCTGGTGTTGAGACTGCTTCAACCTCCTCCACACTCAATGGCGGCGGCGGGGTGTGGGGGGCTTTTCTATTGTTTGCACATAAATTGCACTGACAACAGCATCACTGGTTTCTGATGGAGAAGATTATAAGGTTAATCAGAGCCTTAGATCAAGGAAGGAGAAGCTGTACCCCTCTAAGAGGTCATTGAACCACAACTCCCATCATTCCAGGCCAGAGGCCATGCTTGAGTCCACAGCATGGCTGCATGAAATTTGAGCAAGCCATTGAGTGAGGAGCCAAATGTTTCCGGGAAAGCCTGTAGTAACACAGGCCCGTATTTTTCTCCCAGTCCTTTTAAGAATTGCCTCCCTGCTTCTACATGTTCGTCATCTTATCGGCCTGCTGCTTTTCATCTAGCTTTACAGTTGGATCGGTTCTATGCTCAGTGGCTGGCTTCATCTCCGTTTGGTATTCGGTGGTCTTGTATCACACTTTGTTTGGATTACTGTTGGGTTTTTGTGTTTTCAACCAGCTTCCTGTCGCCCAAAGAACCTCAGTGGCTGGGCCATTTGAAAGTGCATTAAAGGAGTACCTCAAAATAAAAGGTGGGTAGCAGATTTTCTATGAATAATGAGAAACCCCCTGCGTTCAAAATTTTGCCTGTGTCATGAATTTGGAATTAGCTTTTGTTTGTTTGTCTTCTGGACTACATTCAGAATCAACCAGCTAGCCAAGCTGTGGCTTTAGCCCCCCAAAAGTAACTTTCCAGCACACTACCTCTGGCTAGTTCCTGTCCTCTCATCATCTTCTTCTTTCATCTTCAAGGAGGGGGGGAATGAAATCAATCTGCTTGACTTCTTTCTGGTTCTTAGCACTAGCTTGGTAACCCAAACACCTCTTTCCCTGTACATTTAAATTTTAAGGGCCTCTAGGCACTGAACCGTCATTATCATCACCCTCATCAGGGTGGTTATGATAATGCAGCAGCCGAAGAAGCCTCAACGGCAGGGAACTTATATCAGCTGCCATTTTCAATTAAGTACTATTTTTAATTAATTTTTTGGTATCCGCTGTCCATTCCCTGCTATCTCGTAAGCCACCTTGGGATCCAGAATAAAGGATGAAATGGGGGTATAACTAAAATGAAGCTAATCAATGAAACAGATAATGGGGATCATGTGGCTGCACCGTATCCCACGATAGAGAAAGGTTCTCGTGAATTGTGTCCCATGCATGGGGTAGAAACACAGAAAGCAGATGAAGGAAACTTCCCTGCTGGTTAATGCTCGGGTGGAGGGGAGACTGGGGGTGAGAAAAGAAAGCCTTCCTCCCTGGGCTCTTTTCTGAAGTCTGAAATGATGAAATTATACCTCCACCTCAGTGCCAGTCCAAAAAGATGAGTGATTCACAGCCTGATAAAACCGGGGAGGAATAGAACCAATAATATGCTCGACTCCAATGCTTAATATCTTATCTCCGCCGCTTGTTACAGCCCAGAATCCGATGTAACTGTCACCGGGAGAGCAAAATTTATTCCGTTCTTCCATCTCAGTGCGTATTATCACCCCATGTTACTGACAGGCAAAGGGGAAAATGCGCTCCCCCGCCACCGCCTTCCTCGATAAATCAGCCGGTGGGTTTTTCAGAGAGCCTCAGGTTGGAGACCGGCTGGATTTTGCCAAAGGCCCTTGATACGGCTGCTCAGAAGAAAGCACGATGTAGTTGTTCTGAAATCCAACAGCAGCTGGCCCCCACCCTGGTTCCTTTGATGGGGTGGGAGAAAAATCTCACTAAAAGGACTTTTTCTCAGCGAGGCAACTTTCTCGAGTTTGAAAAGCCTGGTGAGAGTTGCACTTTTAAAGGTTTTTTTTTTTTTGCCTGTAATTTCTCAGGAGTGGGAATAGGGTGGGAACCCTTGTTTCACGGAGACTTTTGCATGACTTGTGTAAAACTTCTGCTTGAAAAAAACTGTGGGCTTTCCTGTTCGCGAAGCAAAGCGCCTGTCCACATGCGGGACATGGAAGGATTGCTTGACTGATCAACCAGATACATACAAGCAACCCATCCTAGGCTTTTCAGCTTTTAACCCCATGCATTGAGGCCACAGCAGTGGTACTTGGGCCACACCATTAGCACATTCCCACTAGTGCAAATTGTTGGTACTACTGTTCCAGGGAGAAAGGATTGTTTCTCATCCTTACCCAAAAGAATGAGACAAAGTTGTGATTCATATTTCTCGATTCTGCCAGACAATTTTGGTATCTGACTGTGTCCTTCCGTTAGAGAGAGTAAGACCCACTTCAATTTTGCATTTTTAAAACCTCAAGTTCCTTCTTTCTTGGTGCAAATTCTATTAACATATAATATATGAACTGTTCACCCGTTGGCATGGGCCAAATACAATAGGTTGAATGGGTCACGTTGCACCTGCCCAACAGATAGGTATTAACAATTAAGAAACTATTTCAAACAAAACTACCAAATCAAAACAGCTGGCTACCCTAATCCAGCACCTGCAAAAGACACACGAATTCAAACCATGATGTTTGCAAACAAAGCACTCAACCTCTAGGACTGTGTGAATACATATATCATTTTCAGATTGTTTATTTTACTTTTTTAATTTCTTGTCATTTATTTTACTTTTATTTATTTGTTATACTGCCCATCTGGGCAGGATGGCCCTTCTCCCACATATGGATATTATGTACTCCCGCATTTTACCCCCAATCTGAATACAGAGAAATGTAATCCTATGTAGAATGTCATTCTTCAAAAGGAACTGAAGGAAGGCATCCACCCATCCCAACCTTTTGCCAGTGGATTTGCAACTCCTTCCCAATTTCTACCCTCTGTATCTTTGCACCCTCTGTATCTCTGCAGTGACGGTGTGTGTGGAAGGCAGGGACCCTTCTGTCATTTCTTACTGGTTCTTACATCTTTGCACCAGGCCGGCGTTCCATTCACGGGCTGCCCACTGCTTTGCATAATCTGTTTACAGCAAAAAATGTCCTTGAAACCAACACGACTTTTCTACCTGCCCGTCTGTCCCAAATCCCAGGAGACTAATTTGGTCATGGAAGAAAAACACGTTAAACACGGACGGATATTAGTATATCTTCTGGCTTAAAATGGCTGGGACACTAGAACTCACCAACGCAGATCTACCCAAGAGATGCAAATCTGATTAATTTTCGAAGGGCCAAGTCTCTTTCTATTAAAGAGCTATCAAGGGGCCCGGAGACCTCATTTTATTAGACATGACTGAAATCACCAATGAATTTTTGCCTGGACATGAGCCAAGTAAGACCCATGGTAACCTTCAAATATCCAAAAGGCAGCCCCAGAGAGCTTGGAATGAATTTGTTATCCTTTACTAGAGACAGTAGGACACAAGCCCAACAGAATGTCAAGAAAAGAAAGGAGAAGAGGTTTAGCTAGTAGGAGGAAGCAGACCTGAGAGCTACCAATGGTTTGAGAATAGAATATATTGCCTTGGATGGTGGTATACTTTTTTCATTCAAGTTTTTCCAGAAACTGCTACAGAAGGTCCAGCAACCGATATCACATGGACCCTGAGCAGTGCACCTTGTTTGGAAGAAGAATTGTACTTCCAGAAGCTGGTCAGATAACTCCACGAGTGGTTCAGGTGCCTGGCTGTTCTTTGCCTGGAAAACCCTGGAATAAAAGGCTCACCATATAGGTCTGAATTTAATTGATGGCACCGGGTTATTATTGTAACAGTTGCAGAAAGCTGGTTTTCCACTCTACCACCGCCCTCTCGGTGCCTTGTTTCCATGTAAAAATGTGGCATGTTTGCTCCCACAATGGTTTTTCTAGGGTCTAGGGTGGCCCCTCTGCTCCTCAACTGAATTTCCTGAATGGATCGTATGCTGTTACCTTCATTATTTAACATTTTGCAAGAGAGGCACATCTGGAACAATCTGGGATTGGGGTAAAAATTAGCGATAGAAGCATTGCAAACCCCTCTCTCAATAGAGGTGGTGGCCTCAGGCACAGTCCATCTGCTACTTATCAGGCTGTGCTTTCAACAATACCCAGACAAATCAAAAAGCCTTCACCACCAAGGCCATAGCTAACAACCCCATGTTTTATGGGTTTCAGCACCTTAGGCCATGGTTCACCTTAAGGCTATGGAGACTGTTGTCTACCTAACAAGCCTATTTAGGGCATTGTTCATCTTATGAGCCTAATTCAGACTAGGGTGACAAGAGGTCAAAGCAGACTATAGGATGGAGGACTCGCAACTAGCTTTCTTCAGACTGATGAAGCTGCTTGGATGAGCAGCGAACCGTTTCTATCAAGTAGAAGAAGTCCAGTTGCCATGACTCAACTTCCAGACATACCCTTGGGTATGAAGGTGATACAGCTGGTGGGAAATAAAGAAGATCTAAAAGGTCTTCCCCTACTAGTCAAAGATTAATGTGAAAAACACCAAGAAAACAAAAAAGAATGACAATGGCAGAGCGCATGCAAGTCAGTGTTAAAATCAAACATGGGGTACCATTAAGTCAAGCTGTATGGGAGTTGTACTTCCTTAGTTCTAAACTTCACCAAAATGATGACTGGAACCTAGAATTCAGAAGACGTCTAAGCACTTGAATGAACAACAATGATCCGTATGAATAACATCTGGAAGAATAAAGGACATCAGCCTCCCAGTCAAACAGAGACTAGTTAATTTGATTATGTTTTCGAATAGCTTTGGATGGTTGTGAAACCATGGACCTGGAGGAAGACAGGTGAGGAAAAAGAGAGCGGCATTTGAATGGTGGGGCTGGAGGTGACCACTAAACATCCAATGGGCAGCGAGAATGACCAACAAGGAGGTCCTAGACAGAGTCAAGCCAAAAATATCTCTGGAAGCCAAGGCCACCAAACTAAAATGGCCCTAGCTCGGTCATGTTATTCTGGGGCAGTTGGGTCAGTGGCCAAAGAAGAAGGGGCCTCCCAAAGACTTGTTGGCTTGACACCATCAGAAGGGATACTGGAATGACCCTGATGGAGGCACAAGATGCTGCAAGATGATTGAGACATACAAAATTATGCAGGGCATGAGTAAAGTGGATAGAGGGATGCTCTTCTCCCTCTCACAAAATACCAGAACTAGGGGACATCCACTCAAATTGAGGGCTGGGAGAGTAAGAACAGACAAAAGAAAATACTATTTCTCCCAGCGCGTTGCTAGTCTGTGGAACTTCCTGCCACAGGATGTGGTGATGGCACCTGTCCTGGATGCCTTCAAAAGAGGATTGACCAAATTCCTGGAGGGAAAGTCCATCACAGGTTACAAATCATGATGGAGATGTGTAATCTCCAGGCTTAAAACCAGGGTACTTCAAGGGCCAGATGCAGGGGAGTAGGATCAGGAGACAGATATCTAATCTCGTGCGCTTCCAGACGCATCTGGTGGGGCCACTGTGACATACAGGAAGCTGGACTGGATGGGCCTTTGGCCTGATCCAGCAGGGCACCTCTTAAGTTCTTATGTTCTTAAGAAATAGAGAGGAACAGAGAGCATCGATCCGCAGAATGACTGAGAATTGGACACGACTGAACAGACAGACAGGGGTTAAGATTAGATGTCCTTTCTGAACCCTTCCAACCCTACCACAGTCCTGCAAGGATTCTTCAGGTCACCTCTCCTGGTGTGTGTGTGTGTGTGTGTGTGTGTGTGTGTGTTGGGAGGGGTTTCACCGTGGAGCATTTCTGCTTCTGGTTCTCCATGCTCTTCTGGAATCTGCATCTCACGAGGAGGAGGTGAGAACAATTCGAGGTGATTTATTCATAGCATTAAATTCCATTCAGCCTGCTTCTCTTTGGAGTGCTTTGCACCTAAGGCTGTTTCTTTTGAAAAGTTCTGTCTGGGATCTTTTTACAAAAAGGAAAAAAAAAAGACAAGGCACTCTAGGGATTTATTAATCGTCTTTAGCTAAGCTTTTTTATTAAAATCAGAACGGGGTGACAGGGAGGGCGCTGTCACGCTGGCTCTGCAAGCCCTCCTCCCTTTACTTCGGGATCACGGTCTCCCTTTTCCAAGCCCCTCCACTCCTGGTCTTGCCTGCCTTCCCTCCCTACGCTTTGACCCACTTTAACTGTCAGATTTACAGTCAAGCCTTTTGCTGGCGGGAGAAGATGGATCCACAGCATAAATCTTAGCGAGGGAAAGGGGAGACAACAGCTGAGGCCAGAGCCGGCTGACTCCTCGTGGGTGTTTGTGTGTGTATGTGTGTGAGTGAGTGAGTGAGTGAGTAAGAGAGACTCACACACCCATATCCACACACACACAAAAATCACATTAAAAAAAAAGAATATGGAAGCACCTGAGAGAGATGGGATGGATGAAAACATACACACACACAGATTGGTGGAGAAAAAATAACAGGTCAAAGAGATGAGGGGGTCGGCTCATTCCAAACAACAGAAGAAAGAGGGGAAAATCTAATCCCATAAGACCACAAGAAGAGCCATCATGCTGGATCAGGCCAAAGGCCCATCTAGTCCAGCTTCCTGTATCTCACGGTGGCCCCACCAAATGTGTCCCGGAACACACGAGACTAGATTTCTGTCTTCTGATACCACTCCCCTGCATCTGGCCCTTGAAGCACCCCGGTTTTAAGCCTGGGGAATTACACATCTCCATCATGGTTTGTCACCTGTGATGGACTTTTCCTCCAGGAATCTGTCCAATCCCCTTTTGAAAGCATCCAGGCCAGATGCCATCACCACATCTTGTGGCAGGGAGTTCCACAGACTAACAACACCAGAGGGTTCTGCCTCCACATTGCATGATGGAGGTGATGAAACGAACCAAGGAAACAAAAAAGGGGCACCCTGTTCTTACAAAGAAGGCAGATTAGGTGGGGGGTGCTGGGCTTCAGGTAGGTCCATGATGTAGCATAGGATTTCAGAGGTCCCCAAAAGCCAGTCTGGGAGCAGAGGGAGCCTATGGTATGCTAGGATGCCAAATTCAGCTTCCTCCCAACTTTTGTTTCAAAAACATACAAAAAAGCTTCTAGTCCTCATTAGAATTTTTTTTAAAAAAGTCAGAAAAGGAATGAAGTGATCTTGCACCAGACTCCTGCTGGTCTGGGTAGCACTAATTAAATAAATAATTTATTTACATTTCTTGTCCATCTTTCCTCTCATACGCTCAAAGTGGGACACCCAGTTCACTCCTTCACTGCAGTGCTTTCCATTCTCTGGTCATTCTTAGGGTTGTTTTACCAACATCCTGGTAGACGAATCTATCCACTAGGCATAACCTACCAGAAAATACCAGACTCTAAGGCTACCAAAGCCACTGAGGAGCTGGCAGCAAAATGGTCCATGCATGGTCAGACCCAGTGGTGCAAGCTTTCATGTCTAAAAATAATCCTTCTTCAGATGAATTGCAACCTTTCGGGTCTACTGGAAATCTTCACCAGAGCAGATGCACTCAAGAGAGCTCAAAAGCTTGTGCATGGTGTGAATTAAGAGTTGAAAGTAGCTTGCCAGTGACAAAGGGCTGTGGGAGTTGTGGCCCAAAACATCTGGAGCACCAAAGGTTCACCACTACTAGGCTAGGACATCAACCAAGTTCTCAAAGAATGGGACCTTCCCATCACTAGCTTGTGGAACCATAGTTCGTTATAGTAGAGAGCACATCTAACTGGAACTTGAGTTTCCTCAAGTTCCAATCTGGTTCAAGTCTGCACTGAACCATGAAACTCGGGACCTATCACGCTGCCTCATCCTGACCCAGGCTCATGGGGTCATGGCAAAAGTGGAGGCCAGCAGAGCCATGGACTCCATCTGGAATTTATTGAAGGAAAAGTGGGATGAAGGTGTAATTGGAATGAAATCACAACATCCTTCTTGCGGAAGAAAAGATGGGCAACCGACAAGGGGTTTTTTTTTTTTTGTCTTTTGCTTTTTTAAACCCACCGAAGGAGTTTGGGTCCCGTGCGGTTTAACATGCAAACAGCGCTTGCGTTTTTTGAATCACCAGCAGGCACCGAAACAAAGCGAGATCCTCGGAGGTGCCAAATTGGAAACTGATGAATGGCAGGCGGACGGGAACAAGCAGCTGCTCATGAGCTGAAAATACCCTGTTAGGCTCGGTAAACAAAGAGAAGAGGACACTTCACCCATGATCTAATTTGCCAGCTTAGAGAGACTATATTTAAGAGGAACGGAGGGCGGTTTCTGTTGCGGCTTTTAAAAGAAGGGTGTGCATTTCTAAGTGGGGTTCGTCTGCAAGCGTTTCCAGCCCTGATCTCCAGCAGATGATTCGCATTCGCCACTGGAACGAAAGAGGACGAGTTCGCTGCGACTCCCGAATGCAGTGGACAGGAACCTCCTCCTTGCCCACGGAAGCTTCCACCTTGACCAACATTCTGGCACCACTGATCTGGAACATGATTTCATTCATGGTGGAAACGAACCTTCCAGGGCAGGACTGACAGACGGGACCGTCTTTGCCAATGGGCTTTCCATAGAGAAGAACGAAACCTTTAAGAAATTCGCCCAGCTGTGTGAGAGGACACAATCTGTTGTGTGTTTCTCATATTTGGGAATTCGTTTTGAATTTAAAAAACCAGCAAAATAGATTTTGTTCAAAAGATCTCCATTTGGGGGGGGGGGAAACCTTGCACATTTTATTTTCCACATGACACAAGTGCGTAGGTAGTCTGTGGAACTCCCTGCCACAGGAGGTGGTGATAGCATCTGGCCTGGATGCTTTAGAAGGGGATTGGACAGATTCCTGGAGGAAAAGTCCATCACAGGTGACAAACCATGATGGAGATATGTAATCTCCAGGCTTAAAACTGGGGTACTTCAAGGGCCAGATGCAGGGGAGTAGTATCAGGAGACAGATGTCTAGTCTCGTGCACTCCCAGAGGCATCTGGTGGGGCCACTGTGAGATACAGGAAGCTGGACTCGATGGGCCTTTTGGCCTGATCCAGCAGGGCTCTTCTTATGTTCTTATGTTCTTATGTCTCTGCACAAGCACGGATGGATGCTGATGCTAATTGGGGGAGGGGGAGCCCCAGTCAACTTACTCTTGTGCAGGTGGGGGGGATCCAAAACATTTAAAAATTTTTTAAAAGAAACTCACAGCAATGGGTAGCTTATTTGATAACGATCAAATAAGTACTTTATGTAATGCATGAATAAATGTGGGCATGTAAATAAATCTCAGCTCCGGGAAAATGGAGGAAGAGATACATAAATTGAAAGATGAAAAATCTTGCATTCCGTGTGAATTAATCATCATAATAATCTTAGCACTGCAGAGCTGGAAGAGGGGTGGTGGATTATCGAGTCCTCCAGTCCTTATCAAGGAGGCACACTGAGGAATCGAACTCCCAAACTTGTGCTCCGCAGCCAGGGATCTAAACCACACAGAGCTATCCATTTCCCCAGCTCTAGCAACCAGCTAGGCTGGCCTGTACTGGTAGAAGGGAGTTGGAGTGGGGGGGGGAGTAACATTTCCTAGTCCTGGTTTTAAACTGTTGTGTCACTGCAGTTTCATAAAAACTCTGAGGGGGTATGATAAAAAAAGAGAGAACCCCCCCCCCCCCGATATCTCCATGGGAAAGCATCCCATCACTTAAATCTGGATGGAATACCTCCGGCAGTAGTTGGCTTCCCTGGGTCCACTTCTGAGATCATTCGGGTCCGTTAAGCCCTCTAGAGCTCTTAAGCAACAAGGAATGGAGGTTTCAAACAGCCGCACATGGCATTCCCTGTATGGGCCACGCTTGGGATGAGAGTTGGGGATGCCAGCGGAACACCATCCGTTCTAGCCAACCGTACGGGGAGTTCCACCTTGCCCCATCTGGAACATCACTCGTTTCCCCTGCCTGCTGTACATACAGGACTTGAACACCCAGAGAGAAGACAGTCGGAAACAGTTGAAAGGGTTTTGGTGTTGGCGTCATTGGCCTCACCCTTCGCTAAAAAGGCCCGCCCTGTTTAGCATGCACATTGTCACTTTAAAATATGCAAATACTGTGCAAAAAAAAGAAAGAAAAGAAAAACTTTGCTCAGTACCAAATCCCGAAACAGCCCAGAGCTTCCTTGAAGCCTTTCACTAGAGACGGAACGGGATGCTCTCTCGTAGAGCCAGTCTCCTGTTCCCAATGCACATCTGAGTGACAGAGTCTTGCCAGTGCAGAATGATTATTTTCATAAGTACGCTGGGGATGGTGGAACGCACTTGGTTTGGAAGAGATTTCTCTTGGAAGCCCCCTCCGCCCATTGAGATCCTCCCAACTGGAAAACCGAGTCGGAACAAGCAAAACAATGCGGGCCTTTGTTCAAGGCGGGCTTTATCGCATGGGTCGAGGGCTTGTGAATGCCACTGTGGGACAGGAATGGAAATGTGGGCACGATCCAGATTGGGAGCCAGGAAAAACAGATGTCTCTGCCCAGCCAAAATTACGCTTGTACACATAATTTCCCTCTTGCTTGCATAATTTATGTTGCATTAGATGTTGCCGTTATTTGACTATTTTGCATTGGTGGATAATTGTCTGGTTGGTAACCAGAGAAGGTGCACAACGGGTCCTTGAGGACAAAATGCCTTATCTAGACAACACCATACTTTTCTGATGTTTGGGAAGGCACTCCCACCATAACGGAGCAGCCATTAGAGTTTGGAAAAACTTGAGAACTGTGCATGGATTAGAATCAAACATGTCTTGTCAAGAGACAGCCGGCCAAATAAATATCCTCCTTTTTTCACCCATCTGGCTACTAATTTAGTGGACAACAGGAATGCTGTGAGCATAATTTATCAAGTTTTCAACAGAGCACTTGATGACCACATCTGCTCAGCCTTGTCAGACAGAGGCATACAGCTTAAGAAGGCATACTGAGTGCTTCTCCAGAGACACCCAAGGTAGTGAAGTGGGGGAAGTAAACAGACCAGCAAAGCCAAACGGTGGTGGCTGGGGTTAATTTATAGCAGAAGAAGCCTCAATGGGGAAAACAACAGAATGCCTCTTTGTCACCTGTGGCCTCCTGCTAAAACCACAGAAAGGTCTCATGGGTGGACTGCAGACTACAGAGTGATGACACTGCTTACAGATATTCAGTGCTCTGAGCTAAATCAATTCTCCACCAGCCATGAGAGAAAAGCTATCCCAGATTTAACCCCATGGACCACTCTCTTCAACAAGGCAGGTCTGGATCCTTCCAGACCCCAAACCTCCTCCAGCCAAGGGACACAACCTAGGAACACAACAGTAGTGGCACACAGTGAGGGCAGGATATAGGGAATTTGTCAATAATTTTCAACACCCATAAGTTGGAGACCGTTTTGCATTCAGCACAGGTTCAGCAGGCGCTCAGGTCGGGTCAGATGGCAAGGTGCCCCAGGACGTGTGTTTGCCTTTACTGTGGCTGACAAACACAGTTGGTCCTCTGAAACGGTGGGGTTTTGGGAGCAGGCCATTGCGTTGGTGGTCAAGCTGCTTCCATGCAGGCTAAAATACTTTCAGAGGGATTCACAACTTTTTAAGGCACTCAAGCAGAGTTCCTCTGCTGGATTTTATATGGGGCTTTCTGGTGTAACCCCAAACATCTGGACAACCAGCATGGCCCCAGACAACTGGAAGGCACCAGTTTGGGGGTGGTTGATCAAGCCCTTTATTGCAAAAGCCCACCAACCTGTGGGTCTCCAAATGTTCTGTGCTGGCCAGCATAGCTAGTGGTTAAACCTTCTGGGAGTTTGCAGCCCAAGAACATCTGGGGACCCAAGCCTGAGAACCCTTGCTACACTGCACGCCCCCCAGGGAAATGTTTCTAGGGGTCCCTGCAGCCATAAGCACATCTGATCTCACCTGATTTTGGAAGCTAAGCAGGGTCAGCCCTGGGTAGTACCTGGAGGGGTGACCACCAGGGAATACCAGGTACTGTAGGTGCTTGGAGTAGGAACTGGCAAAGCACTCCAGTATTCCTGCCAAGAAAACTCCATGGACATGGGGTCATGAAGAGTCAGTCACGACTGTAATGACACAACACGCAAACACTACACACCCAAGTAGTGCTCTGACAAGGGCTAAGGAGGCCCTATGATTGGAATTCCATAACTTCTGGTAGAACCACTAAAAAGTTCAAGATTTTATATTACATCTAACAGGGTGAGTGGTCTGGGACAGCATCGCAGATACTAGACATCCATTCCTGCCACAGCCAGGCCAAAACGTGCTAAATCCGGCAACCTTGCCATGCCCTCGGCCAGGCAGCGAGGCACTTGGCAAGGCTGAACGGTTGTTTCTGCCACCCCAGCCTTATGACCAAGGCATGTCCGTCTGTCGCCCCCATCTCCGTCTAGATAATGACAAGCTGTTCTCGTGCAATTATTTCTTTGCCATGTCCAGATCGGAGAGGCACAAAAGCCTGAGAAGAGCTAGCCAGGTACAGCTGCTCCATCTTAGCACCACGTTCTGGAGAGTGCCACAATCAGGAAAGGAATGAACAACCATAGTGGCAGAGCACTTGTGTGTTTTCATGCAGAGGGGAGGCAGCCGGTCCCGACATGGGAGGGTCAGCTGGGAGATCCAGGCTGACGTCTTCAGATAAATTAACTGATATGCCAAATAAACAAGGAAAGAGGAGCAGAGCCTCCCTGTCACTTGGAAACGGGGACGAGGCACGGTCGTGCCACGTTGCCCTTTTTAGAAAGACCAAGATGTCCTCTTTGCTCCTCGTGGGTGAGGCAAACTTGCCAGCGAAAAAGGAATTGCTATGACAATCCACCAGAAAGTGATCAACTCTTCCATGTCATAAGAAGATAAGAACATAAGAACAGACCTGCTGGATCAGGCCAAAGGCCCATTTAGTCCCGCTTCCTGTATCTCACAGTGGCCCCACCAAATGTGTCTGGGAGTGCAGGAGACTAGATATCTGTCTTCTGATAGCACTCCCCTGCATCTGGCCCTTGAAGGACCCTGGTTTTAATCCTGGAGATGACACATCTCCCTCATGGTTTTTCACCTGTGATGGACTTTTCCTCCAGGAATCTGTCCAATCCCCTTTTGAAGGCATCCAGGCCAGATGCCATCACCACATCCTGTAGCAGGGAGTTCCACAGACTATCAACGTGCTGGGTGAAAAAAAATTTTCTTTTGCTTGTTCTTTTGTTTTGTTCTTTTGTTTGGTGTTGTGTCTGTCCAGCATTTCTCCCTTATGCCATTTGAACTGCACTCAGATGCACTCAAACCCAGACATTCTCTTTCTTTCAAGAAGGTCAAATCCATGCATGGAGGTCTGGCTCCTTCACAACAGCTGTGCAAGGTAGGTTGGGCTTAGACAGATCGGAGGGAGAGATGGGCTCACCCAGTGAGCTTCACGCAGCAGTGGAGATCTGAAGCAGATCGCCCAAGATCTAATCTAACCACTACACCACTCTGTTCCCCACCAGGGGCCTTGATCACGCTCATCAAAGAATTACCATCTAAGGCAGCTGTTTCACTCTGCCTTATGGTAGGACCGGCCCTGATTTTTCTACTCTGCCTCTCCTGGATGACAATGCAGACTTCAAAAAATATCCTTTGCTGCTATCCAAGAAAGTAACTTTTCCAAAACTGGAGATCTGTTGGCCGCAATGATCCAGCAGGCAGCTTTCTCCCCCTTGGCCTTTAAAATGGTATTTTGTCTCCGTTTTCACTTTAAAGCAAATTCACCCATTGGGGGTGCTGAGACAACGGGTTAAAATGTGTGGCGCCCTTGAGTCTTCACTTGCCACACTGGTAGGCAAAGTGTCTTATGTGTGCCAGGGAAACACTTCTTCAGAGCAGAGAGGCTCAAGGTACGAATGTGGCTGCTGAACTGAATCTCTGCCAGACCTATCTCAGAACACACATTTTAGGCTTGCCATGTGCAACCCTAACCCTAACCCTAACCCCGGCCCCCACAAAACTCCAGCACCGCAATTGCAGACTGGGTGATGGCCCTTTTGCAAGTTGAACATTGGGGGGGAGCTCAATAAAGCCATTTAATATCCTGCTAATCTACACACAGAACTATATGCTGCTCTCTCTCTCTCTCTCTCTCTCTCTCTCTCTCTCTCTCTCTCCCTCTCCCTCCCTCTCTCTCCTCTCTCTCTCAGATACACCAAGAGAGGAGCAGAAGGCATCAACATAGCCATGAACCAAGAGGCAAAGCCTGAGACCCCGTCCAAATCACAGGGTTAAAGTCCCTAGTAGAGATGGGCACGAAATGCCAAAATGGCGTTTCGTCGTTGTTATTCGGGCCCTGGGGTCCGCTTCATTCCGTTTCCGTTTTTTGGGGCCCCGGGGCCCGCTTCGTTTCCGTTTCTTAATTTTTGGGTGCGGCAAGCTGCAGATGCAGGGAGCCCTCTCAGGGCTGGGCGCCACCGTAGCCGGAGGCATGCAGGCCGGGAGAGCGTTCCCGCGGCCGCGGGGAGCCCTCCCGGGGCCGGGCGCCACCGGAGCTGGTGGCAAGCCTGCCAGGAGAGCGATCCCATGGCCACAGGGAGTCCTCCCAGAGCTGGGTGCTGCTCCGATACCACCCCCAACAGGTCACCACCCCCGGAGCACCGCCGAGCGCCGCCCTAACTGGGGCTCTTCTCCCCGGGAACCACTCCACCCCGGGAGCCACTGCCCCGGCAGACCGCCACCCCACACCCCCTGGCCTAGACCTGGGAAACCGGGGGGGGGGGGCCGCTGCACTCCCCCCCCCCCCAGTGCTCCAACAACACCCTCTGCTCTGGCTTCCGAGCCGGCTACACCATCGCCGCTTCGCCACATGGCCGAGATCCCAGAGCCCAGCCCATAAGGGCTCAGATCCTGCCTTTTCTTGCGAGGCTGGCAAAGTCTCATGTCGGCTCCGGTGGGGAGGGGGCAAAGAGGCTCCCCCAGGCCCAGCCCCCTCTCGCTGCCCTCCGCTGCCCCATTTTTCATCGCGCGAGTGGCGTGACGCCAGTAACGGAAACGAACAGAACTGAAGAAAATTTTTTGGATTCTGTTCGGTTCAAGCCTGCCCCATCACAACAATAATTATTCGTACCATTATGTAACAGAACGAGTAACAGAGAACGGTAACGAAAAATGGTCGTTTCGTGCCCATCTCTAGTCCCTAGTCCCTATGGACTAAGGAAAAAATGACACTTCAAAGCTGAGAGGCAATGCCTGGTACCATCTCCGCAGCTGAAAAAGACACCCAGGGGCATTTTTGGTGGCACTTGACAGCTTGGCTCATCTCCAATGAGAGAAACTCACGGGACCTGCAAAGTCGATTTAATGCCTCTTTGATTTAAACTGTTCTTGCCTCCACATTCCCGCTGCCATCTCCACTGCACACCAAACAATGAAAACCCGACACACTGTCTTTTTCTCGTCACAACAGCCTCCAGGTTTGGTAACTAGCGCAGAAGGTCACGTTCCAGCTAAACCATAAAATTCTAGCTCACTGGCAGCCTCTAGGGTGCCACAGGAATGGCACGGCCGTTCAAAGGCCACCTGGCCCGCCAAGGGTGGGTACCATGCAGCCCTCGCTCTGTTCTGGAAACCCCATGCCCTTGGAATAGCCACTCTCCCCCACTCCGAATGCATCAAAAACAAAGTGTGCCTCGTGCACTGACTGTGTGTTAATGCATGAATGCATCCTGGAAGCCTTGCAGGAGTAGTAAGAACATAAGAAGAGCCATGCTGGATCAGGCCAAAGGCCCATCTAGTCCAGCTTCCTGTATCTCACTGTGGCCTCACCAGATGCGTCTGGGAGCACATGAGACTAGATCTCTGTCTCCTGATACCACTGCCCTGCCTCTGGCCCTTGAAGGACCCCGGTTTTAAGCCTGGAGACGACACATCTCCATCATGGTTTGTAACCCGTGATGGACTTTTCCCCCAGTTTTGTATAATGGCATTATAATGTTGGCTGTTTTATTTTCAATCCCCTTTTTGATAATCCCTAGCATGGAATTGGCCTTCTTCACAGCTGCCACACATTGGGGAGACACCTTCATGGAGCTGTCCACCAACACACCAAGATCTCTTTCCTGATCCGTCACAGATAACTCAGAGCCCATGAGTTGATAGATAAAGTTTTGATTTTTTTGCCCCAATATGCATTACTTTACATTTGGTTACATTAAAATGCATTTGCCATTTCGTAGCCCATTCCCCCAGTTTGGAGAGATCCTTCTGGAGCTCTTCACAATCTTTTCTGGTTTTTACCACACAGAAAAGTTTTGTGTCATCTGCAAACTTGGCCACCTCACTGCTTATCCCTGTCTCCAGGTCATTTGTGAACAGATTGAAAAGCACCGGTCCCAGGACAGATCCCTGGGGCACGCCGCTTTTCACCTCTCTCCATTGTGAAAGTTTCCCATTGACACCTACTCTTTGTTTCCTGGATCTCAACCAGTTCTCAGTCCATAAGAGGACCTGCCCTCTTATCCCCTGACTGTGCAATTTCCTCAGCAGCCTTTGGTGAGGGACTGTGTCAAAAGCCTTTTGAAAATCCAGATAGATTATATCCACCGGTTCACCCAAATCTACATGCCTGTTGACCTTTTCAAAAAATTCTAAAAGATTTGTCAGACAAGACTTTCCCTTGCAGAAGCCATGCTGATTTTCTCTCAGCAAGGTTTGTTCTTCTATGTGTTTTAAGATTTTCTCTTGGATGAGGCTTTCCACCATCTTCCCTGGGACAGATGTAAGGCTAACCGGCCTGTAGTTTCCCGGGTTCCCCCCTCCTTCCTTTTTTAATAATTGGTGTGACATCTGCTATCCTCCAGTCCCCCGGCACTGTGGCCGTTTTAAGAGACAAGTTGCATATTACCGTTAAGAGATCTGCAATTTCATTTCTCAGTTCCCTAATAACTGGGCCCGGTGACTTGTTAATCTTCAATTTATCAATTAGTCCTAGAACATCCTCTCTTTTAACCTGAATTTGATTTAATTCTTGAGTCAAGAGGGGCCGTTCAGGCAGCAGAATCTGCTCAAGGTCTTCTGTCGTGAAGACAGATGCAAAGAACTCATTTAATTTCTCTGCAAATTCCAAGTCCTCCTTAACCTCCCCTTTTCCTCCCTCACCATCCAGAGGGCCAACTGGTTCTCTGGCAGGTTTTCTACTTCTAACATATTTAAAGAAGCTTTTATTATTACCCTTTATATTGCTAGCCATGCATTCCTCAAAATCTTTCTTTGCCTCTCTTATCATCTTTTTGCATTTCTTTTGCCAGAGTTTGTGTTCCTTTTTATTTTCCTCATTTGGAGAGGATTTCCATTTACAGAAAGACCTCTCCTTGCGCTTTAGAGCCTCTCTAACTCAACTCGTTAACCATGCCGGTGCCCTCTTGGACTTAAATGAGCTCTTCTTTCTTTGTGGTATGCACTTGTGCTGGGCCTCTGTTACCGTTGTTTTAAACAGGTTCCATGCACTCTGAAGAGATTGGATTCTTCCAACCTTCCCCTTCAATTTCTTTCTAATTCATTTCCTCATCTGAGGGAAGTTTGCCCTTCGAAAATCAAGGGTTTTTATGTCTGATTTGCTTGACACTCTTCCTCCAACATGCATGGCAAAGGAGATTGCAGCATGGTCACTGTTCCCCAGAGGCTCAGTGACATTCACATCCCTGACCAGGTCCTGAGTATCACACAGTATTAGATCCAGAGTTGCCTGTTCTCGGGTGGGCTCCATGACAAGTTTCTCTAAGGCACAGTCATTCAGCAAGTCGAGAAACCCAGTTTCTCTTTCTTGCCCGGAGCTCGCATTGGCCCAGTCGATGTGGGGATAATTGAAGTCCCCCCAGTAGTGTGCTATAAAACAAGGCGGATACTCAATGCACAGCTAGTTCACAAAGGGAGGGTGTGGTTCTTTTCCTGCTGGTACCACAAATGCTGCTGCCATTCTGTAGTGGGAATAAGACACACCTTTCTGAACCAGAGTTTGAATGTAACATCAGGACAAAGCCCTGCCAGAATCCTTCAGTTGGCAGAGAACTAATTTTTTTCTGAGCCCCAATCTGAGAAAGTAAATCCAAAGGATGTTCGTTTGGGAAACAGGCACAAATACATCAGCATCCTGCTTCTCGTTTCTATTTAGTAAGGAATGATTTGGGGATTTCTCAGACTACATATCTCATAACTCCCCACACTTTGGATTCTGCCTGGCCATTGCATACCTTACAGACACCTAAGTGTGGCTCACCTAGGCCAGTGATGGCAAACCTTTAGAGACCGAGTGCCCAAATTGCAATTCAAAACCCACTAATTTTTTTTTTGCAAAGTGCCAATACAGTAATTTAACCTGTATACAGGTGGCTATGAAGGGTTGATGTTGGGTGGCCACAGAAAGGGTTCTGAGTGCCACCTTTGGCACCCATGCCATAGGTTTGCCACCACTGACCTAGGCCATTGGTGGTGAACCTTTGGCACTCCAGAATCCAGATGTTTTAGACCACAACTCCCATAGTCCTTTATCACTGCTGAGGCAACCAAAGCATGTAGCTCAGGATGAATGGGTCCTGTACCATCCAAGGAGCAGCCTAGATAAGTTTGCCTTGAATGAGACAAAGTCGACAGAGTTCCTAGGCATGAAATAATGGCAATTCTGCATCTGGGAAGGGCCTGTTCACGTCACGGGACATTTCCTCGATAGCTTCAAGGTTGGAAAGGCAGGCCTAAGAAGCCACTGAACTGGCAGAGTAAATCACTGGAAGGCCTGTTCTTGCAAAAGCATCCATTGCACGTACGGTATTCATGAACATCTGGGTGGCCTTGTCTGCAAAAATGAGCAGAAACACCACCGCCTCCCTGCCAAGATGGCCCTCGCGACAGTGGCACCGACGTGTTACTGCGTCCTCAGAAAAAGTTCCACAGGTCCATCAAGGCCCAGGATCCCTCGTGGTTCTCTCTCTTCCCTTGGGCTCTGGACTCCTCCCTCGCTTTTCAAGAGAGCACAAGTGCCTGGTAAGAGCAGCAGCGGAGCTTCGTCATGAAAGCCGGAAGGGTGGTTGCCTTTCCTGGCCTGGCAGAGAGGCTCCACACAGCCACCAGGAAGGGGGGATTGTATAAAATTTCCCCAAATGTCATAAAAAAAATCCTTCTTTTGTTTTTGCCTTTTGTTAAAATGCTTCTTCTTTTTAAACTCTTTTTTTGCAATTTATTTATAGTTTTCAAACAAAAAAGTTGTAAATCAAAAAGAAAAAAAGAAAAAATGGAACGATTCTTGTCTTCTCAAACAAAATTTGCATCTCATCATAACAATATATTATCTTTAACTATTTCAATTACTCATAAATTAAACAGGGAACTTAATTTGACTTATAATATTGATCTAAAAATTTGTAGATATAATGTCATCTTTCTTCGAAGTCTTCATAATATCCATCTGGTTTCATTAATGCTGAGATCTTGTCCATTTCTGCACAGTTTAATTGGTTTTTGTCCGGAATATTATTTGTCTTCCATAGTTGTAACATTCTAGCTGCTGTGATAATATGGATTATTACAATTTTTTTACTATCACCAATCCTTCTTCATTCCCCCTCGCAGAACTTTTAAACTACAAGATAATTTATCATTTAAAGCTATATCCCACACTTTATTATACCACTCTTCAATCTTAAAATCTAGGTTTGATTTCCAGTTTTTCACTATAATCAGCCTTGTTGCTGTCGTAAGGTTTGCAATTAATTCTTTCATTTTTACATCATATTCGTTTATAAGTGGTAGTGATAACCAATGCTATTTCTGGCTTACATTCAATATCAGCTTGGAGTATTTCTTTTATCTCACTAAAAATCAATTTCCAAAACCTTGGAACTATTTCACATTCCCATCAAAGATGAATGTATATACCCATCTTTTTCCTGCATTTCCAACAAATCTTAAAATATCCTGGATTTATTCTATTCAATCTGACTGGTGTCATATACCATCTTAAAATTAATTTAAAATAATTATCCTTTATTCTAACTGATAAAGCAGATTCTGAGGGGGGGGGAGAGAGAGAAGTGGATTAATCTGTGGGATGTGAAGCTATTCCACTGTGGGAACCTCTGCCCTTCCACTGTACTGTAACAGTGGAAATAAAGAAATTTATAATTAATCTTATAATAATCTTATTAAGCTTGCATGTACTGGGAATATGGGTGTCAAAAGAGAAAGCCTTTTCTTGAAAATTACAAATATCTCTTGTAACTTCCCTAGCTGACCACAAACATCCTTTCTTCCAGTGAGTTTGAACATAACTGTTTTCTGCTTTCTTCACTAAGAATATGTGCAAATATGTCAGGTAGAGAGGAAGTGTTTGTTAACTGAAAAACATCTAATTTTCACATGAATAGTCTGGAATGCTAAGATCTGTCTTGAAATATGTGACATGTCTCTGTTGAAGTCAAGAGTATAAGTATAGCTTTCTGATCTCCGGAAAGTGTCCTTCTCTCTACAGAGAAGCACCTCAATGCATTGATTCAATTACTGCAATAAATTCTTGAAGGAAACCCGGTGTCTCAATGTTCTATTTTGTCTTTCTGGCAATTGTGCCAGTCTCGTTGCAGTACTCGTACTGTTTGTGGGATGACAGTACAGTGAGAGGAATTAAACCACAAGTGCAAAGCTCCACATCGGGGGTGGGGGGGGCTATGATCCAAAAGAGAGCAAGACTTCCCCTCAAGCCCCCTGACTCGTGCCACTCTGCAGGGCTTGGCTCAGGAACAGTTGCTCCCTGAGGAGAAGGACCGCGGAGAGCAGCAGAGGAGTTCCGCAAGGGATGCCGCTAAGGTGCCACAACCACACAACTGCTTCCTGACACCTGCGTACCACCACCACGTGTGCCCCCCTCCATGGCTGCACAGGAAGAAGGCTGTGTGCCCACGATTCCCCCTCTCCTGTTCAAAATCCCTGGCCTGCATTCAGATGTGGATTGCGTGACGGCTGGATAGGCCCCCATCGGCCGCTTGTCTTTTCAGATCTCGGAGTGCCTAATGGAGTTCCCTCTCCTCTTGATTTCCCCATATAGGTAAACACCTGGAGGAATTACAGGATGCGTTTAATGGTTGACCGTGTTCTGAAGTAGCATACATTAATGGGAGAAAGAGTGCCATTAAATGCAAACAGGCAATCGTCACCAGGATTGCAATCTTAAGCGCTCTGCATTTGAGGAACAAACGGGCTCAACGTGGAAAGGGCTGGATTTGTTTAAACCAATGCTAGCAATAAGTGGCATGGTTTCCTGTCATGCTCTGAGTGTTGTTCACAAACACAGGTGCCCCAGGACCCCGTTGTACCCTCAAGCACCCACCACTGTTCTAGTTTTCTAGTACAAGCCAAGTGATCTAAATTCACCCACTGAATCCATTGGAACGCCAGTTGGTTCAGACCAAATTGGGATCCCATTTGAATCCTTAAACTGCCATTTGAAATGGAAGTAAGGGGACCTTTACACAAGGACACCATTGGCAATACTCTGCCTGGAGTTTCCACAGAACACAGTCTGGACCTCGGGAAAGCCGTTATCGATCACAAAACCTTGGGAAACCCACCTTCTGCCTCCATGACTTGAGATCAGGGAAGGTCATAAGAACATAAGAACATAAGAAGAGCCATGCTGGATCAGGCCAAAGGCCCATCTAGTCCAGCTTCCTGTATCTCACAGCGGCCCCACCAGATGTGTTTGGGAGCACATGAGACTAGATATCTGTCTCCTGATACCACTCCCCTGCACCTGGCCCATGAAGTAGCCTGGTTTTAAGCCTGGAGATGACATATCTCCATCCTGGTTTAAAACCTGTGATGGACTTTTCCTCCAGGAATCTGTCCAATCCCCTTTTGAAGGCATCCAGGCCAGATGTCATCATCACCACATCCTGCAGCAGTCAATGGGAAAGTTACTTTCCCCAGATTACATCTAGCAGAGTGGAGAAGAATTCTGGGACTCCACCCAGAAAAGATAAAAGTAACTCGAGTTCAAACATGTTTCTAAAGCTCCGAGGTGATGGTCTCAAACGTTTGCCCTTCAAAAAGTATCTTTGAGATTTATATTGAAAAAGTAAAATTTCCCCCAAAGAATCTAGAAATGCTACAGTCTGGAGAAGGCTGCTTTCATTTCAGAAGAATGTTGCAAAAACAGACACATGCACGCAAAAAACTCTCCTTTCCTACCCACCACCTCATTCCGAGATCTACTCCCGCACATTGCCTTCAAGCAGGAAGTGGGCTGATTTACTGGTCCGATTTATGATCTGCAGCGCTGCCGCTTGATTATCAGGTGGTGTGCAAGGTTGTAAATAAATAGACACCGTTGCCTGGTTCCGAGATGCCTTTTTAATCTTTCTGCAGTATTTCCTATTGTGAATCTGATCCCTGGTGGGGTCGTATCCTATCTCATTTTGCCCTCCGATATAAGGGACTAGATTAAACAGAGGCCATCACTGGATATTAATCATCGACTAGGAAACCTAAGGACAAGAATCACATGTACCAGCTTTTTTTCTGTTGATCAAGAGGATCAGGTCCTCGCTTTCTCGTCTTCAGGTGAGGGATAATTTGTTGGAGTTTTAGCAACCTCGTATGCTGCTTTTAGTAGGTTTGGTTGGGAGAGAGACCTTTGTGAACTGGGGTGATTGTCAGTCAATCCAGCAGTAACCAATTGTTCCTTCCCTGCCTCTGGTTTCAAGGAGAGCCTTGCCTCTTTGCTCTGTGTCTTTCCCATCTTTTTAAATTCCACTGGCAGTTATGTAGTTAGTGTATGGTTACATCTGTGTAGTCCGTAAGAGTTTTTTGGAACTGACTGTGAGTCTGTTTAGGTCTGCTACTATAAGGACTCATTTTTTACACCATGCTGTTTTTTTTATCTGTACAACTGTCAGTAAATGAAAACTTTTATTCTTCCTCTTACCAATTTCCTCAGAGAGAGCTACTGAGACTGTGAGTGCCAGTTGATAAGAGTTTTAAAAAAGGCATGGTCTACTCTGTGGAGCCTTGAAGCTAACTCTGCTCTGTAAGTCCCTCCACCTCTGCTATGCTGTATAGCTAGAGCTTTTTTGCTCAAAATTCCAAACACTGCAAACCTTCTGTCTTCCACCCCTTTGAGCATTCAGTCTCCAAGGATGAACCCTGACATTTCTGAGGCTGGCAAAAATTCCATCTTCTAGCAGCATACATAAATCTGCAATTTCAAGGAACTGCAGCAAAGAAATGTTTTTTAATCTTTCTCCTACAAATGTCAAAGATTGAGTTATTGAGACCTTAAGCGCCAGTTAATGAGAAAGGGGTGGGCTCGGTGTTCCGGTCCCTCAAGGTTGGCTCATCAGCTCCAAATGATTTCAAAAGCACCAAAGCATTACACATCCAAAGGGTGTGTGTGTGTGTAAAAAAAAAAAAAACCTACCAGCACAGCATTAAAACATGAAACCTCCACAACAGTATAGGATAAAACTAGAGAAATTCGGAAGCGGCAAAATGAGCATAAAAGAATATTAAAACAGTGTCTAAAACTGAACAAGGATCTGTGTCAGCAGGTGAATTTGAAATATAAACCAATGGGCCCAAGGGTCAGAGGAAATGGAACTGACAAAATATGGGTCTAATGCATTTTTAGACAATCTGCCTTCACTACCTGGTAACCAATGGAGAGAAAAAGTCCAACAGGAAAAGCAACTATCCTCATAATTCCCCCCCCCCCAGTACCAGCTTTCTTCTCCTTCGGTGTGGCTGGATCTCCCCAATGCTGGAATTTTATTTACAACCTGACATGCTGTCCGTAGTTTGAGTAACTGGGAGGAACTTTTCTGGACTTGGGAGATAGTCTGTCTCTCCAGCACTAACCAAACATTCCTCCCAGGTTCTGAAATCCAAAAAGAGCCCCCACCCTCCGTCGAGTGTTCTCTATCCCTGTCATTTCTTGGTTGGTGTAAGTTGACTGTTTGCTGTTGATCAGTTTGGTTGGTTCGCTAGCATGTGCGCAGTACAGAAAGCCTGGTGCACAAGTCTGTCATTACAAACTGTAAGGGAAGAAACTTTTAAAATTATTTCTTCTTGTAATGTCTCAGAGTGAGCTACTGAAAGTTCAAGTGCCAGTTGACAAGAAAGGGGTGGACTTTGGAGAACTTGACACTGTTCTCTGTGGATCTCTTACCATTGCACAACAAAAAGGAATTATACCAGAAACTCTGCAATGCCCAGCAAGACCATGAAATCTGGGTTCTGAGACAGCAGAATTAGCTGATAAGCAGCAGAATGGCAAGGTGGCATGGGAGGAATCTCTATACCTCTCAGTGCAGGTGGCCAAATATGTGAGGGCTCTCACTTGGCCAGGGATAATACCTTCCTGAAGCTCACGAGGAATCAACAGCTTACCTCCAGCCGCTTTGATTATTCTTATCTTAGCCTACATAGCAGTAACTACACCTTGGCCACCCAATCCTTTCAGCCTGTTTTAAACCTGCTGGCTATAGTTAGCCAAGCCCTCCATGCCAAGAAAGTGCAGCGTGTGGCCATCACTCTGGGGAAGGCCAGCGAGAAGAACCTCAGCTGTAGCAGAGGCGAGGGGCAAAAGCTGGTGTGGGCTGCCTGCAATAAGGACCTTCCATTTATGGAAGCCAGCAGGGCATTCCTTTCAGTGGGTATGGGAAGGATAAGGTGGCAAGGGCCATGACTACTGAAACCTCCCATCCCCCCACACACATGTTGGAAGTGGCATAGCACTGTGTAGGGGATGCATAGAGGTAAATGCAAAGCAAAAGCGTTGCGTTCTGCTTATATACCACCCCAAAGTTCTTAAAGCATTTTCTCTGGGAGATTTAAAATTTATTTATGCATTCTACACATTGCCCCCTCCCACCTCCATCCCCAGTGAGCTGGGTACTTGTTTTAGGATGGAAGGTGGAGCGAACCTTGAGCCTGCTACCTTGGATCAAACCCTTGGTCATGAGCACAGTTATAGCTGCAATAGAGCTTTATGAGGCTCATAGAGCCATATGTACTCGTAGAAATGAGGACACCTGCAATGTGGAAGAAAGTGCAGGCTTGGAAGGAAGGAAGGCATTTGCAGAGGGGGGGAAGGAAGGAAGGAGTTTGCAGAGGAGGAAGGAAGGAAGGCGTTCACAGAGGGGGAAGGAAGGAAGGAAGGAAGGAATTTGCAGAGGGGAAGGGAAGGAAAGAAGGAAGGAAGGAAGGAAGGAAGGAAGGAAGGATGGATGGATGGATGGATGGAAGGAAGGAAGGAAGGATGGAAGGACAGAAGGGGAAAAGGTTTAGGACAGTGTTGGCTAACCTATGGCATGGGTGCCGAAGGTGGCACTCGGAGCCCTTTCTGTGGGCACCTGACATTGTCCCTTCACATCCACCTATAATCAGGTTAAATTGCTGTATTGGCACTTTGCAAAAAATTAGTGGGTTTTGAATTGCAGTTTGGGCACTTGGTCGCTAAAAGGTTCGCCATCCCTGGTCTAGGGACTGTTGCAGTATGTTTTAGTGTTGTGTAAACTTGGTCATCCTGGGGCAAAGCCCTAGTTGCCCCTCCTCTGGGGCAAGTGACAGGGGAGAGTTTGCAAGCAGGAAGCCAGAGAGAGCACGGTTGTGTGTGTGGGGGGGGGGGGTCCGTTGTCCTCTTCTGCACCCAAGAGGCCCCCAGAAAGACATTGCTCAGGAAAAGACTCTCCCCTCCACCGCCCGCCACCCCTTGAGAAGGAGATGTTTTTCTATCAGTGAACTGCTTTCGATTTCTTGGCCAGAGTGAGGAAAGAATCCATCCTGGCGGTTCTGAAGGAGCATCCGCTTCAGCAGCTGGAAGGAGGGGAAGGGCTGGAGTCAGAGCCATTCATCATCTTTAAACGTCGGCCCGTGAGCACCATGAATCCGTGGCTTCTCTTGGCTTACTCCGGGCCTCGACAGGCAGCTCCCGAAACCAATCTGCTCAATAATTGTCAGTGGCTCCTTGCCACCAC
>JAHTLZ010000054.1:12834502-12851899 GCA_023846285.1 Phrynocephalus versicolor
ACACACACACACACACACACACACACACACACACACACACACACACATGCACGCACACACCTGTTTTTATTAAGTTAATCACTCTGCAAGTTCCATAAAAACATGGAAAAGTATTTCAAAATCCAACCAATCAGTCACTGAGGAAATCATGGGTGTCTTTCCCCACTACCTTCCATGGTTTGGTTCTTAAAAGATGCAGATCAAAGGGCACGCAACCACCCGTTCCTCCATGCGCCCAGTGAAATGCATGCTTTGAACCATCTGCATTTGCAATTTGCAGCATGTTTTAACTCCATGAGATGCATTGCTCATTAGCTGAGCCTCAGCCTACTCCTCACTTTTGCTTCATGGATATGGGAACCCTTCCTGGTGAGGACAAGAACTTTGCAAGGATTTCCCCCTGACAAAAGCCTCATCCCCCCTAAATCACTCTCTCTACCCTTCCTGGAGGGCTGCACCAAGATAGGACTTTTTTGCTTGCTGGCACATCCTTCTCCTGCAGGACATGAAATTGTAGCATATTCAGTCTTCTCCACATGAGCCCGGGCGGTAACAACAGACGCTAAAAGCTGCTAAACTTATTTCTGTCACTAAACGAAAGAGACGGACACTCCTCGTAGCATAAAAGGGAGCAGATCTGATGAGCATAGAGTAATTGTGCCGTTCGCTTTGCCGGGACTTAACCACACCTCACAAAGGCATCATGTCGCCATCTGAACAATAGCGCTGAACTGGGCAATCAAGGCAGGATGAATAATTCCAAGCGGAAACACCGTCTTTGACACAGGCCAGGCAAACTTCACTGTTCCTGCTTGGAAGGGGTTGTAATTTCATCCCTGCTCTGAACTCCTCTTTCAGTCTTCCTAAAACCTTCCAGGAAGCAGTACACATCTTGCATGAATAATTAAAAACAACAATCATCATTGTTGTTTTTTCTCAAGGCATAATTGTCACTGGTTCCTGACACTGTCCTGGTTTCGGTTTTCTTCTTCTTCTTCCCAGTATTGGGTCAAACTGTACTTCATAGAATGACAAGAGTCGTTGTTGTGGTGGTGGTGGTGGTGGTGGTCGTCATCATCATCATCATCATCATCATCTTATAACTGCAGAGCTGGAAGGGACTTTATGGATCGTCATTTAATCTGTACCCTTTCTTTCACATACAAGCTGGACGGCTTAGTTTCTGGAAGAAAACAGAGAATGCTCACACCCAGTCGAGGAATAGAAGTCTAAGGGACTGACAGTTTAATCTTTCTCTAACAATGGTAGAGTCCAGCGTCACACTTCCAAGGCTTGGAGCAATTTTAGACAGCACAGGACAAACTGCACGGCGCTCTTCTCTTCTCCTCATCAGAGGTGAAAAGTCTTAAGAAACTTAAATGACAGAGAGAGAGAGAGAGAGAGAGACAGACAGACACACACACACACACACACACACACACAGAGGGAGACAGACAGACAGACAGACGAACTACTGTTTTTGAGGGTGCTACCTCCCTTCCTTCCAGGAAATGAATATGTTTGTGGGTTTCCTCAGAGTTTGGGGCTCCCAATCCAGAACGAAGGACAAAGCCTTGATTTATTGATTCAAGGTGATTTCTATCTGACATGCCCACAGTGCGGTGTGTGTGTGTGTTTGTGTGTGCTTTTCTTCCCAGGGGCGCTGCATGCACTTGGTCTACAGTCCTGCTATGATGCTATGGAAAAGGAAGCAGCAGCTTCTTAGAAACAAGAAGGCAGGCTGCAATCCACTGAAACAGGGGGGGGGGTGGTAGGGGGGAGGGGGAAAGAGAGTTCACCCTTAATTGGGCCTTTCTGGAAGGAGCCAACGCACAGCTGTTGCTAGTATTTCACTGTCTATCAAAGCCAAACAGGGAGAATATTCTACACGGAGGAAAGATCAATGGGTGATGGACTGTTTTGACATACAGAAGCACTCAATTAAAAAAAGAACTATTTTTAAAGCATGGTTCTTCTTTTGCAAACTCCCTTCACCATGTCTCGGGCAGAAATAAGGGCACCAATGTTGATGCGTCCTTGCTTTCAAAACATGGGCTGGGGTGTTTATAAAAACACAGCCAGACCTGAAACGTGGCAATCTGGGGCGGCGCAGATGCCTCTCCAGAAGGAGACTTGTGCAATTCCGGTTTGAAGCCGTGCATGCCATCCTTGCAGCATCCTGATTTTCAAAACAGGGTTTTTGTTGAAGATCAAAACCAATATGCAATAATAAGGTTCCTTCTAATCACCAAAGTGAGCCGATGTGAGCCTGAATTGGCTCAGTGTTCTCCATGCAGTTCTGCAGAGATCCACTAGGAATTAGGTTGTATAGATCTGGCTGGGCAGCGGAGTGAGTCGAGGGCCAAGAAATCAGGAGTTCAATTCCCCGCTGGGCCTCCTGGAAGAACAGCCAACCTAGGTAGTCTTGGGCAAGCTGCAGATTCCCAGGGATCCCCAGACCAAAGTTGCTTTACACCTAGAAAACTCTGAGCAGCTTTGCCAGAAGGCAGAATTGATTTGATGGAAATGGTTATTATCATTATCTTGGTCCCATAGGGTGGGGAGCATCATTGCCCAACCTTCGCTGGACTGGACAGGCAGTGCGCTGCGGTCTTCTGTAGTTCTAAGAGTTGCCCAATGCTTTGGACCCAATTGGAAAGCCCTGGAAAGATGCTACAGACCCTTTGTTTGATGCATTGCTATAAAACAGGTGGGAAATCTTGCAAAGCCACAGTGCCAGAGGACTGGAGGATAGCAGATGTCACACCAATTTTTAAAAAAGGAAGGAGGGGGGACCCAGGAAACTACAGGCCGGTTAGCCTTACATCTGTCCCAGGGAAGATGGTGGAAAGCTTCATCCAAGAGAAAATCTTAAAACACATAAAAGAACAAACCTTGCTGAGAGAAAATCAGCATGGCTTCTGTAAGGGTAAATCTTGTCTGACAAACCTCTTAGAATTTTTTGAAAAGGTCAACAGGCACGTGGATTTGGGTGAACCGGTGGATATAGTCTATCTGGATTTTCAAAAGGCTTTTGACACAGTCCCTCACCAAAGGCTGCTGAGAAAATTGCACAGTCAGGGAATAAGAGGGCAGGTCCTCTTATGGATTGAGAACTGGTTGAGACCCCGTAAACAAAGAGTAGGTGTCAATGGGAAATTTTCACAATGGAGAGAAGTGAAAAGCGGTGTGCCCCAGGGCTCGGTCCTGGGACCGGTGCTTTTCAATCTGTTCATAAATGACCTGGAGACAGGGATAAACAGTGAGGTGGCCAAGTTTGCAGATGACACAAAACTTTTCCATGTGGTAAAAACCAGAGAAGATTGTGAAGAGCTCCAGAAGGATCTCTCCAAACTGGGGGAGTGGGCTGAGAAATGGCAAATGCATTTTAATGTAACCAAATGTAAAGTAATGCATATTGGGGCAAAAAATCCAAACTTCACCTATCAACTCATGGGCTCTGAGTTATCCGTGATGGATCAGGAAAGAGATCTTGGTGTGTTGGTGGACAGCTCCATGAAGGTGTCTCCCCAATGTGCAGCAGTGGTGAAGAAGGCCAATTCCATGCTAGGGATTATCAAAAAGGGGATTGAAAATAAAACAGCCAACATTATAATGCCATTATACAAAACAATAGTAAGGCCCCACCTGGAGTATTGTGTACAATTCTGGTCACCGCATCTCAAGAAAGACATAGTGGAACTGGAAAAGGTGCAGAAGAGGGCGACTAAAATGATTACTGGGCTGGGGCACCTCCCTTATGAAGAAAGGCTAAAACATTTGGGCCTCTTTAGTCTGGAAAAAAGGCGCTTGAAGGGGGATATGATTGAGACATACAAAATAATGCAGGGTATGAGTAAAGTGGATAGAGGGAAGCTCTTCTCCCTCTCCCAAAACACCAGAACTAGGGGACATACACTCAAATTGAGGGCTGGGAGAGTAAAAACTGACAAAAGAAAATATTTTTTCACCCAGCGCGTTGTAAGTCTATGGAATTCCCTGCCACACAATGTGGTGATGGCATCTGACCTGGATGCCTTCAAAAGGGGATTGGACAGATTCCTGGAGGAAAAGTCCATCACAGGTTACAAACCATGATGGAGATGTGTAGTCTCCAGGCTTTAAACCAGGGTACTTCAAGGGCCAGATGCAGGGGAGTGGTATCAGGAGACAGATATCTAGTCTCATGCGCTCCCAAACACATCTGGTGGGGCCGCTGTGAGATACAGGAAGCTGGACTAGATGGGCCTTTGGCCTTATCCAGCATGGCTCTTCTTATGTTCTTATGTTCTTATGAAAAGATTCACAGAAAAAGTAAGGAATGCAAATAATACAGATTTTAACACTTTTGTCGAAGTTTAGCTTCCTTTTATTAGTTAGGGTCCAGTCGTATGAGCATAATATGATGAGCCCTGCCCTCTAAGGACCCATAGGAATGGTTGCAATGATATGCTGGAGTGCCCCCTATAATCTATGTAGATGCAATGGCGTGCTTTACATTAAAATGCATCTTTGTACTAATGCATATTTGAAAATGTCATCCATGTTATTTAAGGTCTTCCAACATGCGAAGGGGCAGGAAGACCTCGGACTGCTCATGAAGCATTTTGCCTGGAACAAAAAAAAGTGTTTTCCATCAAGTCCATGTTGACTTCCTCTTCCTCTTCCCCATTTTGGGGTTTTCTAGGTAGAGACTAGAGAGAGTACCCACAAGTGGTTGGCCATTCCCTTCCTCCAGGGGGCGCCGTGGGACCGGCAGCTTGCCCAAGGCCACCCAGGCTGGCCCTTCTCCTGGGATGCCAAGTGGGAAGCTGAACTCCCACCTTCTGGCTTGGCAACCAGATACCAAACTCGCGTGGCTGTTTTGTCTATAGCAGTGCTTCCCAACCTTGAGTCTTCGAGGTTGTAGTCGTCATGGACTACAACTCCCAGAAGCCTTTGCACCAGCTGGGCTGACCAGGATTTCTGGGAGTTGTAGTTCAAGGACATCTAGGTTACGAACCAAGGGTCTCTAGGGACAGAGAAATCCAACTGATTTTTCTCACCTTCCAGGTGTGGTCTAGTAGCACCACAGTTATCAGGTGCCCCTTCTCACCTGCCATCTCCATTTGGTGATGGGATGGACTTCAGAATTCAGATCCCAAGGCTAGAACCTGCCCCAAGGATAAAACTGGAAGGGTTTTTGAACCTCTCCTCCATCCCAAGTCTGGCCGGACCAGGCTGGATGAAGAACTCAGACAAACTCAAACCGCTTGCCTTCTTCTCCCTCTCTCTTTTTTTCCAGTGTTAGTAGTCCCATAAAGACACCACCTCTTTCTGATTCCCTGGGCTGCTCCGCTGAGTTTCTAGCTTTAAAGAAGGAAGGGGCAGAGGTCTAGGGCGGAGTCCATCCAAGTCCATTTATTTTCCACCGCACCTCCCCAAAGCCTCCCAGGAGTTGCGGTAGCAGAATAATAATAAACAAATCGATCTCACAAGAAAAAAAAAATCTATTTGCCATGACTCAGCTTCCAGATAACCTCACTAAGATATCTGAGAAGCTTCACAGGCAATAACATCATCATCATCATCAACAACAACAACAACAATAGCAGCAGCAGCAGCAGCAACACTGCTGAGTTCAGATCTAGGGACAAGTGGAGGGAGGGCCAGGTTTTAATTCGGTTCAGATCACAAGGCAAAACACTGAGGACCAACGCCAGGCCAGGGCTCCTTTCAGTGCTGATTTCCATCTCATGCAAGCAATTTTTGGAAAAATGCAAAAAATATAAAAAAAAAACCCTTACACACAATGGCCGCCTTCTTTTCCCCTTTCTGGCCTTGCATTCAGCACCCAAGCTTCCTGGCACTGGTCTCGCATGGCCAAGCGGAAGCGGCAGCTTAGTGAGCCATGCATCTGCGCGGCTTTTCTCTCCCTGATTTTTTTTGTTTGCTTTCTCAAAGTGCAGCTGTGTGTGAAACAAACAACTCCGGCTAGGTCTTCCAGGGGGCGGGTGGGGGTGGGGTGGGGGTTCAGGAGAGCTCAGGCTGGTCCAGCTCGGGGCTCAGTGGGGTGGGGTGGGGTGGGGTGGAATTTGGGGTGATAGAGCAAGCAGGTGGGTTGGCCAGGCCCTCTGAGATGCCACACAGGAATCATTCCCAGGAAGAAAGCAAGAGCTGCACATTGAGATGTACATACAAAATAATACAGGGTGTGAGTCAAGTGGATAGAGGGATGCTCTTCTCCCATTCACAGAATACCAGAACTAGGGGACATCCACTCAAACTGAGGGCTGGGAGAGTAACAGACAAAAGAATTTTTTTACCCAGCATGTTGTTAGTCTGTGGAACTCCCTGCCACAAGATGTGGTGATGGCATCTAGCCTGGATGCCTTCAAAAGGGGATTAGACAGATTCCTGCAGGAAAAGTCCATCACAGGTGACAAACCATGATGGAGATGTGTAATGTCCAGGCTTAAAACCAGGGTACTTCAAGGGCCAGATGCAGGGGAGTGGTATCAGGAGACAGGCATTGCATACTAGGACAACTAGATATAGAGATAGTTTCTTTCCAAGTGCTATCAAACTATTGAATAATTAATTTTTACATTTCTTCTTCCTTTTTAAATAATAGGTTATATTGTAGTATTGTTCTGTGTTTTTATTGTTGACTATATGATTCTTATATTTCCTTTTATGTAGAGAGAGCATTTTTACCAAAACAAATTCTGGGTGTGTCTAACCACACTTGGCCAATAAAGTATTCTTCTTCTTTTTCTTCTTCTTCAGAGATCTAGTCTTGTACGCTCCCAGAGGCACCTGGTGGGGCCGCTGTGAGATACAGGAAGCTGGACTGGATGGGCCGTTGGCCTGATCCAGCATGGCTCTTCTTATGTTCTTATGTTCTTAAATATAGCATGTCTGGGAACCGTACTGCCCAGGCCACCTCCGTCCATCAACCTGGCTTAGCTTTTTCTAGCCCTTGGCTGTCCGGGCGTGTTGCCTACAATGCCCATCATCCTTGGGTAGGTTGGCTAGCAGCTGCATGTCTCAGAGCATCAAAGCTCAGAAACAGGACTGGCTGACAGATTTGGGGAGCTGTCATTTTTTAAAAATAACTTTTCCAAGTGACCAACACGACGGACAATGATGATGACAAAAGCCCCCCCCCCCCCCACACACACACACAGACATGCAAAAACAGTGTCCTTCGGACTGCTTTCTAACTGCTCTCGGGTCTCATGACGTCTTTTATGCACTTATGTATCCTGTGCTCAAGAGGGATTGCCCTCTAGATGATGCAAAACATTTAAAAAGACATACTAAAAATAATAAAATATCCTCCAATCATGATGGAACAAACTCAGTGAAACAGCAACTAAAAGAACTATGAAAACGAAGAGCAATTTGGAGAATAAAACAGTTTGTCAAAAATCAATTAATATGGGCATGTATAGGGACAGATCCCACAGAGATAAAACAACCATGCATAATTATCTCACCTTGGTTTTATGGAAAACAAATACAGTGTTAATTTTCTTTAAAAAATAAAATGCTGAGGCTTAATTTAAGAGAGGGGATGGACTAGGAGGAATTCCCTGCTGTGGTTCTGTAGAAAGATGACCCTAAGGAAGAATCATGACCAGTGAGGGTGAAACAGGATTGAGAAAGATGTCTGTGAAGATTCTCAGTCTGGAAGTTGAGTCATGGCTACTGGACTTCTTTTTTGAGAGATAGAAACATTTCGCTGCTCATCCAAACAGCTTCATCAGATTGAGAAAGAGAAAGTGGCATCATGGTTATCTGAGACCATGGAAGGGACCTTAGAGATCATCAAGTCTACCTGCTAGCAAGGAGGCGCAGTGGGGAATCAAACTCACAGCTTTGGGCTCTGGAGCTAGAGACCTAAACTACTGAGCTATCCAGTATTCCGATCTATGTTGAGGAATATACAGCGTGGTGGCTCAGTGGACTAAGGCTTCTGAAAACTGTTGGCTGCAAAGTTGACAGCTCTGTGGTTCGAATCCCGTGTGCCACGTAGCAGAGAGAGCTCCCGCTGATAACCCCAAATCCTGCCAACCTAGCAGTCCGAAAGCATGTAAATGAAAGTAGATAAATAGGTACTACCGTAAAAAGCAGGAAGGTAAAACAGTGTTTCCTTGTAGCCATACCAGCCACTTGGCTTTGGACTTGCACAACACTAGCTGTTTAGCTTGAATACGGAGATGAGCACCGCCCCTAGAGTCAGACACGACTAGCACGCTTGTGCGGGGGGGGGGGGACCTTTACCTTTATACATCTTTACTTAACTGAACCTTGGGTTACCTTATAGTCATCCAGCTCCTCGAGAAACCCAGCCATTCAAGGGTGTGTTGGCTCAAATAAATTGATTTGCATTTAAAAATAATCAAGCAATAAAAGAACGGGCTATGATAAAGCAGGTTGGGTCTGGAAAGAAAAACAAGGATGGAAATTTGAAATACATGCAAGTAGCTTCTCTATCCGGCTCTGCCGATTAAAAGCCCTCGGTCTATAAACTTTAATACAGAGTCTATTATATCCCTGGTTAGATTAAGGAATTTGATCTGTCTGACTCACGACGGAACGGCCATGGAGAAACTGAGCTTCCCACGTATCATTTGGTTCAGCATTAGACGCACAGGGCTATTGGCAGAAAATAACTGTTCTGTTACCAGAAGGAGGGCTGGAATAAGAAGCACAGTGCTCCCTTGGGCGAACCGCTGCAACCCAAAACAAGCACGCGACAGAGCTCCTTGAAAAAGTGTCTTGAGGGAGTCCCCGAGCATCGGGGCCACTGAACAGAATCCGGAGGCTCTTGTCGGCTGGATCCACAGGTAGAATCTGGACTGGCACCACAGCCACTGGGAGCCGAGGGTGAATCATGCTACATGTCAAAGAACAACGGGCTGCATGGCAGGCATGTGGATTTGGGGGATTTTTAGGATTCCATAACCCGTCATTTCCCATCCTGGGAATTCCTCCAGACAGGCTCACACCTACAGAAGAGTTCACTGTGGCTCACCTGGAGAAAAGGCCAAGCTCAGACGGCTTCAAAGCCTAGCACAGACTTAGTTCTGCCCTAGCTTTCTATGCAGAAAGGAAGTTGCCCCAATGATAGCTTGCAATGTCCTTCTGGCAAGGAGGCTGTGGCAGAGCGACGACACAAATAGCTTCTCACCAAGGCCCTTGCTCCAGGTGAGCCACATTTTGGTACCTGCAGGGGTAAGTCTGTCAGGTGCAACTCCCAGAACTATGGACTTGGCAGCCCCACAAAACCGATGCTACCTGTCCACCTTCAAGGAGAGGCTGTGTGGATGCTCACCTGAAATAGGCAGTGATTTCATTTGGAAGCCAAGTTAAAGCAAAGTAGAGCCCTCAGGTGTTTAGAACCATGGCTTGCCTTGAACATAAGTTAAGAACATAAGAAGAGCCCTGCTGGATCAGGCCAAAGGCCCATCTAGTCGAGCTTCCTGTATCTCACAAGTGGCCCCACCAAATGCCTCTGGGAGCGCATGAGACTAGATATCTGTTTCCTGAACCCACTCCCCTGCATCTGGCCCTTGAAGGACCAGGATTTTAAGCTTGTTGATTCCACATCTCCATCGTGGTTTGTAATCTGTGATGGACTTTTCCTCCAGGAATCTATCCAATACCCTTTTGAAAGCATCCAGACCTGATGCCATCACCACATCCTGTGACAGGGAGTTCCACAGACTAACACCACGCTGGGTAAAAAATATTTTCTTTTGTCTGTTCTCACTCTCCCAACCCTCTGCCAACACTCTCTGCATCTCAGGCAGGGAAGATATGTAAATAAAGGACAACCAGTGGCACATAATTACATAAAATTGTTACTGAGTAATGGATGTAAATAACCCAAAATATGTAAAAATGGGGGGAAACTGATGATGAATTAGTACTAATTACTTTAAGCTAATTAAAATAATAATGGACCAAATGGAAAATATGTTAATAGCCCTGAACCTACCATTTTCAAGGGAATTTACATATAAGGAGGTAGAATGCAAATCCATTGCTTCTCCTGCCAAATCAGAGCATGAGTTAAAGATTTAACACTCATTGTTTTCCTAAGGGGTTTTTGACTGCAAGAATAGATTAATGCCGGTGTCTAAGTGGAGGTGAATTTTTCAATTTTCATGACAGTTCTTTGCTACAGGAAGTCATAGATTATCTTGGATCACAGAAGAGAAACAGCAAACAAAAGATAAGGGGAATTATTTTTTTTTTAAAAAAAAACAGATAAGTCATCTGAGGATCAGCAGAATCCAGGGGTGTCCTCTACCACTCCATGGATCTCCCCCCACCCAGCTTTCCCTGGTTATCAGCAGGGCAGTCCTCTCCAGCTAATTTTCAAGGTATCCTAGTGACGCCTCATTGTCTCTTAGTATGGGCTCTGATGTCAAGAGCAAATGGAATGTGAAGTCCAACATCTGGAAGACCACGTTGCCCCATCTCTGTTTCAATCCTCTCCCGACCTGTTGATATACTAATGTTTCGCTCCTGGCCCAAGAGAACGCAGTGCCTGCACCTCATTCAGTATGTTCTTATGTTCTTAAGAACATAAGAACATAAGAAGAGCCATGCTGGATCAGGCCAATGGCCCATCTAGTCCAGCTTCCTATATCTCACAGTGGCCCCACCAAATGCCTCTGGGAGGGCACAAGACTAGATCTCTGTCTCCTGATATCACTCCCCTGCATCTGGACCTTGAAGTACCCCGGTTTTAAGCCTGGGGATTACACATCTCCTCATCATGGTTTGTAACCTGGGATGGACTTTTCCTCCAGGAATCTGTCCAATCCCCTTTTGAAGGCATCCAGGCCAGATGCCACCATCACCTCCTGTGGCAGGGAGTTCCACAGACTAACAACGCGCTGGGTGAAACAATATTTTCTTTTGTCTGTTCTTACTCTCCCAGCCCACAATTTGAGTGTATGTCCCCTAGTTCTGGTATTTGGTGAGAGGGAGAAGAGCTTCCCTCTATCCATTTTACTCATGCCCTGCATTATTTTCTACTTCTCAATCATATCCCCCCTCAGGCGCCTTTTTTCATAATATTGCTATGAAACATGTTGGCGCCATTGGTATTTTTTTAAAAAACTTTGCTTTCTTATTCCTATTCCCATTCTATTTTAGTGTATGTGGGTTGTTTTGGCTTTTAATTGCCCAGAGTAGTGCCACAGCACTAATGGGAAAGATTATGAGTGAGCCGTATAAAATAATGCAGGGCATGAGTAAAGTGGATAGAGGGACGCTCTTCTCCCTCTCACGAAATACCAGAACTAGGGGACATCCACTCAAATTGAGGGCTGGGAGAGTGAGAACAGACAAAAGATTTTTTTTTTTTACTCAGCGTGTTGTTAGTCTGTGGAACTCCCAGCCACAGGAGGTGGTGATGGCATCTGGCCTGGATGCCTTCAAAAGGGGATTAGACAGAAGTCCATCACAGGTTGTGAACCATGATGGGGATGTGTCATCTCCAGGTTTAAAACCAGGGTACTTCAAGGGCCAGATGCAGGGGAGTGGGATCAGGTGACAGATATCTAGTCTTGTGCACTCCCAGACACATTTGGTAGGGCCACTGTGAGATACAGGAAGCTGGACTAGATGGGCCTTTGGCCTGATCAAGCAGGGCTCTTATGTTCTTATTTATTTATATATATATATATATATTAAAGTACAGTGGACCCTTGTATAACAAATGGTTTGTATAACATAAAACCTGTACATCACAAAAAATTCCAGAGATAGGGGAAATTTGCTTAATATGGGGCGAATTTGTACAACATAAAAATGGTTGCAATTAGGGATTACTCTGTTTTCAATGCATTCCTATGGGAAATTTGTATAAAGGAAAATTTGCCTAACAGAATTTCATTTGGAATGAATTAATTCCTTTATACAAGGTACCACTGTATTAAATAAATATCACACACAACGCTACACCTCTGGACAGTGAGGAGTGAGAGTGACAAGGAAGTGGGACTTTCTAACATCATTATTCTAGTCCTCAGTGAGTTCCTCAACATGGTTGGAGCCATTTTAGGCCAGGGTTCAGCTAATTTTTTCATTTTTCTACTCTTTCTTTCATTGGCATCCCACCTTTCCAGTAAAAGACAGCACTCAAGGCAGCTTAGAGGCTTCAGTTAGCTAACAATCATAAAACTGTAAAACTAACCCGTTTGTAAAATCACTAAAATCAAGTAAATACCAATTGAAACCGACAGGGGAAACCAACAAAATAGTACAATCAGGCAAGGTGAATGTCATCTTAAGCCACTTGTAAAATATATGCTTTTACTTCCTTCTTAAAATCAGTCAGAGTGGAAACAGACCACAACGTGGAAGGAAATACATTCCCTAGTTATAGAAATGAAGTTTTGTTCAAATGCATGAGCAGGAAAAAACTCCACAACATTGTTCTTTCCATTCCACAGGCCGTTGAAGTATATTGTGGCTCTCTCCACCAGGGCAAGAATCAGTATGTGGGGGTGGTTTGTCGGTGGGGTCCAAAATTAAACAGATCTGTGCTAATGACACTTCCAGTACAAACAACTAACACAACAAATGTAAGTCACACAAATTACAAGGGCATCTACCTTGTTGCACCAAATGTTAAGGACCAGGCAGCTTGGGTTAATTGTTTGTATCTTTCCCAATGTGTTAGCAATTGTTCCAGGCTTGTTTGTGTGTTTTGTTTGGCACCAAGAGAGTCCGCAAATATTTCAGAGTCCAAAATATCTCTCCTTGTCTGGTTCTCCCCTGGTGGTGATGGACCTCCTGGGGGTTGGAAATACCCTATCAAGGTGCCTCAATCAATCAAGACATCCTAAATAGATGAAAAGGAAGAATTTTGTGAGCACCCTTCAGATCAATGGTTCCCAAATTTGGGTCTCCGGGTGTTCTTGGACTACAACTCCCAGAAATCCTGGCCATCACCACTAGTAGAGAAGGCTTCTAAGAGTTTTAGTCCAAGCCCTTCTGAGGACCAAAGGTTGGGTACCGCTGCTTTAGACTAGAGATGGGGACAATCGGCAGCTCCCCTGCTGTTCCTCCTCTGGGCTCTGCCTTTGCATGACCACCCACCGGAGAAGGCAGGACAAGGAATTGGTTGAACACCTCTTTATCTGAAAGACCAGCTGCCAAAGCAGTTCTTGCTATTGTCAACTTCAGACAGAAGCTGGGAATTCCACTTCTGAATAACATAGCCACTGGTCTTCATACAACTAGAGATGGGCACGAAACAAAAAAATGGCATTTCGGTTTTTCATTTGTCATTGAGAGGTCTGTTTCGGTTCGTTTCCGTTTGTCGTGAATTTTTTGGAAAAAATTTGTTACCGTTTTTCGTTTTTCATTTGTCGTTTCTACCCGCTTTTTGCGCGATTTTTAAAGCATTTCCGCGCACAGGCATCCCCCAACGCCCCAGACCAGAGGGAAAACACTAAAAAAAATGATGCTGGCAGAGACACAGTATAGACTAGGTACGCAGGGAGGCTGCAAAGTCAGCAGTGGGCATTGCCCAGGGTGCAAGGCAGCCGCAGAGTGACTGCACTGTGGGGCAAGGGAGGGTACTCACCGAGAGTTACGCAGCACGCACGCACACAGGGAGGCTGCAGGACTGAAGCTAGAGTCGCAGAAACAGCAATCCCACCCTAACTCCCACCAGAGACTGCAAGAGGACGGGGGCTGCCAGAGCTTTTAGTGCCCTCTGTGGCTGCCAGACCTGCCTGCCCAGTCTGCAACCTGGGCATGCTATTGGTTGAACATGATCCCATCACATGGCTTGCCTCCATTTTGTGGCTGGGGGCGACATCCATTTTAAAGGGAAAAGAAAAATACATTACGATAGGAGAAGACAAAAACAAATGTTTTAAGGACCCCAACCCCCCTGGTAGGTATTATCAGACAATATAAATAATTATCAGTGCGTTTTTACGGATGTCCAGGGCGTTTTTTAACATTTAAAACAGCTCATTTCATTGTGCGTCGTCATTAACGGAAACGAAACGTAACGACCACAATTTTCGTGGTTCTGTTCATTTCATTTCATTTTCATCACAATTTTCGTTTGTCGTTTCGTTACGTAACGGAAACGACAAACGGTAACGGAAACGAAAAAATGTTTGTTCTGTGAAAAATGTTTGTTCCGTGTCCATCTCTACATACAACACGTGGGAGCTGTCCATGGTCCTGAACCTTTGCTTTCCCTCCTGACCTGAGTCCTCTGATTTGAGCCCTTTGTCTGCAGGGTAGCTTACCCCAAATGGTAGGTTGGTTGCCTGTTTTGTGTTCTGTGGATTATTTCTGTTCAGTCTGTGATTGATGGGACAGAAGATGCTTAAAAAGACCCTGTCTGTCTGTCTGTCTGATGCCACCATATTTTGTTTTTTTTTTTCTATTTTTATTTTGCTTGCATGTATAACAAAAGCTTTGTCCCACCATGATAGAAACTAAAAGCTATTTTAAAGAAGCGTTTTGTTATAGTGACCACCAGAATCCTTCTCTTTATGTATCAAAAGCACAGCCTAAATCAAAGACACAGCTCAGGATGAACAGTGAAAGCCTTAACTAGTCTTGATTTGCCACTGTGGTTTACACCACGCATGCATAATCAGTAGGACTCTGGCTTTATGTTTACTTATTTTTCACGCAGCATAATTTAGTGAGCAGGGGATTAGTGGAAACAGGCCTTAGTGATTCCTGACAACTAGCCCCAGCAGCCAGGGCTGATAAAAACCGAAGCACGAAACAGCTGGAAGGCGCCAGGCTACAGACAACGTGATCTGGAGAGTGAAGAATCTTGGAATGACTAAGCTCAAAACTCGCTGTAGTGGCATCCCCCCTGCACAAGAAGGAGGTAGTAGCAGGCTCATTGGTGGAGGAGAGGTGTCTGTAGTTATCATTCCGTGCTCTCCCAGCCCAAGAATGATGGACTACCTATTATGTGTCCATATATGAATATGCCATACATGATTACCTAGACTTTGTGTTTATAACCACTTATAGCTTGGTTTTTATATCTCCCTTGTATGATTGCACTGACACCACGTTTTCAATGTTAGTCTCCATCCCTCATAACTTTTGGATGGTCTGCTGTGCCTGATTACGTGGAATTTTTACTCTTTCTTTGATGGCTCACGTTCTCTTGTAGGTTTAATGTTGTATTTTAATGCTGTAAGATGTCCCTCAGTGAATATGTCTTAATTGAACTGGACTGTATATGGTCCCTCATTACTCTAAGCTGCCTTGGGTCCTTTTCCAAGGAGAAAGGTGGGGTAAAAATACTCAAAATAAAATAAATAAAAGGCCTCCAAGTGTTTGGTGGGCATAGCAGACAGAGAGCCTGATGGTGGTGGTGAAATGGAGAAGCGGAAGCAGGACAGAATGGGGCCCCTCAGATGTCTGTGAAGATTCTCAGTCATCCAGGTGAGTTTCTCTGGAAGTTGAGTCATGGCAACTGGGCTTCTTTTTCTTTTTTCTTGATTTCTTTTTTCTCCTGAAAAAAGAAGTCCAGTTGCCATGACTCAACTTCAAGGTCGCCCAATTGAAGCTAAGGTTAGCTGGTGGACTGGGTGGAACTCTGGACAGTCTTCTATCTATAAAAACTCCAAACAACTTGAGTCCAAGCGATCTAAAAGACTGCATTTTTCTCTATGAGCCTTCCTGGGCTTTAAGGTCATCAGGGGAGACTTTTCTCTCAGTCTTCTTACCCTGACAGATGCGCTTGTTTGTGACGTAGAGAGGCCCTTCTCTATGGCTACTCCCAGATTCTGGAACTCCCTCCCAAATGAAGTTGGCCTGGCTCCGTCATTGTCGTCCTTCCCCATGCACGCAAAACCCTTTCTCTCCAGACAGGCTTTTTATTAATGTCTGGCAGACTGAGAGGGGGTTTTAAATAATGGATTGTTGTTCAAAATGTGTTTTAGACTTGGTTTATGGTTTTATTTACCGTTTTAAATATAATACTTGTTTAATTCTTTTAATCGTTGTTTTAGCTTCTACATACTACCTTTTTAAAGGATGTAATATTTTAAATTAATAAATATCTCCTGCAAATAAAAAATTTACTGCCATTCCTGCTAGAGTACCCTGTTTCCCCGAAAATAAGACCTACCCCCAAAATAAGCCCTAGCAGGATTTCTATGCATTTGTTAAATATAAGCCCTACCCCAAAAATAAGACCTAGTGATGGGTGTGGCTGTGCCTGGGCGCACGCCTGCACACACACACACACACACACACACACACAGTGTGCATTGCCCCTCCCTTTCCATCCACGGTCCTTCCCCTCTCTTCACTTGGGCCACCAAAGTTACCATACTTTGTAGCATGTTTGCTTGCAGTTCCTGTTTCCCCAAAAATAAGACCTATCCCAAAAATAAGCCCTAGTGTATCTTCTTGGGAGAAAATAAATATAAGAGTGTCTTATTTTCAGGGAAACACGGTAGACAGATAGACAGAGTGCTCTGTACAGAGCTGCACCCAGTTCTTCTGAAATACTAAGTAGTTTTCATGAGATGAGATGAAGAAACTCTTCTAGTGGAGCGAGAAGAAACTCATTAAGTTGCAAATAGCTAGAGTTAGGAAAACGCACGCACTTGCCGACCGAGAAGCAAGCAAGGGAAAGAGCCAATAAAATAAAAATTTAAAAGATGCCCAACACCGATATTGGTGCTCCAAATGCCGCTTCCAGCTAAACAAATAACAGCCATTATACCATTTGCATATTTATTTATTTATTGGTGAAACGCATTGTTGGAGTTTGGGGGAGAAGGGCGTACGTGACGATACAAGTGAAAGCAAAATGCTGATGACAGCGGAGTAGAACAGCTGTTTCCTCACCAACCCGCCAGTTTCTTCCACACCCCAAAATGACAAGTTTTTTAGAATAAAGACAACAAACAAACAATGACAAGGTGATCTGGTTCTGAATTTGCAGGGGATGATGGGAAATGTTGGTTTTGGGGGAATGGAACTGAGAGGAATGCTTTCACTTCCCAAGTGCTGCAATTGAAAAACAATCAAACCTACTACAAGGGTAAAATACTACCCAGTTTACTTTTGTCTAGGAAATAAACAAGATTGATTGTGTTTTACAAGTGGAGTTAAAGGTGGGTTAATCATGGGCCCCTCCTGTTGAGTTTGGGGGAGAATGGTAGATTGAATCAGTGACAGCTGCATCCTCACCAAATGGGGAGGCCTTGTTAGTATCTTAAGGAGAAAGACCAGGCTGCGCTGTTTGTCTTGGATGCTGGTTCAAATGTTGGCTCAACTGCCAAAAGCATCTGCATAACCTTGCAACACTTATAATCCCACTGCCTTCCAGAGTACACACACACACACACACACACACACACACACACACACACACACACA
>JAHTLZ010000054.1:12855163-12866138 GCA_023846285.1 Phrynocephalus versicolor
TTAGGGAACTGGGAATGTTTAGCCTTTCAAAAAGAAGACTGAGAGGGGATATGATAGCTATGTTTAAATATTTGAAAGGATGTCATATTGAAGAGGGAACAGGTTTGTTTTCCATGGCTTCAGAGACTAGGACTCGGGGCAATGGTTTCAAACTACAGGAAAAGAGATTCCATTTGAACATTAGGAAGAACTTCATGACAGTTAGAGCTGTCCGGCAGTGGAATATGGTGCCACGGAGGGTGGTGGAGTCTTCTTCTTTGGAGGTTTTTAAACAGAGGCTGGATGGACATATGTCGGAAATATTGTGAAGGGGTTCCTGCATGGCAGGGGGTTGGACTAGATGGCCCTTGAGGTCTCTTCCAACTCTATGATTCTATGATTCTATCTATATTGGTTCCCCCTGACGCTTCTGCTTCTCGATGAGCTTGAATTAAGGCAAACGGGCCTCTAGCATCCGTCCGGCTCTTCCCTGGGTTTTAAGAGATGGAAGGGAGCCAGCACCAGCGAAATCTTTTCACACCTGGCTGGAACCAGGTCAAGCAAATAATACGTTTCTCGAGCTCAGCAGCTACTTGTTGAAAAACATGTGCAAGCATGCACCCGCCCACCCCCAACACACACACACGGATGTTGCTCAGCTCTTTAAGCGCTTCAGGCAAGGAACTGAATCTCAACTGAAGGCATATGTGGAAGAAGGAGAAGGAAGCATACGATCCCGAGGGGAAGATCAAAACTCATCTTGTTTTTGAAAAGGGAGCCAAGCCCATCACATGCAGAAGCACTGCTAAGCAAAGGGTAGGCCTACCAAAGGCTCCTGGTGGACTAAGAGCCATCTTAGACATGGATTAAGGTCGACGCAGAACCCAACTCTCTGTGCTTCTTGTGACTGCTGGAAAATAGCTCACATCAGATGGCCCCCAAAACGCAGTCTATTTTCCCCATGCGATCACAACGTCAGCCTCCCTGTGCATCAGCTGTGGCTGTGCCAAAATGCCACATTCTGGGCTCTTACCATTTTGGCAGGTACAAGAACACAAAACCCCAGGTGTGGCAGGTGGAGATGCTACCCACCAAATCATTTCAACCAGCATCTCACCACCAGCAGCTATACAAAAGCCTGTGGTTCGAGCAGTTACTCGTTGGGAGATCTTTCGGAAGCACAACACACAGGCATGGAAACAAACCTGCTTATTACCGATGCATCTCTCCTTGGGAAGGAAAATAATAGAATCCTCTTTGGACTGAAGAGATAGAGAGTCACAGCCTGAACAGCTGTGGATCAACTGATGGACGACTGACAGTGCAAGCGTTACAAGGGCTGATATTCTTTCCCATTTGCCCGAAGAGCAAGGCTGAGTCCCTAGAAAAATGTTCCTTTGACTGGGGAAAGGATGTCTTAGCAGGCATACACCATGTGACAAGAAATAGAGAGAGAGAGAGAGAGAGAGAGAGAGAGAGGACAAAGTTCAGCCCGAGACATGCTTGATGGAGTGGACATTGTAGGACAGTCACATGGATGAACAAACTGGGGCATCCTTCAAGGGCAGAGGGAGGCAGACATCTCCCATGATTGCAAAGACAGATGTCGAGGTGACCTTTTGCCTGGCTTGTCTTCCCCTCCCTCTGCCGCCCTGGCCCACTCCGCAACGCCGGCTTCCTTGTCCGACAAAAGCAAACCTGTCGCTTTCTCCAAGGGGATTGGGCCAGATTGTTGTTCTCTAGCAACTGGCCGTTAGGGTGGAATCCAACGCAATCCTGCTGTCACAGATTGGAGAGGACAGGGCAGCCGGAGAAAGCTGGCCTCACTAGTATGGCTGTTCCTCGCTCTAGGATTATGTAATTCCCACACAATGTGTACACAATGTTTCCTGGTCAAAATTCATGGAAGGGAGGGGCAGGCTGGAGTTATCTAACAGGCAACCAAGTGAAGGGGCCTCGCTTAAAAAGCAACTAAGATATAAGAAGCAGAAACTAAGGTCCATGCAAGAGACCCACTACCATGGACAGCTCCCCGGAGAGATGTTGTTCCAATAAATTCAGGATTCAGACTCAGATTTTCTCTCTCCATAGCAGGGTTGGGGGCAGGAGAACTTTGGCCGTCTTGTTGTTTTGGAAGCCTTAGCCAACAAAGTCCACCATAAGGCCTTGTGTGAGTCAAAGTCCAAAACCTCTTATTTATTTATTTATTTATTTATTTATTTATTTATTTATTTATTTATTTATTTATTTGGTACGCTTTTATAACACTCCTTTTTCCATAATGGAACTCAGGGCGGTTTATAGATTAAAAAACAGGTAAAACAGCTAAAACAGCAACAACAAAAGACATGGATAAAATGGCAAAATAGCACGAGGGAGAACCCTCGGCAGAGAGCAGCGGATCCAAAAAAAAAGAATTAAACAGAAATAAGGTCACCATATGCCTCCTTGAAAAGCAAAGTTTTTAAAGCCTTTTTGAAGGCAGGCAGGGGCTGTGCAAGGCGCAGCTCACTCGGAAGATGGTTCCATAGGGAGGAGCCAACGACAAAGAAGGCACAGCTGCAGGTGACTGACTTCCGCGCCTCCCTAGGAGTGGCCACCCTGAGGGAGTGCGCCCGCGACAATCGAGTGGGCCTGTCTTCAGTTGATCTCTGGGAGATCCGCTCCACCAGGTATTCAGGTCCCAAGCCGTGGAGGGTTTTGAAAACCAAAACCAAGACCTTGAACCTTATCCGGAGAGCAACGGGCAACCAATGCAGGTGCGCCAGAACTGGGGTGATATGATCGTATTTGCGGGCACCCACCACCAGTCTGGCCACTGCGTTTTGAGATGCAACTGTACGGTCACTCTGTGAGCAGCCCATGCCCCATCTCATAACACCCAACGAGGTCATATGCCAGGCATAAATGTGGGAGAATGGAAGGATTTCTTAGAGAACACACTTCCCACAGGTTGGATGACTAGTGGCTACTGCTCAGAGGGGTTGAGCAGCAACAGAGGGTAGCTTCTCATTGGGAACTGGGGGCTGCTGCTGGGAGAGCAGAATTCCAGACTAGACAGGCTTTTGGACTAATCCAGAATCATTTTTCTAAGGTGGTTGTGATCAGCAGCATCCCTGCAGAACTGAACCCACAGTCCTCCTACACAACAAAAAATGCCCTTCAGAAAGAGGACAGATGCAGAAAGTGGAGGAAGATGGTAGAATACTAATTCTCATTTGCCCTGAAGGAGCAGGAAAAAAACACACACAGAGAGAAGAAAACAATCTTTCCCAGAGCTATTCCTGATGGAAATGTCTTCCCACTCTGAATTGCACTTCTACGTAAATGAAGCTAATTAAGTAATTGCCCAAATTATTAGGACTTATTTTCACTCTTGCGAGGGGAATTTGCATTGTTGCTAATTTCTTTGGTGTTTGGTTAAGAGTCGGCAATGAAGGCTTGATGATCTGAAAATGAGCCCATCAAATATGAAGCAGGGAAAATGCAGGCTTGGAAGGAAATAAAGAGGGAGGAGGGGGGAATAATTTAGAGATGGATTTGACCGAGGCCCTCTTCGCAGCTCAGAGAGCTGAGCAGCAGTAAAAGCTTCTCTTTTTCTGCTCTCTATTCCGGTCCTCCTCATCTTCTAAACCAGTGGTTCCCCAAGCTTGGGTCCCCAGGTGTCCTTGGACTCCATCTCCCAGAAATCCTGGCCAGCGCCACAAGTGGCAAAGGCTTCTGGGAGTTGTGGTGCAAGAACATCTAGAGAACCAAGGGCAGGGAACACTTCTCTAAACAACACCGTAAGGTTGGTAAGAATGGGACGAGAGTGTCGTCCAGCCCTAAATTTAGCTGCTCAGGGATCTCTGTGTTTATTTGCTGGCATCTCCCAGAATCCACCTACTAGAAGCTGAAATTGTAACACGACAACAGCAATAACAACAATGCCCTGGATTATGGAAGACTAGTGGAAAGTCAATGGCTATCAAAGAGATCGGTAGAGATGGACAAATATCACAAGTATATCAAGAGCCTTGCCTAGCCTTCCAGTTCTCTATTGTGGATCACCTGCTGGTATCCAGGGAAGAGACCTCAAAGCAGACATTGTCCCTCAGAAATAAAGCATTTGCAAGCCTAAGTGATTTCTGCTTTGGGAACAAAAGACTTATGATTTCATTTTTATGTTGTACAGATTCGCCCCATAGGCAATTCTGTTAAGCAAATTTCCCCTATCAGCAGAATTGTTTTATGTTGTACAGATTTTATTTTATTCAACCCTTTTGTTATACAAGGGTCTAACTGGGTTCCAGAATACAGCCAAACAGCCGGAAGAACTCACAACAGCTATCATTTTGCAAAGCATTGGACGGCGCAAATGTACCCTCCCTTTGCTCCCTGTTAGCTCTTTAGCAGCAGATGAATGAGAGGACCCCTCTTGCTCCATCCCTCCCCAAAGATCTGAGCCACCTTTGAATTTATGTTCGTCCTTCCTGCTGCAGTGTCTTTCTTCCACTGGCGCGGTGATGGTGAAGAAGGAATTTGGCTCAGAATCAATTTTCAGAGTGCCACCCTCCAGGTTGGCTGCATGCGCTCTTCAATTTCCTGGCACCGTCCTTTTACATATTTCATCTGCAGGAAGATTTGCATCAGTTTGAATATAGTACGGCTCTGCAGTGTGATTTCTCTTGTTGTGCGAGCCACGGTCACAAAAATCTTGTGGCATCCGGGCAGGGTCAAAGAGCTTGCAGGGTAAAAGTGCTTGATCCTCTGCAGTTAGAGAGTCTACAAAACCATCTCCCACCTCCTACAGGATATCCAGTTCCTGCTGAACTCAACTGCAGTCCTCACTCTCATGCATTAAGTGTGCGAGGGGTATCTGTGGAGGATGTTCCCAGGGAGATTTCTTCCAAATCTCTGCCACAACTGTATAATTTGGAAATGGCTTGGCCTTTCCAACCATCCACTCAAGAGTGCACTCTTGAGGTCTCTGGCTTGCTGTCCTATGAGCGGGACATACCACCCGGGAGCTATGCTTGCACCAGGTGGTGCCAGGCGTCGGTGCGTTAAGAGCGGCTGAAAGGTTCAGCTACTCATGCAACCAAGCCATCGGGTGAATGGCCCGTTGGCTTGATGGAAAGAATTGCTGCTACTGGTGGAAGTGAGAACCACTAGACTTGGTTTGCTGATGCCTGTGTGTGTGTTGTGTCTTTATAGTTGTGACCGACTCTTCGTGACTCCATGTCCATGGAGTTTTCTTGGCAGGAATGCTGGAGTGGTTTGTCAGTTCCTACTCCAGGTGCCTACAGCACCTGTCATTCCCTGGTGGTCTCCCATCCAAGTACTAACCAGGGCCGACCCTGCTTAGCTTCCAAAATTAGGCGAGTTCGGGTGGGCTTAGGGCATCTATGCAGCACTTAGGTGCAGCTATGGGGGTGGGATGACACAACACACACCCTTACTCTTGACTTCGAATTTGTGATGAGCACAAGAGGTTCTTGAACTTCTACAGGCTGGCCCAAAACTTCACCATATCTGGCCTGCCACCCTGGTAGTGAAGATGATTAGGATGCCCCTTTGGGCAGCTGCCCAGCCATGCTGCTGACCCTTCTGGTTGGCTCCCACAGAAGAGGCCAAACATCTGGGATTGAGTCTTCTACAACAGCCAGAAGGAGAAAGGAGAGGCATCAACCTCTACCAAGGGGACGGACAGGCCCTTTTGGCACTTAGACTCACTGAGTGCAGACAGCTGTGACTTACATCTTCGGGTGTACTTTTCCTGGTGCATGCATTAATCTTTAGGGTGATTACCTGTATTACTGAAACTGAGAAAAACCATTGGGGGGGGGGGAACACCTCAAGACATCAGTGTTTGCTTTTAATGAATAGATTATGACAAATAGGTATGTTTAGGATCCTGGGGAGGAAAGCCCACCCATGGTTTTCGCCATGATCCCTTCAAGATCCCCTAGAAGCGGTCTTGTGTTGCCTGTCTGACAAGGCACAGAGCTCATCCTTGCCTCCCTGGCTTCAATCTCCCCCAAGGTGTTTAAAACGTGGATTTTAGCACCAGGGGTATTTAAAAAGTCTTGGATGGAGAAGGTGGCCAACAAAGAAGCACTGAAGGGGGCCCATCAAGAAGACCAAGATACCATGAAGCGCATGAACAAGGAGAGAGCAAGGGTACTGTCATGGTGTAAGGAAAATATTATTCAAGGTGAAATAAGTGGGGGAAGCAGCAGGAAGGAGGAAAGCTTCCTGGCTCAAGAGCTTGGAAAACTGGCGTGGCTACAAAAAGGTCACAGTTTCAAGAGGCCACATCCTCAATAGGCAGGGCACTGTCCAACGTCAGCAAGGAGGCGCAGAAGAAGGCTGCTCTCTCTCTCTCTCTCTCTCTCTCTGCTCTCTCCTGCTTGTGCCAGGTCTCCCCTTCCTGATTTACTCATCCATTCATCGAATGAAGGCACCACTGCCATTATTATTATTCTTATTCTCCCAGCGGCCGTGCTGCTCATCATCACACAGGGACGTCATTTGCATGGTAGAGTTTGAAGCAGCTTTCAGGTTGGAGCATGCCACCGGCCCAGGATGTTGTTACGGCAATCAAGGCATGTGAGAATTGGATCGGGAAGGGATCGGGAGGGGGGGACACCCTCCTAGCAGGGGTGGGGTGGGGGCACCATTCAATTATAGCAGACGGCTACAGCTTGAGATCTGGTTGGCAGCCAGATCTCTAATTGAGGGCTGAGAGAGTGAGAACAGACAAAAGAAAATATTTTTTCACCCATCGTGTTGTTAGTCTGTGGAACTCCCTGCCACAGGAGGTGGTGATGGCATCTGGCCTGGATGCCTCCCAAAGGGGAATTGGACAGATTCCTGGAGGAAAAGTCCATCCCAGGTGACAAACCATGATGGAGAGGTGTGTCATCTCCAGGCTTAAAACTGGGATACTTCAAGGGCCAGAGGCAGGGGAGTGGACTATCAGGAGACAGAGATCGAGTCTCGTGTGCTCCCAAACGCATCTGGTGGGGCCACTGTGAGATCCAGGAAGCCGGACTAGATGGGCCTTTGGCCTGATCCAGCATGGCTCTTCTTATGTTCTTATGTTCTTATTCCTTCCCACCTCTGAGTTCAAAAGAGAGCCCCACCTTTCGGCTGAGTGTCTCTTTTTTTGGGAGCAGCCTGGATTTTTTTGTTTTGTTTTTAGTTTGCTGTTGATCTCTTCACAATTTGTATTCATAGAATCATAGAGTTGGAAGAGACCTCCAGGGCCATCCAGTCCAACCCCCTGCCATGCATGAATCCCCATCACAATACCCCTGACATATGCTCATCCAGCTTCTGCTCAAAAACCTCCAAAGAAAGAGACTCCACCACCCTTCATGGCAGCATATTCCACTGGTGAACAGCTCTAACTGTCATGATGAAGTTCTTCCTAATGTTCAAATGGAATCGCTTTTCCTGTAGTTTGAAGCCATTGCCCTGCGTCCTAGTCTCTGAAGCCATGGAGAACAAACCAGCCCCTTCAATATGACATCCTTTCAAACAGGCATGTCTAAACTTTGGCCCTCCAGATGTTTTGGACCACAACTCCCACAGTCCTTGCCATTGGAAATACAGGCTTGGAATTCTGGAGTTGTAGTCCAAAACATCAGGAGGGCCGAAGTTTGGACATGCCTGCTTTCAAATATTTAAACATAGCTATCATATTCCCTCTCAGCCTTCTTTTTGTAAGGCTAAACATTCCCAGCTCTCTAAGCCATCCCTCCTACTGTTGTCTCTGCAAGACCTTACGTGCCAGTTAATGCAAGAAAGGGGTGGACTATCCGAGAAACTTGAAGCTAGTCTTATCTGTGACTCTTCTTCTGCAGTGGACCGAAAAAGGGATTTTTGCCAGAAATTCAAAACTCGGCCACACATTCTCCCTAGAAGCGGCAACGCTGAGAAGCTGAAGTGCTTGCAGATGATTAAAAGACATGCCATCTCTTTCATATCCCGCTTTGAAGAGGGCTGAGGACTTTGTGAAGTCAGGCACCCGGGCTTTAATTATTCAAAAGCATTTCCCTACCACGAACGCAGCAAAACCCCTACGGATCCGGAGGAGTGGCATAACACTGCCGTGTGTCGGCTTTGGGACTTGCACCTAGGGTGACAACGGTCCTTTGCAAGGAAGAGGGGTGACAGATCGGCAAAAAGAAAGGAGGGTCTCAGCACGGCTTTGGCCCATGGCTCTCGGAGAGAAGGATGAAAGGGGATCTGGTTGCATTCGTCGGCTGGGGGGGGGGGTTATGTCAGAGGATCAAAGGAAGTGCGAGTTGGTGGTACCAGACAGTCTGCCCCCCTGGAGAGTCCTGGTGCAGGAAGCCGCACAGATTTCACGTGGCTTCTGTATTAATTAAAATATTTATATCTTGCCCCATATGTAGGACAGGCTCTTCTCTTCCTTGCCAAAAAGAGGACATCCACCACCACCACCACCACCTCCCCCCCAAAAAAAGAAGGGGAGGGAGGGGGGTTCAGATTGGCCAGCAAAAAATCAGGAACCTGATAAAACGTCTGTGGGTCCCCATCCATGAGTCCTGATCTACGCAGAAGTCATAAATTCAGATAAATAATTCTTCCCTTGCTTCTCATTGTGTTTCTCTCTCTCTCTCTCTCTCTCTCTCTCTCTCTCTCTCTCTCTCGTGTTACAGTATGTTTGTGTACAGAATTCTGTTGCTCTGTCACTTTTTGCAGAACCACCCACATCTTTGCTCGGGTGAGAATGCAAACATTTACCGTGGTTCATTTCAATGTGTTTTTTTAAAAGGCTAATCACACTTTCCCTCCTGTCAGCAAGTTCCCAAGGATAATCGGAATACAAAGCCCATCTGGAGAACAACCCTCCCCTGTCTCTCCACTGCCGCCGTCGCCACCCCATCCTTGCAGGTGGCTGTCCGAATCCAAAGAGCACTGCAAGAGCTCCTTAAATGATGCTGCGCAATGGAGCATCACCTTTCCTCCCTGGGGGAATGCCACTGATCTCCCCCCCCACACACACACACCACAATTTTTTTTAACTTGAAAGGAGAGGCACAAGAAGAAGAAGAGCCAGCCAGAAGGCCTGAGGTGTTCCAAGCCAGAATGACCCTCAGTGTGTCATTGTTGGTGCTTAGTTCTTCTTAAGCCGACTTTGGAAGGATTTCCCTCCATCCCTTTTAATCACTCTGGAATCTCCTCCTCCTCTCTCTGCCTCTGGAGTGGGACTGCAAGGTGGCCTGTCTTCGGCCACTCTTTTATACAAACATGCACACACACACACACACACACACACACACACACACAGAGAGAGAGAGAGAGAGAGAGAGAGAGAACCTCTACTTACGAGCAGCTCGACTTAAGAGCAATTTGACTTAAAGAGTGGGAAAATATTGGTGTTTTAACTGCTGCCTTACAAATTTTATATGTGGTCTACTCTAGTTACAATTGTTTTATTTTTTACATTATTATTATTTTATTTTTAAATAGGGCTGCTCCACTTAAGGGTTGTTCAACTTAAGAGCATGCATTCAGAACAGATTAAACTCGTAAGTAGAGGTAGCACTGTATCTATTGTATCTATTAGAATTAGAGATGGGCACGACCAGGGAAAATGACGTTTTCGAGGTGTCGTGTGTCGGAGCCGGCCTGTTTCGGCTCGTTTCCGTTTGTCGCAAAATTTTTGAAAAATTTGTCGTTTCATTTGTCGTTTTTTCGTCTGTTGTTAGTAATGGTTTGGGGGGGGTAGCGGGTTCCTGGAGGCACCTCTCTGGGGTGGGTGCCTCCTCTGGCCCGCTGTGAAGGGAAAGCAGGCTCCTGGAGGCACCTCTCTGGGGTGGGTGCCTCCTCTGGCCTGCTGCAAAATGGCATGCATAGCCAATTGGATATGCATACCATTTGCAGCAGTGGCACTGGCAGAGGCACCTCTCTTTTGGGTGCCTCTCGACTCACAGGCCCACTGCTGGTATAGTGTGTCACAGTGCACACTGGGGGAAGGCTCCCTCAGTCGGGCGCTCTGTGGCTCACTAAGAAGGGAATTGTACTTGTGTGTGTAGTGCAATGCAAGTACACAGATCTGGGTTAGGGTTAGGGTTAGGGCAAGGGCTAGGCTTAGGGTTATGGGTAAGGTTACGGTGAGTTAGTGGGGTGCACCTCTGGGTGCCTCTCTGACCCACTAAGAAGGACAGTGTACTGGCGTATGGGTTAGGGTTAGGGTTAGGGTTCGGGTTCGGGCTAGGGTTAGTGGGCTTTTTATGCCTGACTGGCACATCCCTGAAGTCTCAGTCAAAACCTGGCCAAGTGGCCATGTGATTGGTGGAATGGCTCCAAAAATTTGCATGGTCCCTCCCATGGCCAGCCCATCATTGCGCAGGTGTAAAAAATAAATAAAATAAAATAAAATAAAATCAATGGAGAGGAGACATTTTGTTGCAAGAAAAACCCACTGCTGCTAGTGTTACTATAAAAATTCTAGCAGTTTTAAAATAGCAATTTTCGCATGTTTCTGTGGTGCTTTGGTGTGTTTTTGGACCACGACGATTTCAAAATAAATATTGTGGTCGCCCCATTTTGGATCCCCCGCCCGCACCGCATGGCATGGCGAGTTGGCGAGACGACAAGGATGCCCCCCAGCCCCCACCAGAGCAGTCCAGGACGGAGAGGGGGGGAGGCCAGGGACCCCCCCCCAAAACCACCCCTCGGGTAGGTGCACTCTCAGGCAGGCATATTTTCGCCTGCTTTTTTGGCCGGGGTGGGTTTTTAAAAACTTTTTTCCTGTGCCGCTTGAATGGCGGCCGGTGAGTTGCGATGTGAGTCGACTTGTTGCGATTTGCGAAGTTGCTGCGAGACGACGAGGATGCCCCCCAGCCCCCACCACAGCAGCCCAGGACAGGAGAGGGGGGGAGGCCGGGGACCCCCCCGAAACCACCCCTCTGGTAGGTGCACTCTCAGGCAGGCATATTTTCGCCTGCTTTTTTGGCCGGGAATCGGGATTTTTTTT
>JAHTLZ010000054.1:12866148-12883314 GCA_023846285.1 Phrynocephalus versicolor
ATAGATAGATAGATAGATAGATAGATAGATAGATAGATAGATAGATAGATAGATAGATAGATAGATAGATAGATACCATATTTTTCCATCCATAAGACGCCATTGTGTATAAGACAATTCCCACTTTTCCAACCCAAAATTACAGTTTCACAACTGCACAGTTCTCTCGTTGGGTTACTTCTGTGTATAAGACAACCCTTAATTTTAAATCTGACATTTTAAGACAAAAATGTAGTCTTACACATGGGATAATACTGTAGGTAGAAAGCGGGCAATGTTTCCTACAATCTTAAGTATTCATTCACTATTTATGATATGGCCACAGACCTGATATCTTAAATATTCCACATGTCTTGTAACCAAGCAAGAAGTCCGACTTGCCTGATGTTATGCCCAGAAAAGAAAAATGCATAGATGCATTCTGAGCTTCACAAACACTGCTGAACAGAGCCACAAGGTCTGCTCTGAACGGCAACATCCCTCCAGAATGTACACCAAGATGCCTCCTACATCCTCACCAGGAGATTTCAAGGTGGGGGGGGGGGGGTTCCCATCCAAGGTATGAACCTCACCCAAACCCTGCTTAGCTTCTGAGACTAGGCAAGAGTTGTGTGTTTAGGATTGTTGTTGTTCAGTTGTTCAGTCGTGTCCGACTCTTCGTGACCCCATGGACCAGAGCTCGCCAGGCCTTCCTATCCTCCACTGCCTCCCGGAGATTTGTCATATTCATTTTGGTTGCATCGATGACACTGTCCAACCATCTCATTCTCTGTCGTCCTCTTTTCCTTTTGCCTTCGATTTTTCCCAGCATCAGGGACTTTTCCAAGGAGTCCTCTCTTCTCATGAGGTGGCCAAAGTACTGGAGCCTCAGCTTCAAAATCTGTCCTTCCACTGAACATTCGGGGTTGATATCTTTCAGGATGGATAGGTTTGATCTCTTTGCAGTGCAGTCCAGGGGACTCTCAGTAGGATAGGAAAGTACTAAACGAGAGCTTAAGAAGCCCCACTCCTGGAGCTTATTAAGATCTGAATTCAGATTTCTCCTACAGCATCCTTTTCTCTCCTGACACCTCTGGTCCACTTGTGCGCCAGGCTTGTGAATTCTGGGTATCACGCAGGTTTGCAGCTGCCCGAGAATATGACCTTGGTGCTGACAAACCATAAGGCTTCTGAGCCTCCTTGTGGAAGGTACAGTTGTTTGCTTAATCAAACCTCATTCTTTCTGAGCTCCATTTTGCAGTCTTCGAATCGCACTTTGGACGCTCCCAAAAGGAGGGGAAATGACTTGGGCAAGAAGGGACCTGTTCCGCCTTGCAGACAACGGCTAGGAAAATGAAATGCCGATAATGGATGACAATCCCCCAGCTCACGGCAGGGGTGGGGCAGGATGGAAATGCCACTGAATGAAACTCAGGCATCTCGTTTGAGGGGAATTTTAGGAGTTCTTTCTGCACATGTGCAGAAAGAACTTGAGAACATAAAAACATAAGAAGAGCCATGCTGGATCAGGCCAACGGCCCATCTAGAACAGCTTCCTGAATCTCACTGTGGCCCCACCAGATGCGTCTGGGAGCGCATGAGACTAGATATCTGTCTCCTGATACCACTCCCCTGCACCTGGCCCTTGAAGTACCCTGGTTTTAAGCCTGGAGATTACACACCTCCATCATGGTTTGTAACCTGTGAGGGACTTTTCCTCCAGACATCTGTCTAAACCCCTTTTGAAGGCATCTAGGCCAGACACCAGGCCAGAAAGGTGGTCTAACTCAAGGGGACCAGTGCCAAAAACCTATGCAGTGGGCAGACAGGGAATTCCTCATCTCTACATAATCGTGCGACATGGTCCCCTTGAAAAAGTTTACCGGGAGGAGAAATTTGTTTTGCAGATTTACAGCACAACCAACCGTAATTTCCTGATACATCATTGTATATGTAGCTCTGTTCCTCCAGGAATCTGTCCAATCCCTTTTTGAAGGCATCCAGGCCAGATGCTATCACCACCTCCTATGGCAGGAAGTTCCACAGACAAACAAAACGCTGGGTGAAAAAACTATTTTCTTTGGTCTGTTCTCACTCTCCCAACCCTCAATTTGAGTGTGTGTCCCCTAGTTCTGGTATTTTGGGAGAGGGAGAAGAGCATCCCTCTATCCACGTTACTCATGCCTTGCATTATTTTGTACGTCTCAATCATATCACCCCTCAGGCGCCTTTTTCCAGACTAAGGAGCCCCAAATGTTTTAGCCTTTCCTCATCAGGGAGGAACTGGATCTGGTTGCTCCAGATCCAGTTCTGACAATGAACCAGACAGCAGTGGGCAGAGAAGGAAACATCTTGGCCAGGTTTTGTGGAAGAGTTTTGCCAAAGGGGATTCCCTTTCAGCCTCTCCACGCCGCTGACTCACCATGCCCATGATGGACCTTGTATACCGGCATGTAACTCAAATATCATTTGCCTAATTTCCATCCTGCGTGGATGCTGGAGGAGGCTCCTGTTTCTCATTAACAAAAGGGCATTGCCAGCCGCAGGAGAGGCAGTGAACTTTTAAGCCACCGGCTTTGTGTGCTGTACGGGAACATTAAATATTGAAAGGCTTTGTCAAGATGTTGTAAGGATTTACTCTTTTAAAAAATGAGCCTCATTCCATTAACTCTCTTCCCCTTCCCTCACGCAGCCAGCAGCCAGGAGTGCAGAGGGGGTGGGAACGCAGGAACAGCGACAAACCCCTAAGATCTCTGGTCCGAATTTAAGCAGCCAGCGGATCTTAGGGGTTGTGTGAAAAAACCCATTGGGTAGGCATCTCTTCCTTTGCCAACCCTCTACCTCTCGGATTCTGAAACAGCATTTTTGACTTCCATCTGCAGAATACAAAACAAAACAGACTGATCACCTAAATGCTTGTCTGCCCCCCTCCCTCTATTGTTGGTTGGAAGGATTGCATCAATATCCATTTTGCCACCTTCTCTCCTGTAAGTTAGAGATTGGGGGCTTTCAGAAGTGTCACTTAATTTGTGTGCCTCGGTCAGCCAACGGTATCCCCTTCGCTGTTGAATCATTTCCAAGTGCAAAAGCTGCACTGGGGGAAAGTGAGATCACACATGCTAAAAAAATGACTTTTAAAGATATTAGGGCAATCAAGATGCAAGTGTTTTCCCCTCAATTGATGGTACTATGTATTGATGTGGTACTGATTCTGCAGAGGATTTTGTCTTCATCTCCAACATTTGTAAGGTTACTAGACCTCATGATTCAGATAATTTGCTTGGAAGGGTGGGTGTGTTTCTGCTTCTCTCAATGTGTGTTTATTATCTATCTATCTATCTATCTATCTATCTATCTATCTATCTATCTATCTATCTGTCAGTCAGTCTGTCAGTCTGTCTGTCTGTCTGTCCTCCTTCTACACCACCCATCTGATGACAAAGCCATGCAGCTATCTGACATGGATTCCTCGTGTGGCTGCCACAGTGTTTGCTCTGAGCTAAAAGCTTCCTTGCCCTGGGAGAGACCAGCTGTTTGTAACTTTTCCTCCAAGTATTCAAAAAGCACTTTGAAACATTGCTTCCCAGAGAGGCCTTTCAGAAGATCTTCCCTTTATAATTGTTGTTATTATTTAGTCTCATTGACTCATATTTTGTAGTCTGCATTTGGTTAGTTGTTGTCACCATCTTGGTTTGTTAGGACTATGGTTCCACTTTCAAAAACAGTTTATATTTAGAGGTTTGGGTGGAGGGATGGTCATTTTCTTAAGGCTTATTCTTTCTTGCTGGAAACTACGCCAGAGTAGTGGCATGTCACTAGATGGTGTGGTATTACAATACAACAAGCCAACAAACAAAGTTGGGGCCTCCCCTTTCCCCTTTCCCCTTTCCCCTCCCCCCAAACCCACTCCAAAAAGTCCCAACCAACCAACTGAACCAGAAGCTAGGGCTTCTGAGCGAGAGCATCTGATGGCCGAACATGGACACTTCAGTAGAGATGGTCATGAATTGCTGATTTGGTGGTTCGTGAGAGTTCGTCTTTTCTGCCCACTCACGGGCAGTGCCTGGAGGAGGTGGGGCAGGAAAGCAAGTGTGCTACCTCTGAATGGGGGCCCACCTGAGGGTGCTGGACTGGGAAGTGCCAGACACATATTTGGAAAAAAAGGAACCAGGATGAACAACTGAACCAATGATTCATGCCTATCACTACCCATGAGTATATAGACAATGCTTGGTGAAACCTCTCAACCTTAGCTGAGGGCTAAACCCCTTCAATGGCCAGTGCAGATACATCGATGCATTTTCTGACATTTTGCAGAAAAAAGCACCTTGGACAGCTCCTGTAAAGTTCATCTCAAGCCAGGGACGGATGCACCACCCACCCCATCCAAAATTAGAGTCATTGGATGGCATGTCCTTGGAGGTGCTCTTCAGCAACATTTGGAGTTGGGAGGGAAACTTTTGATTGCACTCTTTGACACCCCAATAAGAGAACTAGCAAATAACAATAACAGACACTTAAGTAACAGCAGGCATGGTGCTGATCAGAGCTGAGGACCAGGAAGAGAAACACGTTTACAAGATCTGATTATTTTTAGAATAAATTTCTACCCGCCTGAAATCCACAGCTTGCATCAGGAGACAAACGAGGGGGGGGGGGAAATCTAAATATTGGCCCTTGTTCTAGAGCCAGCTATAAAATAGAATGAAATATTTTTTATAGGACAACAGCCAAATTTTGCCAATCCCTCCACCCCTCCCTCCACCCAACTTCATTATGGGTCAGCAATCAATCTGCACGCATGAATTTTGCTCAGATGTCAAATCCCAGGTTGGGGTGGGGGGAGAAAGTAAGAGGTGCTTATGGAATATTCAAAGACCATAGAATGTATCTTTCATGCAAGTTGCAGCCATTTTTGCTGTATAAGGAACAGGCTAAAAATATTCCCTTCAAGGAAAGAGACAGCGTTGTCCTGAGCTGTGTCCCTTTATTTAAAGATCACGGAGTGGTGATAAGTGATTGAGCCTCACACCCCCATCAGCTGGGTTTGGCTCCTCAGAGTGAAGTAGTAATCCCTCGGCGATGACATCACAGCCCGTTGCCAAGGCAACAACACAACTCCCGGCTTTGTGACTTTGCCACCAGATTAACAAGGAAAAGGGCCGCGGTGCGCAAATGCTTGTCGAAAGACAAATACCTCTAGCAATTAGCAAAACCAGCAAAGAGAATGTATGATAATACAGCCGATTGGAACATTAATCCAATTCGGAAGTATGATCTGTCCCAAAGTGCTCCCGAGCGAGAAAACAGCTCTTTAAACAGTACTTTCGCTCTTAAATAAAATGAAATTGGGGAGTAATATAGAACAGAACTGCAGTTTGCTTTATTAGCCATTTCACTGGGTAATTTACAAGGCCATTAAAGAATTCCAACACAAAGTTTTAGGAAGTTTCAGTCCTGCTCATGAGCTTATATTCCGTTTGGGTCCCAAAATCAGAGATTAATTGGAGATATCCCAACTTTCAGGATAAAAACAATAATGAATCTTGTGGAGCCTGAAAAACTAAAGAAGAGGGCCGGAGGTCACAAAAGCTCGTGGCAATCAAAACATGTTTGTCGTTAAGGCACCATAAAAATCTTTGCTCAAAGCCAGCTTCTAACATCTGTCGTGGGCGCCAGTGGGTCCATGAATTACTGCAGGAGGGCTGCCAGCCCCCCCCCCCCAGAATGAGCCTGGCAGGCTGGTGCTGAACGTAAACAAGTGTGGCTTCATCCCTCTGCTCCTGGCTCACCCATGGTGGCCGCCAGTGCCATTCTGTACCAGGTTTGAGGTTTTGGGTTGTGACCAACAGCAAAGAAAATTAGATTGTAATTCATCATTTATCGTCTCTGATATGTGTTACTGAGGTTTCCAAGCTTACACACAGGCTGCAGTTGGTGAAATGCATGTCTCAAGAGGCGATTCCAGGGAAACTGCAGAGACCCTTCTTGGTTAAGTTCCCTTCGGCCAAACCACAAAGAGGAAAACAGAACTAAGCTCTTGTGGGAGGGCCCCTCACTCTCATGTAGCCACTGAATGAAAATTACTTTTCTCCTTGATTTGCTTTTAGAAGAATTCTTTCTTAACTGTTAGTAGATGTGTGCAAGAGATATATTTCAATTCAAATGAGGAAGTTTCTTCATGTGTGAGCATATGGATCTGCTCAGGACTGCTTACGTGTCCTTAGTGTTTGACAAGGTATAAAGGTGTTCTGTTCCACCTTAGAAATTGTCCTTCTATTCTCTGAATAGAGGCACCCATATGTGAATTCGAATAAACCTTTCTCAGAAGCTGAAGCTCCAGCGTCTGTCTCCCTCTGTCTCTCTTTAAAAGCCCGCAAAGGCTAAACCCATCGCAATCCAGAATTGTTTGAGGGTGACAGGTTCTTATCTACAAAACCCTCCATGGTTTGGGACCTTGTTACTTATCAGAGCAACTTTCCATAACATCATCAAACCTTCACCAACTGATCCACACAGCCCATGCTCCTAAGGTTGCCATTTCCAAGAGAATTCAGAAATACATTCACAACAAAGTGGGTCTTCTTGGTTGTGGCACCATCCATACGGAATGGGCTCCTCCCATTGGATCTGTACCGAGCCTGACTTCAAGACAATGCTAAAAACCAGGCTGCTTAAAGAAGCCTTTAAAGTTGTTCTTGGCTAAAAAAGTTTCCGGATGTTGCCACTGTCTTGCTACTGTTTCAGTTCACTTCATTCACACGGTTACATTCTTAATATTTTATTGTTGGTTTATTTTGATGTAAACAACCAGAATAGTGTCCGTCACTCGTTGGGCAGCACATAGGGTTTTACAATAAATAAAACTACCTAGAAAATCTAGCATGAAGCTGGCTTATACTCAAATAAATAAATAAATAAATAAATAAATAAATAAATAAATAAATAAATAAATAAATAAATGCTGTGCTTGAATGACGGTCGTGGGCCCTTTGGTGTGCAAAACCCACAGTGGTTGCAAATTCAAAGCAATGGGTCGCTTGCAGAGTCCACCCACCCTGGAACCTTTCTGGATTTAGAGCTAGCTGGAAAGATCTAACCTGAAATATAATGGCAGAGAACATGACTGAAAGGGCTTGGGCATCTGTCTAGGTACAGATGTTCCCTAATGCCCTGTATTAAAGCATCCCTTAGCTATTGAGCCCTGTTGCCAATGAGGAAAGCAAAGAAGAAAACCTTTCTGATGGTCATCAGGACTTGAGCGGTGGTTGAACCTCCCCTCCATGCCAGGCTCCCAAACCAACTGCTCTTCTATTTTGTCCAGTTGCTCTAAAAGATGCACAATCAAAATCATTCACTATATTGCTATTATGGATTACCAGTTGGCGCCACGTCACAAAAATGGTTTCCCTAACTGTGAGGCCAAATTCAAAACAACCCACTCTTCATTGCAGAAGGAGAAAATGAGATAAAGAAGCCACTCCATCAAAAGTTCAAGGTGTCTTAATGACAGATAAAATAGCTCGATCAAACAGATAAAAGTAAATGAAAGCACCCAAGAACATCAGCACAAGATACGGGTACTCACAGAGGGCTCCTCTGCCTGGCTCATTTATCATGCCAAGACTCAAAATGGCTTATGGAGTATGAGCATCTTCCAACACCTCCAAAGACCTGCAGTGTTATTCTTAGGATGTAGACATGGGAAATTAAACTACTGTCATCGGGGGGCTTTACTGAGAAAAGCCCTGCTCCCACTTGGAGAGGTTTCAACATCCTTGAGCTAAAAGGATCAGGTGGAGGCAGGAATAACATCATGAATTAGGAGGGAGAGCTGTCAGAATGAATTAGGTGCCTTTGTAGAAGAGCATCATAGAATCATAGAACTGTAAGGCATGGCGCGGACAGCAATGGTCGTATTGCCCAGAAATAGGATCAGCTTACTCCCCCTATAAGTCGATCCTATTTTCCCTCTCATTGTTGCCACCAAACCTGTAGCTAGAAATAAAATGGGGTCTCTTCCCCTTAATGATTGTGCATGGAAGTAAGCAAAACTGGTGCCTTCCCTTAGTGCTAGCCCAATCAGAGTATTCTGTCATCAATGGTTTAACACTGTAGCACTAGGATGAATCTCCCCTACTCTTCATAAAGGTGCCTGCCCTTCTGTTGGTATATAAACAAACAAACAAGGCTATGCAATGGAAGGCCAGGCTGGATTCCTGAGAATCAATTGCTTGCTACACGGTCATGACCCAATCCTAGCCAGATCTATTGAGAAGTAAACCCAGTTATGCCCAGTGGAGCTTATTCCGAAGGCTGTGTGTACAGCTTCAGCCATCAACTACTGCTGGAGGCCAGGACTGCCCCATCTCTGCTGTCTTTCTGGAAGCAGGCAAAGACCTTTCTTTGCAGGTAAGCTTTCCCTGAATGAGAGACTTCCTACTATGTGACTTTTATATGGATTACCATGCATGATTACATTGACTGATCTCATAAGAACACCAGTGTTTTCCATCCCTCATAATGGAATTTTTTTCTTCTTAGTGTGTGTTCTTGGTAGCTTTAATGTTACCTTTCAATATTCTAAGATGCCTCATCTAATTCCACATTCTTAAGCTTGAATACATATGTTCTGGGCTGTATATTGTCCCTCATTGTCTTGGGTCAATGAGGCCACCTTGGGTCCTTTTCCAAGGAGAAAGGTGGGGTAAATATACTCAAAATTAAACTAACTAACTAACTAACTAACTAACTAACTAACTAACTAACTAACTACTCCGCAAGGCAAATGGAACTAGAATGAGTCAGCAGTCCAGGATACTAGAGCTGCGACCATGATGGTAACCTCCAGCCTTCTTCAGAGAATCATAGAATCATAGAGGTGGAAGAGACCTCAAGGGCCATCCACTCCAACCCCCTGCCATGCAGGAACTGCCATCACAGTACCCCCGACAGATGGCCATCCAGTCTCTGCTAATAGAGTGGTACTATCACTTCCCTTGATCTAGACACCATGCTTTGTGTGACCGTGCCCTCCATCAAATGCTACATTTCTTTTCCAATCATCTGTTTTACAGATGGCCAACACAGGACAAAGTCTCCTGTAGTGGATCTCTCATGCCGCTGATGAATTGCAATCTCAGGTAATAGTCTTTATCTGGTATTTTTTAATTTGGTCTGGTGTGGGGTCAAACCAAAACCAAGAACCACTGCTAAACAGAGATTGGCAAGAGTCCCAGGGCTCTACATATGTGGGGCCTCTAAGCACATCTGATCTCTCCTGATTTCGGAAGCTAAGCAGGGTCGGCCCTGGTCAGTACTTGGATGGGAGACCACCAGGGAATGCCAGGTGCTGTAGGTGCCTGGAGTAGGAACTGGCAAACCACCCCAGTATTCCTGCCAAGAAAACTCCATGGACATGGAGTCACAAAGAGTCGGTCACAACTGTAACAACACAACACACACATGATTCCCAATGGGACTGGCTGTATGGAGAACAGGCCACAGGAAGCTGTTCCTTGTTATATTGTGGTCTGTCCCTGTGCTATTTTTACCTAAAGCCCTCCCTGCTTGAAAATAGGATGCACAGACACCATCAAGACCCAGGTAGCACAGCGGTCAGAATCTCGATAAAACACCGACGGAATATCAAAATCCGAACATCCGCAGTGGAAACACAGAACAGCCACAGAAGTAATCCATTGCACTTCAGCGAGGAAGCAAAAGGCAGGAAACAATATTCCTTAATCATCATAAAATCCCCACTGGGGAAAAAGCAATCTAAGACCTCTCTCAGCACCGGACTAAGCAGATGCTGCACGCTGAGCTATTTTGAGCTCACCGGTCTAGCCTTCGAGAAAGGCAAAGCCAGGGTTTGAGAAAAGTGTCTTTTTGAAAAAAAGACCTGCCAGGAACTCAATAAAGTGTTGCGAGGGTAGCGGTGGCAGGTGGGGTTGGGGGTGGGCTGTAATCCAGGAAAAACCAAAAGTTTTCCAAATCCTGGGCATGTGTGCCAAAAGGACCAAGAATCAATATGTCGTGGGTTTGTCTGGCACTATGGCGTTTTTAAATGGATCTATAAAAGGAGCCCTTGGATCTGCTTCCTGCCAATCTGCCTGACCCCTGGTGATGAGCTAGGGCAGGGGTGTCCAAACTTTTTGCAAGGAGGGCTAGATTTGATGAGGTGAAAATGTATGGGGGCCAACCATCCAGCTGCATTAGGACATGCAAGGAGGCGGGGAGGACGCTGCAGCAACGGAGCCAGGGGCAGGTAGGCTGGGCAGGGGGCGGGGGGGGGGGGATGGACGGAAGCAGGGAAGGCAGGCAAACCATAAAACTGCAAGTGGATGTCTCCATCCGGTATGGGGAGGGGCCAGCTGGCAGGGAGGTGTGACAGGCTGAGCCGGTGAGGAGAAGAGGCTGTGGGCCACTCGAAATTTGAAAACGGGCTGCATTTGGCCCCCGGGCCTGACTTTGGACATGCCTGAGCTAGGGGTACATGGACTGCACACCTTGTTCACACACACACACACACACACACACACACACACACACACACAAAGCATTTGAAGAAAATGAAGGGTGTTTTACCGGGAGCTTCATCCTTTCTCTGTCAACTCGTGGGGTGGTGCAGCCAGTTGCTGCCGCAGGGTGACATTCAGACATTCTGCAGCCACTGCAGGATTTAGGCACTGGTCACAACTGGTGCTCCTGTACCCAACAACACAATGAGAGAAGGAAAAGGCTTGGATTAGAGAGGGCAGCCATAAAGAGGACACAGAAAAGCACACCTGCAAAGAGATGGAAGCCTTCTTTATCATTTCACGTCTTTCACAAAACTGACCAAACTGCTATGAGAAGTGATCAACCAAAACCAACCTAAGGAGGCAAGCAGAGTTTGGAAAAGGGACTGCTTTGGACAACGCATCTCAGAATCCACCAGCCCGAGTGGCCAGTGGGCTGTGTAGTCTTCAGAAGCACCTCTTTTGGAGCTCGTGTTCACCAAGGGGATGAAGGTTCCAAAGGCAAGGCGGTTTGGTGGAGACCAAGAGGTGGGTGTTAACCAAAGAGCTGGGACGCAGGGCTGGCTGCCTATCCTTCACGTCGCAAAACCTGATTGTCCCCCGTGGGATGGGTGGAATCATCACCCCCTTTGCCACAGGATCCCCGATGGGCTAGGATCTTTCCATCACAGGGCACTTCCAGGCAGAAGGACAGCCATGCTAAAAGGCCAGCTGGGTGGAGGAAAGAGGTGACAAAATAGATCCATCAAAAGCAGAGTGGAAGATGGGGGATTTTTCACAGATCATTTTGTATCTTTCAGAACAGTACCCTTAACTATGAAAAAATAAACACACACACACACACACACACACACACACACACAAGTTGGCCAGGCTCAATTTCTCTGCACCTGCTGGAGCTTCGAGTTCCCCAACCCAATTCTAGAGGGAATGATCGGTTGCCCCCTTCCCCGACTATGTTCTGAATCCTGATCCCTTTCTTGATGGCAGTGCAGCTGGACGCCCGTGGCATTACATTTGTTCCACTGAATACCCTATTGACTATTTCTATCTAATGCCTACAGTGAAAAAGAGAGGAGCCAAATAGACCATAATTTTCTGTGTTTAGTGCTTTATTACAGTGACTGCCTCTGCTGATTAGTTCGTGGTTTTTTTTTCCCTGCGAGGTCTTCCTGAGCGGTCCTTCTGTTTCAGATCCTTTCTCTTCATCTCCGGCCATCAGCTCGCTCGGGCTGGTGAGAACAGCCAACACAGCAACAGCAGCAGCAGCACAGCTTGCAAGAGCAAAAACCCTCAACCCTCTGCCAGAAGCTAGGAAATCTACGGTTTGAATCCTGTTTCTTTTAGAAGCTACAGGAGTAGCTGATGAGAACGAAGTTGGAGATTCTCAATGACCCTGTAAGGTAGATTGCTAAATGTCCTCATTTCCTTCAGAAATTCAATTTAACTGTACTAGAACTGGCTGTGTGTGCACTTACTATTAAGGAAGAAACTTTAGCAAGCTATCTTACAGGGTTGCTCTGAAGGCTGAGGGCTTCAGCATAAGGAAGGATGAGGGTGGTCCCTTCCTGTGATGGGGATTCAAGTCACAGGGCTTGCTGTCAAGTTGGACTTGAGTCACATCCAGTGACTTAACTTGGGTTTCTTTCTTCAGTGACTCAGACTTGACTTGCAACTCAGAAAACTCCCACCTCCCCCCTTTTTTTCTAGGGGAAAATGCTTCTTTATAATAGGGCTTGGTACTTGGGAATGGGATTGATGCCAAAGACTTGGACTTGGTGTGAAAGACTTGGTCTTGCTTTTGGGACTTGGTAGGAAACTCTTAGACTTAGACTTGAGACTTGGCAAGAAAGACTTGGACTTGGGACTTGACGTTTGGTGAGAAAGACTTGGACTTGGACTTGGACTTGGAACTTGGTACAAAAGTCTTCGACTTGGACTTAGGACTTGGTAAGAAAGACGTGCACTTGCACTTGGTACAAAAGACTTGAACTCATACATGGGACTCAGACCTAAAACTTGCCAACATCTTTAAAAGAGCGGAATTGGGTTATCAGGAATGATCATGGCTAACCTTCTTGTTGCATTTGTACCATCAGGAAGGGGAGCAGCTTATGATATTTTTGCCTGATTGACCCAAACAAGTAGATTCTTTTTTTGGCCATCATGCAGCTCGCCTTGGATGTGTGTGTGCTGATGGGCTGATATTTGCCCCATCCTCTCACACAAAATATCTCCTGCCAACCCTGCCAGGTGCCAACGCTGTTTGGAGACATCCTATAAATCTGGAAATCTTATTATTTTGCTCTTCTTTTCTCAAACTAACCTTTTGAGAAATGCCGTCTCCCTGTCTCGCCTGCTTTTTTTTCTTCCAGCATTTCAAGGAGGAACACAGCCTTCCGTTGCCAGATGTTTGATCTCCAAACTAAAATGAGGAAATCTTTTCAAAATGGCAGTGAGTGGGAGAAATGAAGAAATGAGCTTGCTTCGGAGGTGGGCAGGAATATTTCTTTTAATGGGCTGCCGATTACACCAAGAGGCACAGAGATTTTTCTTTTCTTTTCATTTCTTGTGTTTATTAGCTTCGCTCCCTCACAGCAAAGTCCTGGAAGCAAAGCCCTCTTCCTCATGGAGGACGGGCGATGCCTGGCCCAAAGCCATCTTGGACCCTGCTCCCCAAGGACTCGTTCTGCTGTCAAAGGCCCCTCCAAGGGTTCTTCTTAGTGTCTCAACGGCATCCTCCAACTTGAGTGGGATGGCTCGCTCCCTCTCCCCCTTTCCTGCAAACAACATGACTCAGAAGCCAGAATTACTCATAACCTGTTCCTATGACTCTAGTACCTCCTCTGCCATTCATGCCCTTTAGAAGGGCTTTCAGCTGGAGGGAAAACAATTGGAACATTTCCCGGAAAGCGATTGCAAGGAAAGTGGGGTGAGGGATTGGGGAGGTTGGGGGGATGCCCATCTTCTTTTGGAACCAGGTAGGTGTCAACAAGAGGCTGGAGACTTCAGCCTGGGGACTAAAAGTCCCATAATCCCCCATCCAGACAAGTTCTGGTGCTAGTGTTATACAGTAGGACCCTGGTATGCGCTGGGGATTGGTTCCAGGCCTTCTCATGGATAATGAAAACCGTAGATAAGAGGGAATGCCAAGCCCCCCCCCAAAAAAAAACAGGCCCGAGATAGTATTCTACAAACTAAACTAAGAAATAGTGAGCTCTGTGGAGCACGTCAACATTAACCACTGATTCAGTTATCCACAGTTGGCAGAGGCAAAAATTAAATAAACAATTCAGCAGCTGTCGAGCAAGATACTGTCACAAACAGCAGCTGTAGAGCAAGCTACTGCCACAAAACAGCAGTTTTGTCAGGTTCATTTTGTGTTCTCTCTTATCCACGGGAAGGCCTGGAACGATCCTCAGTGGATACTGGGGTCCTACTGTAGATGTCGACATGCTCTACAGAGCCCACTCTTTCTTGGTTTAATTTGAAGAATAATATCTCGGGCCCGTTAGCAAATGCTTCTGGTTTAAAACATCTTCTCCTATCTGACCGCTCAATAGATCTTGCATTTCCCATCATACTTCTCTCCCTGTTCTCATATAGTTTGCTTTATCGCTGGTTTAATGTATTCCAGCATGTTTTCCCCCTTGCATGGTCTGTTGCCTGATGACCTTTGCAAACCAGCCTCCTTCCGCCTGAGAATTTCATAAATACATTAACCCATGCATCCTGCTCTGCTTTATACCAGCTTAGAGCTACTTTTGACGGGCTGGGGCTACAAACTGCATTGGACAAAGAAGACAAAGACAGATTTTCCCTCCTTTGCTCATCTCTTATCACTGAGTCTTCCCAGTGTGTGGACCTATCTCCTCTGATGCCTCTGTCTTTCCCCCCCCCCCCATGGCCCTACGCAACAGGTTTTGGGCTACTTCCAAATACATCTGCTCGCTTGGTAGAACATGCCATCCATTTTCGGAATACTGAACTTTGCTCCCATCGCCTTTCCTGACGTCAAGGGTCAGCAGCCCCTCCTTGTCTGTGGTTTCATCGTCTAAGCCACCAGGGATGTGGTGGTGGGCTGTTTCTTGTGATGTCACAGAGTCAGGGCAGTCCAGAGCTGGTATGAGCTCAGGTTTCCAGGATGGTGGAAATAAGTCACCAAGAAGACCCTTAGCTATGGAGATGGCAATGATGTGTAAGGCTGCCGGTGATGCTAAGATAAATTTCAGATTGCCGGCCCTCCTTCTGACAGCCTCCAAGGTGGGGTGGGTGTGGGGAGATAGGTGACTCTCTCCATCCCTTTGAGCAGGCATGTCCAAATTTTGGCCCTCCAGATGTTTTGGGCCACAACTCCCACAGTCCTTTGTTATTGGCAATCTAAGCTTAGAATTCTGGGAGTTGTGGTCCAAAACATCAGGAGGGCCAAAGTTTGGTCATGCCTGCCTTTGAGTCGTTGATCCAATGCTTCCAGGTCCTTCTTTGCTGGTGGCCTGCACATCAGCTCTGGCCCCACCATTCACAAACCATTTAACACAGTGCAAAATCAGCATTGCCAAGAGGAGTGACCCAAAGGATGTCTTCTTCCTTATAAACGGGCTCACCCTCTCCTTCCTTGCCAAGCGGACTCTCAGAGATAGAACTGGTGAGCCGGTGATAAAAGACACCCATTCTTCAGCTTCCTTGAGACCCTCCCGGAAGAAAATGTAAAAGAGATTAAAACAATACTGGGTGAAGAAATTATATGCTAAATTTCAGCTTGACGTGATTTGGAACGGCTTAGCCCTTAAGCTCCTAAGTAAGGTTTTTAAGAACACATAATGAACGGGGGTGGGGAGGATGGTGAGCATAATAAAATGCAGAATGCCACTTAATGGAAGCAGCAAGGAACAAAACTCCAGTAGCAAGTGATTTTTGTACATGCACTTGAGGCTTCTTCTGGGCTTCTTCATGGTAGAATCCAGTATAGCAGTGTAAACCCTACGCATTACAACGGGCTGTCCTCCAGCCTGTGTGATCGGAGGTGTTAATTTCTTAGTGGAAAATCATGCTTCTTTAAAGCATACAGCTTTAGGGTTTTATGGCTCAGCAACGGCATCTAACCCATGGCAGTGCGATACACAAGATTAAAAAGTCTCATTTTTAAAAATATATACATATATTAAAGCTCCTGACACAGCAATCGGATCTGGGAAACCACCATTATCTCCTTCAGTGGGGTTGCTCAATGACAGTTCACCGCATTAAATGGAAAAAATGTGGATTAGAGTTCTCCCTCCAGGATCAGGGACCCTGAAGCTCAGTTTCACAGCAGATCTCTCCCTGGCTAGGATCCTGTATCTAATGCCTGCTAGCTCTGTAGACCCCCAGTGCATTTTGACATATTGTGTGTCTGTGCTTGGTTTTCCAGCTGCACGGCTCTGGGCAAGATAGTGCTCCAGGGGATGACTGCCACAGCCCAGAATATTATTGGCAACTCTTTCCCATCTTCAGAAGAACTATATAGCTCCTGTTGTCTTAAAAAGAAACATCTTACAGCAGGCATGTCCAAACTTTGGCCCTCCTAATATTTTGGACCACAACTCCCAGAATTCTAAGCTTAGATTGCCAATGACAAAGGACTGTGGGAGTTGCGGTACAAAACATCTGGAGGGCCAAAGTTTGGACATGCCTGTCTTACAGGATCCATCCCACCCCAAACATTGTCTGATTGCATTGCTGCCTTCGGGCAGGAGCCTGGCAGCAGTTACACATGCACCGGTAACAACCAGATTGGACTATTGTATTGCACTTTATGTGGGGCTGCCTTTGAAGACAGTCTGGAGATTGCAACTGGTACAGAACCAGACCACGTGGCTAGTGAGTGGTGCTGCTGTGCAGACTCATATTACGCCAGTTCTAAAAAATTAACACTGGATGCCAGTTGTTGCCCGGGTCCAATTCAAAGTGCTAAGGCTCGTACATATAAAGCCCTAAGCAGTTTAGGACCTGATTACCTAAAGGATCACCTTCTTCCACATGAGCCTGCCCATACTTTAAGATCAGGCCAGGAGGCTCTGCTGAAGGTGCCATCCCTCAAAGAGATAAAGGGGGGTGGCCGGTCAAAGCAGGGCCTTCTCCGCAGTTGCCTCCCAACTCTGGAATGCTCTCCCTAGAGAAATCCGCCTGGCACCAACACTTTTTGGCTTTTCAGTGCCAGGCAAAGACCTTTCTGTTCGGCCAGCATTTTAGTGGATGTTTGAGCAGCAGGGATTTATAATTTGCATTGTATGTTGTTTTAAACTATACTGTATTTTATAGTTTTAATAATTTTTTTGTTTTATATTTTAATACATTCTTGTATGCCGCCCATACAACAATGGGCAGCATACCTCTTGGTAGTGGGGCAGCTAATTTTTTTGTAAATAAATAAATAAACAAATAAATATAGGACAATTAAGACAAGAACAAAGCTATTAAAATAGTTTTCATCCAAGAGCTATAGTCACCTTGAATGCTGCTAAAATTTGAGTGTAATCCGAGGGAGTTGTGATGGATGGGTTTTTGTGTTGTTTTTTTAAAAGTTATATTTGCACTTGGGATTAATTTTGATGTACAATGTATGATGACTATAAAGTTCTATCTATCTATCTATCTATCTATCTATCTATCTATCTATCTATCT
>JAHTLZ010000054.1:12893312-12911114 GCA_023846285.1 Phrynocephalus versicolor
AAGAAGAAGAAGAAGAAGAAGAAGAAGAAGAAGAAGAAGAAGAAGAATCAAAGTACTTTGTCTGACTTGCACAAATGTAACGCTAATTCACTTAGCTAAATTGTGTTGGTCAGGCTTGCTCATGGATCCCCTCACCTAGGAAAGCACATCCACAAATCCTGAGGAATAGCTGGCCTTAGCCCTACTAGGTTTCTTGGTGGTGGTGGTGGTGAGTTTCCCTGGATGTCCAGAAACCCTTGTGTCTTCTGAGTCAGTTAACAGACTGGGGAGAAAGCCTGGTGCAGCTGGTGGCAAGGGTGTCCAACTGTGGGGCATGTAGGGCTGTAGCTTGAAAAGAAACGAAACAGGTGCGGCCTTGATGGAGCAGGGGATAGAGACTGGCAGGCACTGTTCCAAGCCCAATGCTTTGCACCTGCGCCTGGCCTGGAATACAGGGAAGGCACCTGGTGCGTGTGGAAAGGGCAGCTTCTTTTTAAGATGCCAAGCCAGCCCTCAGCGGTCTTGTGGCGCTTTTGATGTTTCATACTTCCCTGTTGGGTTCCCTTCAATGGCCCCGGCTGAAAACCCATAATGGCCTTTGATGATGCCAAAGCCCAACATAATGTGAACACCCTGGGGTTCCTGATATGGGACGTGTCTGATTCCCTAAACGTGGGGGGAAAGGGCACAGTGTGGAGGAGAGAAAGTCCTCTATTAGAATCACCGGCTGCAAAAAGGGGACTTTTAGAAGCTCAGCCAAATGTCCACCTGCACTGTTTCCATTGGCTGCCTTACACATGGCCGGAAATGGGTCAAAATGACCAGAAAAAGAGGAAATAAGAAGAGGGACAGAATGTTGTTTTTTTTTGGGGGGGAATGACCCCAGGGAGCTCATGTTGAGTGCAAAGCTGCATCAGCCACCACACGATGGGATTGTCCCACCTGCCTGGGTGTGTTTCTTCCACAGACAGAAGCTGAATTGCCTTCAGAGAGACCACGTACATCTGCATTTACAACTCAGCACGATGGTGACTTCCTCTCGGCTTTTTCCCCGCCTGCGTCATCCCCTTTGGAGCTCTGCTTTTCTCTCTTTTTATTGAAATTGGTGGTTCGTTTAGTTTTGCCTTGTTTTATTGTTAGCCGCCCGGAGTTCCTTTCTGGAAGATGGACGGGATACAAGTATAATAAATGAATAAATAAATAAATAAATAAATAAATAAATAAATAAATAAATAAATAAATTATGTGATGGGTCATCTTGTGAAGAAAGGATGGGCCCAGTTTAATTCAAAATTTAATAACTCTCTGCTCGGTGGGAAGGCTGTGAACAAAGGACCCCGGGGTTGCCACTTGGTCTGCCTGCCGGGAGCTGCCAGTTATCACTGGCTGGTAACTTCCGGGTTCTGGCTCCTGTTTGGGGATGGGAAAAATAGGCATGCAAGGGTCATAGGGCCAGTGGTTCTCCCTTTGCCAGGGCCTCGATGGCCACACTTGGTGACTGCTGTGCAACCAGGAGCGTGACAGCCACCCTGGCAAAGGACAGGCTGAATGATTATTGATCTGCTTGTAGGTTTCTCACAACATGACTCTGGCCTCTCTCTCTCTCTCTGAAGTGGAATGTGCTGCTGATATATCACTCCAAAGAGCTTAAAACACTTCCTGGGCTGTTTGCACTTCAATTATGCAAGCTACGCATACACACACACACGCACACACACCATCCAAGAAAGCTGGGTTCTAAGTTTACCAACCTCAGAAGGATGGAAGGTGGAGTCAACCTCTCCCAGGCTACTAGGGATTGAACCTAGATTCTTGAGTAGAGTCTGGGCTGCAATACTGCACTTTAACAAGGCTCTTTAATCTGAACTGCGAGGGAGCCTGTTGTGCGACTGAGGCGTGATTTGTAACGAAGGATGCCTACAGTTGCAAATCAGTGCACTCTCTCCCTCAGCCAACGTGTCTAAAAAATGCAAGAGTCCTGATATAAAATAGTCAACAAGACAGAGTGGCAAAGTACAGGGTCCCAGATACGAACCGTACCGTTGCTGTGAGCTCACTGGCCTTTGCCTGGCTGCCATCGCAGAACCTCCCAAGTGCCATAAGGGATAAAATAATACTGGCCTACCTTACAAAGCTGTGTGATGATTTATCATAGCAGATCTTGGGGAAAATATTTTTAAGACCAGCATCCAATGCTGACATTATGCTGAGAAAGGGATGCAAGAAATGCCCTTCTCCTCCTTTACAACTCCCCTTTAAACCAAGACAATATGCTTCCAAAAGGGGTGGAGAATTCCCCAGAGTTACTCTTCGGAAACCAGAATCAGCGAATAGTTTGATCAGATCAATAAGCACCCTCTCATTCTTCAGGGCTGCTCAGTTTGTGGCTGGTAGAGAAGCACCAGCTGGTCCCTGCTTCTTGAAAAACCAGCCTCACCCTCTGCAGTGTCTCCATCTCTGTGCCTTAGGCAGACTCTAATGTGACACTTGCTCGACTGCCGATGAACATCCCATAATAATAACCCTTGGACTATCCAGCTGGAAGGGAACCTATTGATCATGAAGGTTAGCCCTTGTCAAGGAACTCCAGTGGGAAACTATAAGAACATAAGAACATAAGACCATAAGACCGTAAGAATGTAAGAACAGCCCTGCTGGATCAGGCCAAAGGCCCATCTAGTCCAGCTTCCTGGATCTCACAGTGGCCCCACCAGATGCCTCTGGGAGCGCACAAGACTAGATATCTGTCTCCTGATGTCACTCCCCTCCATCTGGCCCTTGAAGTACTCTGGTTTGAAGACTGGAGGTGACACATCTCCATCATGGTTTGTCACCTGTGATGGACTTTTCCTCCAGGAATCTGTCCAATCCCCTTTTGAGGGCATCGAGGCTAGGTGCCATTGCCATATCCTGTGGCAGGGAGTTTCACAGACTAGCAACATGCTGGGTAAAAAAAAAAGTTTCCTTTTGTCTGTTCTCACTCTCCCAGCCCTCAATTTGAGTGGATGTCCCTTAGTTCTCATATTGTGTGAGAGGGAGAAGAGTGTCCCTCTATACACTTTACTCATGCCCTGCATAATTTTGGACTCTCAACGTCTGACTCAGCAGACAGGGACTTTAGCCACTGAGTGATCTCCATCTAGGACTGAGTTTAACTACTACCCTTAATATTAAAACACTGAGCCTTGTTTTTGCACCTTCCTGGTTCTTTAAAATCTGCCCTATCCCTGATTTTCTTTTAACCACATAGCCTGAAGAAGACTCTTCCCAGGCTGAGAAGTTCGCACATTTGGATTGTGCCTCAGTTGGTCCTACTAAAGAAATCAAATAGTAAATTCTGGAGATCAGCTACTTTTCCAAATCCTGTTCCTGTTTAATCAGGACCTCAGTTCCACTGATCCAACCAATACAACATTAGCAGGGTATTAAAAGAAACACACAGGACATTAATTAGAGGAGCTTATAAACGACTGTGCAGCAATTACTTATGGTGAATAAATGGAGGGTAGTTTTCCAAACCCAAATGAATGTACTATTTCTTTATTTAAAATATTTTTTTACCCTGACTTTCTCCTTTAAAAGGACCCAAGGAAGGTTTATACCATTAAAAGGCAACATTAACGCTAAGCAACTCTGAGTATACAAATAACACATAGGATCAAACAAACACCACTCTGTGAAACAGTAAACACACACACACACACATTCAAAGCAGTAAAGCATAAACATTCATTAAAAAGAAACCAACCCTCAAGCAGGCAGTCACTGAGAAAAACCCTGGTTGAAGAATAAGGTCTCTGCGTGATTGCAAAGGTCAGCAAAGATGGGGCCAGTCTGGCCTCCAGTGGCAGGGAGTTCCAAAGTCTGGGAGCAACCTGAGATGCTGGGAGTCCAAGCCGCAGCATCATAGAACACCTCCAGTGTTGAACCTGTAAGGAACTGTTGCCTTGAAGGCAGCAGCTTTTCTTTGTAGTTTAAATAATTGCATTTTGATCCCGCTCGGGTTCTTTGGCTGCCCCCGCTCCTTCCGCCTTTAAGTATGATTCAGCTATGGAAACACCGCTCTCTCTAATTTCCGCCACTCTGTGAATTAGGGGAGCTGTCAGCCCTGGTTGATTTATTGATGTTTTCTTTCATTTCTCACTGGTGAAACACCCTCCAGACTTCATAAAGGCTACATTTCCTCAAGACCTCAAAAGCATTAAAAAACCAAGCAGAACAGGATAAAGCAATCAGGCCTGGCAAATACATTCTTAGATAGGAAGGAGATGGTCAACCAAGATGGTGCTACCTTGAGCTTAGTGCAGAAAAACGATGGGCTCTAGAAGGAACTGATAAATTGATCTTGATTGGGGACTGCATGTGCCCGGAGAGGCCAAGGAGACCGCATTAGGTCTTAATGCTCTGGAGTCATAATCTGGAGCATTTTCTGCAGCCTGATAAAGTAACAAGAGAACCGAGCGTCAACAGGAAATGACACCCTGCCCCGTTGCCAGGTTCTCGTCACTCGTCTTAATGAGCCAAAGCTTCGTCAAGCAACAGGGGCTGGCATGATGAAGATGGACCGATCCTTCCCGGGTCAGTGTTCCATTGTGTGGACGTCATTTCATGGATGCTGTGCGATTAATGACTAAGGCGCCTGTCACCTCGCTTGAGGGATTTGAGGGCTGTGGAGCGACATTCAGCCAGGTGGCTGTTGTGTTCTTCAGAAGCACCAAAGTGCCACTGGTGGAGGAGAACTGCCTTCTCCCAGCCAGCTGGCAAGAGGCCACAGAACCCCCACCCTAAGAGCTAGGAAAGGTAGTGGAAGGCCACGTTGCCCACCATGACCAACATCAAGCTGCAGAATGTGGAGCCAACATGAGAGATGGTGTTCTGCTCAAGAAGATGCTGGTGTCTAGATCCAGGGAAGTGATAGGACCACTCTATTCTGCTCTGGTCACACACCCCACCTGGAGTCCTGTGTCCAGTTCTGCACACCTCAATTTTAAAAAAAGGATGTTGACAACCTCGAGTGGGTCCAGAGGAAGGAGACTAGGATGGTTGAAGGTCTGGAAGAAATGTCTTACGAGGAGCGGCTTTGGGAGCTGGGAATGTTTAGCCTTACAAAAAGAAGGCTGAGAGGGGATATGATAGCTATGTTTAAATATTTGAAAGGATGTCATATTGAAGAGGGGACTGGTTTGTTTTCCATGACTTCAGAAACTAGGGCAATGGTCTCAAACTACAGGAAAAGATTCCATTTGAACATTAGGAAGAACTTCCTGGTGGTTAGAGCTGTTTGGCAGTGGAAGATGCTGCCACAAAGCGTGGTGGAGTCTCCTTCTTTGGAGGTTTTAAAGCAGAGGCTGGATGGCCATATGTCGGAAATATTGTGATGGGGGTTCCTGCTTGGCAGGGGGTTGGACTGGATGGCCCTTGAGGTCTCTTCCAACTCTATGATTCTATGATTCTATGATTCTATGATTCTAGAATTAACTGGTATGGCCCATGGTTGACTTTGGCTTCTGTTCTGTGGACTAACCCAGTCCCTCTAATTAGCAGCTACCACTGTAACCGACCACCAGTAAAATATTCAGGGGTAATAAATGATAGTAGTTCAATTGTAAATCCTCAAACAAACAGAAACAGGATTGGGAAGCTAAAATTATTTCCTGGGCGTTCTGAGGCATTTTATACCCTCTTACTTCTATCAGGACAAAATTCAGACGCTTTGCATAATGTGGCAAAATTTTTAGCTGCTGCTATTAAAATCTGGGAGTGGAAGGTTTTAACAAAATAAGGATAGAACCTTAATTATCAGTAGGATCTTTCCTCCTCTTCTCTCTTTCCTTCTTCCTCCCCTTTAAATTAAGATGTCAGTGAGAGGTGTTTACTTTTTCTGTTAGGCTATTTTAACTTTGTACCTAATTCTTTTAGAAGTGTAGTATGCTGGATGTTGGCCTCCGGCTGTATTAAAGATTTTGTGTGTGTATTCATATTCGGATTGGGAAGCTCTGTGGAATAATAAATACAAAAGTAGCATTTTAGATTTTATTTGAGCATTTCCAATGGAGGGGGGGATTGATTCACTTGAAACACGGTAGTGGAGGAGAGTTTTGAGGATACCCTGAACTTCTAGAAAGAGGAGCAAGTGGATCGTAGATCAAGTCAAGCTTGATCTGTTTCTACAGGCAAAAATGTTGGAAGGGAAGCTGCTTCGGGCTGCACCGTGAGAAGGCAAGGTTCTCTGCCAAAGACAATTGTGCAGGGAAAGGGGGAAGGCAGTGGGAAATGAGGAAGTCCTGATACAAGATAGATTGACTCCCCAAAAGGAAGCCACAGGTTTAAGTTTGCAAGAGGTGAGCAGGGCACAACCTCCTGGGGACTGCTCATTCATGGGGCCACCACAAGTCGAAAGCAACATCACAACAACAGCAAAGTTCTCACCAGGGTTTAAAGCCCTTTTCTGGGTTCCCCCACCCCCAGTATTTTGAAAAAAAGAAAGTTTGCACTAGAATCACATTTTTTTAAAAAAAGTTTCCGAAAAGTCCATCAGGGCATATGCGGCGCTATTTAACATGGATCAAACCGTTTGCTCCTTGCCCGTTGACCTTGTTGTGCATTTTAATTGCAAGGTGCCTTGAGAAAAAAACATAAATCTTGGCTATAAAGGCAGAATGCAAAATACACTATCACACTGATGAGTCAAGGAAGAATTAATCATGCATGCCAAAGGAACAAATCTCTTTGGTAAGGCGGGGGATGGGGGGAATAAAAGAGAGGAGAACAAGACTGCAGTATTGACTTGGGCTTTTTTAAAAAAAAGAATACTTCATCATCAAAGCAGGAATATGCATTCGTCAGATGAGCAGTGTGTCTGCCCGTTTGCTCTTTGCTGGCTTTGCAATTTAATTTGCAATATATACAAGGGAAGCACTTGTCCTGCATGGGGATCTCCCCTTCCTGGCCCTGTGTCCAAATTTACTCCCTGATGAGGTTGCCTTTTGAGTTGAACTTGAAACAGAAGTGGGGCCGCTTGGGCTGTTCAATGCTATGGATTCCCTTCCCTTCTGCAAACGCTGTTTCTACAATGCGTGCATCTATCATTATTCACAGCAACCATGAAGCATGTTCAGAATTGCCAGATTTTTGGGGGGCGGGGGAATCCAAGATGCCTCTCCAAGGTGCCAGGCACCCGTGGTTGTGTTTCCCCAAACAGACGCTGCTGAGTTCAGTGGGATTCCTTGTGAGCAAGTTTCCAGCTGAACGTCCTCCCAATCCCCCATGAAACCTAAAGAGCAGCTTCCTTCCCAGAATCTGGAGTGTGGCCAAGGTTTCCTTAACTGATCAGCTAATTAATTAAAGTGGGGTTTTTTTGAGGCCTCTAGACAGTGGCAGAAAACAGCGGTGGCACCTCCGCTCACTCGCTCCGCTCTCATATTCATCCGGAGTTCATTGCATTTCTTTAGTTTGATCTGCTGCCATAGCAAACTCCTTCTGTTTTGGATAGGCACAGATCTGGTTCTGACTGAGCACCCTCACCTTTATGTTTGTTGATATAAGGGTAAGCAACAGTGGTGGTGAACCTTTGGCACGGCAGATGTTTTGGACCACAACTCGCAGAATCCCAAGCCTGTATTGCCAATGACTAAGGATTGTGGGAGTTGTGGTCCAAAACATCTGGAGGGCCGAAGGTTTGCCACCACTGGAGCAACAACTAGTTTCTGGCCTCCGTTTCTCAGCATTCTTCATTCTTGGCTAATCTGTCGGTGACTGATGGGAAATGCAGTTTGCAACATCTGGGGATTTGGGGGTGCAACTCACCAGCCTACAATCTGGAATTTTGCTTTCAAAAAATAGAACTGAGTTCCTGGAAGTAACAAATTCCAAGTAATAACAGTTACCTGCAAGCAAGTACTTCTAGGAGAAAGAGGAAGCAACCATATTCCATTGAAAAACATGTAGCTACTAAGCTCAAAATACTTTAATAATGCAGCAGCTTATGTTTTCTAGTTACTTTAATTCATCCCCTTTGAAGTCCCCTTTCCCAAATTTCAAGCACCCAATACTTTTTGATTTATAGAGAGACCTCACACCAAGCCTCATAAAACATATTTTTTAAAAATGAAAAAAATGAAATTTATTTATTTATTTATTTATTTTAGAGTATTTTTACCCTGCCTTTCTCTTTGGAAAAGGAAAAGTTTTTTAAAATTCAATTCATAATATAAATTTAAAATAAATGGAAAAACTTAATGCAGGATTTTAAAATGAAAATGACTCATTTTTCTTCAGAAAAGCTAAATTTTAGTGACAGTGTTTTCACTGAAATTATTATTGACATCATTTTTGCTGTTATTTCATGAAAATCTCACAGTCTCACTCAACACCTGCAATTTTTCCATTCCTTGTATTTGGGACTTGGTATTTTGAAGGACATTTTTAAAGCATTTTTTGAAGCATTTTTATACAACCGTTCCAAACCAAACAAAAAAAAAATCCAGTTTTGAAAGTCAACGTTATTGAAAGCAAATAAAGGACATTCATTCTTCAAACTATATTTAGAACCTGTTGCCAGATGCAGCACTAATTTCCCCAACAGTAGGGCTGGCATCTTCTCACTCTGTGCCCTCCAAATTCCTTTCTCAGCAAAGTCCATGTGTGGCTTTTAAGAAACATGTTGAGGTTTGCTCTGCTGCTACCCTTGTGGCTTGCCGTTCCCTTGCATCCTAGGGTTGGGGGTGAGGAGAAAGGTGTAGGGGGGAAATGCCAACTCTGCGCCCAATGAAACTGTGATGATTTCCAAAGCTCTTCCTGCTGGCACAGCCTTCTCAATCTATTACTCTCTAAAACAGAAAATATTTGTTCTTGGACTGGATGGCCTCCTTCCTCTGGCTGCAAATTGGAGAAAAGAACCAGCAAGAAAATGATCTGAGAAGTGTAGAGCTGGGAAAAATCCTCTAGTTCAGTGGTTCTCAACCTGTGGGTCCCCAGATGTTCCTGGACTGCATCTCCCAGAAGCCTCCACCACTTGCTGTGCTGGAAGGGGTTTCTGGGAGTTGCAGTCTATAAACATGTGGGGCCCCACAGGTTGAGAACCATTGTTCTAGATCATGGGGTTCCCAACATTGGTTCCCCAGAGGTCCTAGGACTACATCTCCCAGAAGCCTTCACCACTAGTTGTGCTGGCCAGGTCTTCTGGGAGTTTTAGTCCAGGAACATCTGGGGGACCCAAGGTTGTAAATAAGCGCACTAGATCATCAAATCCAACTCCCAACTGTGGCTTGCTCCCCAAGGGCTCCACTAGCTCGAGAAGATGAGGAGGAAGAATGAAATAAATATAGTGGACCCTCGTATAACAAACGGTTTGTATAACATAAAATCTGTACAACATAAAAAATTCTGGAGATAAGGGAAATTTGCTTAACAGAATCGTCTATGGGGCAAATCTGTACAACATAAAATGGTCGTGATTACAGATTACAGTGGCCCCTTGTATAACAAACTGCTTGTATAACATAAAATTTGTACAACATAAAAATTCTGGAGATAGGGGAAATTTGCTTAACATAATTGCCTATGGGGAAAATCCGTACAACATAAAAATGGGATCACTCCATTTTCAATGCATTCCTATGGGAATTTGTATAAAGGAAAATTTGCTTAACATAATTTCATTTGGAACGAATTAATTCCTTTATACAAGGTACCACTGTAAAAGAAGAGGACAAGGAAGAGGATAGAATAAATGAAAAGACTCTGTAAAAGTCATCTTGAATGATAATTCAGAAGCACGCCAGATGTATGAAAAACACCATGGATCAAAGATATTAGAGACCATGAGCTCTTTCAAAATCAGTGGCCTCACCTAATGAGAAGACAATTTCAAGAAAGAAGGGCAAAAGAAAACTTGGAAGCCCATGCATTTATTGGCTGTGTGTTCATCTGCCAGATGCAACATCTGCCACACGCAACAATAGGTTCCTCCCCTTCTTTACCTCAAAGGAGAACTATTAGTTTCCCCTCACTCACCGCCTTTGCTCCCAAAACCCAGATAAGAAGGAAGCAGCCAGGCAGAAGGACACAGCCTGAAAAGTCCTGGGAGATGTCATCCAGAACCACAAATCTTGGGAGTGCAGAAAAACACTCTTGCTGCCAACAGGGAAAGAAGGAGACCATGCTGCTTCCCTGGGTTGTAGTTGTCTCCACCACCCTAAATAATGACTTGCTCGCTAAACCACCAGGTGCCAGTTGAGGATGAGATTTTGGCAAGGGAAGGCCTAGGCAACAGTCTGAAGCATTGGCCTTTTGAGGTGGGCAGCTGTCACCGGCTATATACTCAGTGATCCGTTCTGCAGTGGAAACACTTAATCCAATGAGTCCATCTTAGCTGGCCAATTTGCCAACGCTGACCTTTGTGGACAAGAGTTACGTTTATTACCTCTAATGTCTGTGGCTGCTCCACAAACAAGCCAGCAAGAGCCCAACTGCCATATTCTATTAACAATGGGGGAAAGAAAAAACACATCCACATGGAAACATTGTCTCCCACCAGCCAGGGGCAGAAACCTCTCCAAGGCCTGGGTGGTCTCCGCTGCCTGTTGCACCTCCCATCTTGTGTTGCAGATGATTGCAGGGAAGGGGCAGATAGCATGCAACTCTCCAGCTGCAGTGGAACACCAACCAGGTGACTCCAGATTCCACAAGAGAGTGAATCTACTGCAGGTTGGGCTGAACCTAGGGGGCTTTGATGGATTCATGGTGCCATTTCAGCACCTCGGAGAGTTCCAATAGAGGGACACTCTTCTCCCTCTCACAAAATACCAGAACTAGGGGACAGCCACTCAAATTGAGGACTGCGAGAATGAGGACAGACAAAAGAAAATATTTGTTTTACCCAGCATGTTGTTAGTCTGTGGAACTCCCTGCCAGAGGATGTGGTGATGGCATCTGGCCTGGATGCCTTCAAAAGGGGATTGGACAGATTCCTGGAGAAAAAGGCCATCACAGGTTACAAACCATGATGGAGATGTGTAATCTTCAGGCTTAAAACCAGGGTACGTCAAGGGCAGGGGAGTGGTAGCAGGAGACAGAGATCTAGTCTTGTGTACTCCCAGAGGCATTTGGTGGGGGCCACAGCGAGATACAGGAAGCTGGACTAGATGGGTCTTTGGCCTGATCCAGGATGACTCTTATGCATCATGGTTTGGGTCACCCTTCTGTCCTATTTGCCACAACTGCTCTACATTTTTACAGAAAGTGGTATATTGATCATTCTCATGTTTCTTGGTTTTATCATAATCCCCCCCCCCCAATACCTTGATTGTACATCCCACTGGTAGGTGGAGGGTGCAGCTTAGAATCGTAGACAGAAAAAATCACCAATATTGCTGAGAACAGGCTGAGGAACACCCATCTTTTCACTAGAAATGCAGAAAAGCCAAACATTGCAAAAAAAGTGTATACGAAAATATGAGACCGATCGGGCTCTCTTTTCCTCTCTAATTATTATTGGATTTGCTTCACATGGCACAGTCTTTCAGCGTTAAAAACATCCATAATACATAACTGAGATATTATCAAAGGAGCAGCAGCCTATGGGGTTTTTCCGGGTTTTTTTTTTCTTTTTTGAACACAGCTGTGCATTATGAGACTGACTAAGCAGCGAGAAAAATCAAAACTGAAAACATTACAGAAGGAGAGAGAGAAAGAAGAGCCAGCCATGCCAAGCAATAATTTTTTTTAAAAAAAAAATTAAAATACAAGAGACCCAGGAATTTCAAAAAGCGATGGGGGGGATTAATTAACGAGGCCACTTGAGTTTTAACAAACATTGATATGAATAATGTGTGCAGTGGAATTAATCGCCTATCGTCACATGTGGAAAAGCACCCTCCATACACACACACACACACACACACACACCTTATAGCTCTATGGATTTCCCAAGTGACAGAAAAGCCCAAATAAATAAATAAATGTGTAGATCATCCAGGTTTTCCAAAACACACAGGAGCCACCCGTAACACTGGGGCTGAGCACAGGTTTATTTGTGTGTTTGGGTTAGAATATATTCCCATAATAGAAATTACTGGGCCATGTCATAAATTCGAGCAGCCAAAAGAGGAAGGCAATGCGGTATCTTGTTGAATCATTGCTTTGTAGGGGAAAGGATGCTAAAATAGAGAAAATGGCAATTCATCTTTTTAGTTTTGTTTTGTTTTTTCACATTAGGGATGTTGGGAGGGAATCTTCTAAGAAGTTCCATTCTCCCCTAAAAGAAAAGAAGGACTCTAAGTGGTCACGCTAGCCCTTGGAGGTTTGTATTGCCCATGCCGTGGGCACCTCCGGCAACTTTGGGACTTGGCGCAGCTGCAACACTCCTGAATTTGACCTTGGGCATAAAAGGAATCCTACATGCTGTCAGATTCCTTCCATGTCTCAGTTTGCTTCATCAACTGGGCCAAAATATATAGGTACAACCCCTACTTCCAAATACAGGTCCATGTGGATCAGAAATGTGACCCTCAACAACAACAGCAACAACAACAAAATTCTGCTTTGTGGTGATGCTTTTATTTATTTATTTATTTATTTATTTATTTATTTATTTATTTATTTATAGGTTTTTTTAGCCACCCCCAACTGCCAAATGATCTCTGGGCAGCATACAATTACAGTGGTTCCTTGTATAAAGGAACTAATTTGTTCCCAATGAAATTATGTTAAGCAAATTTTCCTTTATACAAATTTCCCATGGGAATGCATTGAAAACAGAGTAATCCCTAACTGCAACCATTTTTATGTTGTACGGATTCGCTCCATAGACGATTCTGTTAAGCAAATTTCCCCTATCTCTGGAATTTTTTATGTTGTACAGATTTTATGTCATATAACCCGTTCGTTATATGAGGGTCCGCTGTATATTAAACTATAAAACATGTTTAAAACCATCAAAATAATAAACAGTTATTTTGTTGTTTGGGGGTTGTAGTCCAATTATTTTTCAGTGTATTCCAGGTAGATGGTATTCAGAAGTGGTTTGCCATCCTCTTCTTTGGAGTTGGGGGTGGGTGGGGTGCCCTAGGGCAATGCTTGCCCAAGGCCACACAGGATGGCTATCCCCCCCCACCCCCCAAAAAGGCACAGCAGGGATTTGAACTCCCAACTCCTGTCTCCACAGCCAGAGACCCAAACCACCCAGCGATCCGGCCATCGCTTCTTCCCCAGCTCTCTCAATCCTCTTTTATTAGAGTTTGCTCCACCAGTTTCTTGAAGCTCCTAGACCTCCTTTCCTCTTGCCCGGTGCCATTTTTGCTTATTCTGGGTTTCTAGGCTCGAGCTTACTGCAACCTTTTCCCTCCAGACACACTATTCCTTCCAAGCACCACGCCTTTGTTCCCAGGCTCCCAGTAAAAGCCCATGTTCACACCCTCCGAATCACTCCCAAAAACCAAACCAAACCAATTTGCAACATGGGATAAGCTCATCATATAATTTAAAAGAAAAACATATTTCCTCCTCTTCAGGGACTTTCTTTCTAGCTATGTCGACTATTTATTTCATCCCACTCATCACCCCGCACAGTGGCATTAGGGTCAGGACTAAGAAACAGATATACTTCCTCACATAATGGAAGGCCATCTTCCCATCCATTATCTTATTGTCAAGTAAGTAGGTGATTTACATTTTTATACATACATACACATATAGGCTTCAATGTGATCTTATAGTTCAAAGTTCAGCTATTCTCCTTTTATGAGATAAAGTCCACCTTGGGAAGACTGTGATCGTGAAAGGCAGCTAAGGATTTAAAAAAAATATGACAGGATTTAAAAAAATAAGCATTCCTCTGTAAAGCATACTGTTTGCATACACACAGGCAACTAGAGCAGATGGGAAAGAAAACCGACACATACATGCTGTCCCAAAGCAACCGTTAGGGGGGGAAAACTCACAATATTCTAGAAGCTACATTTGCCAGCTTGGATTGCTCATAGAAAAGTCCAGGCTATTAACTCCGTATTTCAGGAATGCCATATTTCTTCGCCATCACCCAAGACAAGGGATTTTCTTCTTCTTCTTCTGAAGGTACTAGAAAGTAGTAGCAAACAGGGGAAATGGATTCTAGGGGTTGTAATCCAACTATTTTCCCTAAGGAATCCCCACCCCACCCAGCTGCACCGCACACACGTAACCCGATTAAAATGCAAGGATTTCAAAAGCTGCAACCACCAATCCATCAAGGCATTCACATTCCGTGGGTAAGCAAAGTGCAGAATAAATCCTTTTCTCTGCAGAGAGTCCCAAAACATGTCAATAAAAATAAAATAAAACAAACCCATCAGGTGCTGAGAAAACTTCACCCCCACCCCCAACCCACTCATGTGATCTGACACCTTGGCGAACCATCACCACCCAACACAGAGTAACCCAGATAGATGGTTTGGCTTGGAGTAAGCAGCACTATGTGCTTCATAGGCAGGGGAAGAAGCCATGTGTTGGCACCAGGATTGCGCACCGGGCCCCTACTGGTTTGGTTTGTAGGCAAAGTCAAGCTTGGGTCGGATCCTGACTCAAGTTGGGGCAGCCTGGGCCCTAGCCCAATTGATCTGGGGGCAAGACAGAACCCATGGGTAGAGACAGCGCGTGTGACCTTGGTCCAGCTGCACCATCCCGGGGCACCCACCAAAGAAGGGAAGGGTGAATCCCTTCTGACTATCATCTACCTGGAAAACCACAAAAAGAGTCCCCATGCATCAGAAATGGCTTGAAGACACTGGTTATGACTGTAGAACCTTCAGAGGGCAGTGAATTTGCCACATCTGAAGGGTTTGCATAATGCACACTGTTCTATTTTGCTTTTTAAGAGAAACAGGCTACCAAAATAAAGCTATTTATGTCCACCATGGGGTTTTTTATGCCTTTAATCTCAACAAACAAGTCAATTCACTTTGATGCGCCCCCAAGCCAAAGCTGACCATACTGATTGGAGCCAGACCTTGTGTGAATCAGTCCAAAGCAGGCCGGTTCAAAAAGTTACCTGGGCTATGGACAGAACAAAAACCCACCCTCTGGTCTCTATCGCCAGCCAGAGGGCTACAGGTCACCCTTCTATGCAAGCCACAAACCTGAATGAGATTAGATTTCATGTCCCTAAATCCACTTGTGGATAGAGACCATGGAGCAGCAAAAACAGAACACAGCTGGATGTCTGTGGAGATTCTCTGTCCTCCAGGTGAGTTTATCTGGAAGTTGAGTCATGGCAACTGGACTCATGAAAAGAAGTCCTGTTGCCATGACTCAACTTCCAGATGAACACAGCTAGATAAAAGTTGAATTCCTGTAATCCAAAGGAATCTCCCAGAATTCCTGTAATCCAAAGAAGCAATGTTTCTAAGGCTTGGGTGAATTCATAACATTGGAACACAGGATTTTTGGGGGAACAACAGTGATGACAGTCCTGCCTGATAGTCCAGTATAACAGTTCCCACTTTGTTCTTTGGTATGAACCTCACGGTAGATGGTAGGCAACAGATCGCCCCAAGTTATGGTGGACCTTTTAGAGCAACAACACGAAGCATTTTTGGATATCTTGAATGAACAGTCAGATCCATAAGAACATAAGAACATAAGAACATAAGAACATAAGAAGAGCCATGCTGGATCAGGCCAAAGGCCCATCTAGTCCAGCTTCCTGTATCTCACAGGGGCCCCACCAGATGCATCTGGGAGCGCATGAGACTAGATATCTGTCTCCTGATACCACTCTCCTGCATCTGGCCCTTGAAGTACCCTGCTTTAAAGCCTGGAGACTACACATCTCCATCATGGTTTGTAACCTGTGATGGACTTTTCCTCCAGGAATCTGTCCAATCCCCTTTTGAAGGCATCCAGGTCAGATGCCATCACCACATTGTGTGGCAGGGAATTCCATAGACTTACAACGCGCTGGGTGAAAAAATATTTTCTTTTGTCAGTTTTTACTCTCCCAGCCCTCAATTTGAGTGTATGTCCCCTAGTTCTGGTATTTTGGGAGAGGGAGAAGAGCATCCCTCTAGCCACTTGACTCATGCCTTACATTATTTTGTACGTCTCAATCATATCCCCCCTCAGGCGCCTTTTTTCCAGACTAAAGAGCCCCAAATGTTTTAGCCTTTCCTCATAAGGGAGGTGCCCCAGCCCAGTAATCATTTTAGTCACTCTCATCAGTTCTCATCCATACCTCCAGCCCTGCCTCCCGTGCTCTATTAACTTTTGTCTTGTTGACCCCTTCTCTTCTTTCACCCCACCCCATAAAGTACCTTCAAGTGGTAACAAACATATGGCAAAAGAAGTCCCTATTCAGTTTATGGATGCTCCTCTCTGTCTCCTAAATCGACTCAACCAATCTCCCACTCCATGTATCTCACTATTGAGGAGGGAGCTTCTCTACACATTTTACCTTCAAGGCTGTGCCTTATATATATATAAGGCTTTGCTTCAAGAAGAAAGAAGCCAGAACACCAGCCTGAAGATGACGAGTGAGACCTCGTCGAAACGTCGCCAAAACAACCAGATTTCTACACGGGAAGAAACCCGAATAAAGCTTTTGGAGAGAACAAAACCACTCATCCTCAGCTGCTCTCTGCCTTGTAGATGATGTTGGGCTCCAGTCCTGCACACCATTTTCTGGGAGCCCATCATCCTGAGCTCTGCAGGGTCTATGCCTGAGTAGATTGCCCCACGAAGAATCGAGCAGCCCCTCCAGACAACCCACCGAGGCCCACTTGCATCTTATTAAAATGTTAAAATACCAAGATGATTTTTCTTCTTCTTCTGGGGCGTGTGTAAAGGCTCCTCTCCTTTCCCTGCTCAGCCTCCATCAGCTAAGTGAGCTCAGCTGCTCCAGCCGCTCCCAGCTGCTGCTTCTGTGGGGCTGATGAGTCAGCTGCCCCCCCTTGAGAGCTGCCCCCCAGCTAAGGATTTCTTTGAAGTGGCATCCCTCCGGAAAGAAGCAAAAGCAGGAGAAAACTCCAGGCTGGTCTATGCCAAAAGCAGGGCCCAGCTGGCTTCTTTCCGTTATTCAAAGCCAGCCCCAGGAGTCTGGGAGGTGGCTGCCTAATGCTTTGTCTTATGGCAGGCATGTCCAAACTTTGGCCCTCCTGATGTTTTGGACCACAGCTCCCAGAATTCAAAGCTTAGATTGCCAATGGCAAAGGACTGTGGGAGTTGCAGTCCAAAACATCTGGAGGGCCGAAGTTTGGTCATGACTGTCTTATGGCTTCTAAATAATCCCCCCTTTTTTGCCTTCAATGCTTGTGCAGACTAACCTGGCTTCCTCTTCCGAAACTCCTTAGACATATGTTGACCGTTCCCTTCTTCCAGCGGTGCCCTGGGACTGTGCAGCGTGCTCAAGGCCACCCAGGCTGGCTCTTCTCCCGGGAGTCCCAGCAGGTAATTGAACTCCCAACGTCTGGGTCCTCTACCTAACTCACTAAGCCAGTGGTGGTGAACCTTTGGCACTCCAGATGCCTTGGACCACAACTCCCACAGTCATTTGCCATTGGCAATACAGGCTTGGAATTCTGGGAGTTGTGGTCCAAAGCATCTGGAATGCCGAAGGTTCGCCACCACTGCACTAACCTATCCAGCCAGCTGACTCAGGATATATCCTACCCTGAACCACTCTGACCTCTTCACTGGGATGTTAAGAGCCATCTTACCTGTTCCTCTAAGTACACGAGGCCACAAAGAAGTGGCCAGCTTTTAATTGTCTCTGCACCTCTGCCTTTATCAACAAGGGTATAAAGAATTTCTTTCTTTCTTTCTTTCTTTCTTTCTTTCTTTCTTTCTTTCTTT